>BPTQ01000009.1:353667168-353758891 GCA_019973895.1 Chrysanthemum seticuspe
TATCTGATCGGAAGTCGGTTTGGGTTTTTCCCCATTGTCAGTATCGGGATTAGTCAGGACGGGTCGGGATTCGTCTCGATAATCACCCCTACTTTGAACGATAAGTAAATAAACTAGTAAACTTGTAGTTTGGCCGAACCCTTAAAAAAAAAATACTCTTGTTTTAGTAAATCCCAGATCCCAAAACCCATCAAACAAACACCTTCCTTCAAATTCAGTTACAAAAACAAACTTAGGGCTCATGAACTAGCACTCAAAATCAAAATCAAATGGCTGGAATAATGGCAGCTTCAGCTTCAATTCCAATAGATAAGTTCACCGGACTAATTCACTCCACTAAATTCTTAACTGACTTTCCTTCGAAAACAAACACCACTTTTATCTACACAATCATAATCCCGACCCCAAAACCCATCAAACAAACTAGGGCTGAGAGAACCAACCGCACCGACAGACAGACCAGACCGTACCAACCCCGACCGGACCGACCACATTCGGTCCAGTCTTTGGTCTAGGTTTTTGGACGAATTTGGTCTCGGACCGGACTAACCCGGATAAGACCGACTAAATTCGGTCCGATCCTCAGTCTTGGTTTTTAGCCTATTTCGATCTCGGTCTTGGCCGGTTCGGTCCGGTCCGGTCCGGTCTTAGACAACAAACACCCCGTTATTACACACACAAACAGACCTTGAAATTCAGTTACAATAACAAACAACTTAGGGCTCAAATGGCTGGAGTAATGACGTCAGCTTCAGCTTCAATTCCAATAACAGACAGATTCACGGGACTGATTCAATCCGCTAAATTCTCAACTGACATCCCTTCGAAACTCGAAAACCTGCAAAAGTTGAAAGATGAATTATCATCACTGGATAATAGTAATAACTATCCTTTGGTTGCGAATGTGCTTCCGAACCTTATCGATTTGCATACTGATCGCTCGAGTCCCGTTCGCCGTCTCGTCGCAGAGTAATAACCGTTATTAATTTATATTTTGTTTCATTTAATAATAACCGTTAGCTTATATATGTTTGTCGAATTAGGTTTGCGTCTGGGGACAATGTTATATAAGCCGTATATTATGGCCTGTTTGGCTAAGCTTATTTATCATAAGCTGATTTGGGCATATTTTTTATAAGCTCCGATTTTGTAGCTTATTTTGAGACTTGTCGGCTTATATAAGTTTATTATGATATGATAAACTTATAAAAGCCGAAAAGTCTAAAAATAAGCCGTAAAATTGGAGCTTATAAAAAATATGCCCAAATTTCATGAAATTTCGGCTTATTTTTTATAAGCCTCAATTTTACGGCTTATTTTGAGACTTTTCGGCTTTTATAAGTTTATCATATCATAATAAACTTATATAAGCCGACAAGTCCCAAAATAAGCCACAAAATCGGAGCTTATAAAATAAGCTCAAATCGGCTTATGTTAAATAAGCTTAGCCAAACAGGGCCTAAGCTTAAACAAACACCCCTAAATAAAATGTGAATGAATGTCTATTAGCTTATATATGTATGTAGGATTTACGCTGGCCGTATCATTATGGGGGTGTTTGTTTCGGCTTATATTTCATAAGCTCCAATTTTCCAGCTTTATTAGATATGATAAACTTATATAAGCCCACAAGTCTCAAAATAAGCCGGAATATTGGGGCTTATGAAATATAAGTAGGTGTTTGTTTCAGCTTATATAGCCGGCTTATGGCTTATTTGGTTTTCGGCTTATGTTACATAAGCTCACTTTTTGTGGCTTATTTTGAAACTTTTATAAGTTCATTATGACATAATAAGCTTATATAAGCTGAAAAGTTTCAAACACCCCCTTATATTTCATAAGCCCCAATTTTCCGGCTTATTTTGAGACTGTTATGGTAATTGTTGTAACTTAAATGTGAATGAATGCCTTTTAGTTTATAGGTTTACGTTGCTCGTTTAGTTATCGGCAAATTAGCTTATAAGGGGGTGTTTATTTAAGCTTATATATGTGGCTTATGAGCTTATTTGTGTTTCGGGCCGCTTATTTCGAGACTTATGGGCTTATATAAGTTTATCATATCATAATAAATCGGTAAAGTTAGCTTGTATAAGTTATAAAAATTAGCTTAGAGTGCTCGGTGCAGTGGCTTATGAGCTTATTTGTGTTTCGGTTTATATTTCATAAGCCTCAATTTTCCGGCTTATTTTGAGACTTGTGGGCTTATATAAGTTTATCATATCATAATAAATCCGTAAAATTAGCTTGTATAAGTTATAAAAATTAGCTTAGAGTGCTCGGTGCAGTGGCATTTGGCACGTTATAGGGCTTTTTTTTGCCCTACTGCACCATCGGAAAATTGGGGCTTATGAAATATAAGGGGGTGTTTGTTTCGGCTTATAGCTTTTGTTTCATAAGCCCATCTTTTGTGGCTTATTTTGAAACTTTTCGGCGTATATAATAAGCTTATTATAACATAAGAAACTTATATAAGCCGAAAAGATTCAAAATAAGCTACAAAAAGTGAGCTTATGTAACATAAGCTGAAAACCAAATAAGCCATAAGCCGGCTATATAAGCTGAAACAAACACCCTCTTATATTTCATAAGCCCCAATTTTCCGGCTTATTTTGAGACTTATGGGCTTATGTAAGTTTATCATATCTAATAAAGCCGGAAAATTGGGGCTTATATGAAATATAAACCGAAATCAATTAAGCTCATAAGCCGGCATATAAGCTTAAACAAACACCCTGTAAGTTAGTATAACAATTAGCTTAGAGTGCTCGGTGCAGTGGCATTTGGCATGTTATAGGGCTTTTTTTTGAACAACCATCTCTGGCGCCATCTTCGCGTTATTCGGCCCCTTGCCAAGGCCACACGGCCGTTTTTAGGGTTTAACATGTGCCAACACCTGTTAGTGTTTACTTTTTTTAATAGCAGTAGCGGTTTGTTATATAATCCGTTTTGGTAATATAGCTGTAGCTGCTGTAAATTCAATTTATGCGCGACGTTTATGTAGCTCTGATATAACCTATGGTAGCAAATGCTGAAAATTTATAACCAGCTAATAAAATTGAATTACATCGATACATTATAAAGTGTCTAGTGCTTGCCTTAGTCGTATTGGTATGTGTAGATGTGAAAAACCTTTTGTAGCTGCGTTAGGCTGTGTTTGGGGACCAGCTTTTAGGAACGTTTAGCGTGTAGAATGCGATAAGCTTTTGGATTTTGAAAAATGCTCCTATCTTCAATCTCATTGATGTCACATTGAGGATAATGTAAAGCCGGAGGTCCTATTTCTTTTTTTTGATAAAACCTTGTATAATCCTAGAAGTGATTAATAAATAACTTTGACAAGTTAGGATTGTATGCGTGAAAATCTAAGCTTTCATGTACTTGCTGCCGGAAAGCTTAAACCCTTGAAACGCCTCCCCTAGCTCACTTCTTTTATAGTACATATGAACCAAAAAAGTGTTTAGTATTCCAAGTTTGCGGTAACACAAAAATCAGAATTCATCGGAATACTTGTATAGTAAACGCAAGAAAAAACACTGAGAAAAACACTGGCTCATGAGGCCTGCCTATACCCGTCTCACTTTATCTTAGAATACACTGGCGGAGTTGCTTTTGCAATGTGCAATCTATGTAGCTTTTATCTCTACAAACTAGAAAATTTACCAAGCTTGCTGATTGATTCATTGATTGATTCTCATATGTAGGATTGCTGGTGACGTTGGGTTGAATAATACTGAGTTATTGCCCGATATTGTACCTTTATTGATAACTCTCCTAAGAGATGCTACACCTGCAGTTGCTAGGCAGGCTATCACCTCTGGAATCAGTTTATTCAGACGGGCTCTTACGAAAATTGCACTTCAGGTACATCCGTATCCTATCTGTTAATTTGATTTATCGAAGCTTTTAGGCTCTTAGACCCGTATTAAGTTAGTAAAGATGCAATAGTCGATGATAATGTCAATGCAGTTTCTTTTTCTCGAATATGTAGCCCGTAGGAGCTTAAACATGTAAACTTTGATTTTCCCCGATAACCATGCATATATAGCATTATAGATACTCATAGCTGTAGCTTTCAGGGTCTGTATTCAAGCGAGGTGGATGATTCTCTCGAGTCATCATGGGCATGGGTGTTGAAGCTTAAGGATGAAATATATTCAAGGGCATACCAGGTAACCAACAAATTCAATGATTCGGCACGACCTTTATGCATAATGTATGCAGGCTAATCGTCTGTAGTTAAATGTTTTTTAGCCAGAAAGCGATGGGAGAAAGTTGCTTGCACTGAAATTCGTGGAATCAGTGACTCTATTATATACAGCTGATCCTAGTGCTTCTTCTGAACCACCCGCAGATCAAACTTCTTCAGGTATACTTATAAATTCTTTGTTGTATCTTTTTGTGTGTTTGTGGTTATTGATGTTATTATGTATGACACTTGCATGACAGATGAATTTAACATAGCATGGCTTCGTGGAGGCCATCCCATACTTAATGTTGGTGATCTATCGATTGAAGCCAGTCGGAACCTGGGTTTGTTGCTTGATCAGCTAAGATATCCAGCTGTGAAATCACTCAGCAATATGGTAGTTATCGTGTTAATCAAGAGGTATATTTATCTTCGCCACACATGCATATGCTATGGGTCTTCCTTTGTGAAACTTGACATGCACAATATTAATGTACATGACTATACGTGTAACTATTTGGCCAGTCAACTGGGATCCATGACAAGTCTCATGTATGGCTCCTGTGCTTCAGTAGGCTCGCACAAAGTTGTAGTGATTGTCTCTGCTTTTAAAGAGCTAATAAGTAAAAGTTGAAAGAGTATTAGTATGTCAATTGTTTTAGGTTGTGGAAAACCGGATATAGGAGAGAAGAGGGATGGAGTGATATGGATTTTTGAGTCAGTTTCATGGTCTCAAACTGTGATTCGGTAGTTATAAAATACTCAGTTATGTTGAAAAGAGATAATTGTAAATGTTTAACTCCTTATAATATATAATTTTTCATATATTCACACACCACTTAAAAAAGTCGTTATTTTTAAGCAACTAATGATTCTCGGAAGTGAAATTTCTTACTACTTCGTAAATCCAGAAGTTGAACAGTCCAGGAATGAACAGACTTGTCTTTCCTATAATTGTTCTTTAGATACACGCACTCTTTACCATTGCTTATGCTTCTTAAAAAACACTTTCACTAATTCCCTTATCACGCCTCACAGTCTTTCAGCAATTGCAAAGAAAAGGCCTGCATTTTATGGGCGTATACTTCCAGTTTTACTTGGTTTGGATCCATCAAGTTCTGCTGTGAAATCGGGTCATGTTTCTGGAGTGCATCATACTTTAAAGAATGCTTTCCTTTCCTGCTTGAGATGCACACACCCGGGTGCTGTTCCGGTAACTATTTCTATTATTATAAAACTGTACTAAGATTAAGTTTCTATCCCATATATGCTTATCCTTGTTTGTTGTTCTTTGGCATAAGAAGTTGATTCAAAGACATTATAAATCAACAAGAAAATACTGTGTTTATATTTTGGAGTGTTTTTGGCTTTCATACTGTCCTTAAACTATGTTATACTCTCTTAATAGTGGCGGGATCGTCTAGTTGGATCACTTAGAGATATGAAAGCTGGTGGGTTGGCTGAAGAAGCCCTTCGTGAAGTTTCTCGGGGTAATTCGTCAATTGCAAAAGTAAGTTGCTTGTTTTGAGTTACCCATTTTGCTTGTGTACAGTCAAAAGTATTTATGTGGAATAGTGACAAGTGGTCGGTCCTCTTACAGGATGTAAAACCCTCAGTAGAAGCGAGTAATTCTCCTGGTATTAGGAAAAGGTCTCAAGTGCAGGATGTTAGTGATTTGAATAAAGATGATGGTGTACCTGGAAAGCGTGCCAAACCAACACCTAATCTGAATGAGGACTCAAAGGGCAATGTAGTTGGGAATTCTTCAAGCCAAAAAGTAAATGCAGACAATGAACGGGTACAGCAGCTTGTTTCTATGTTTAGTTCGTTGGTTGCACAGGGTGAACAATCTGCTGGAATGTTAGAAATTCTCATTAGCAGTATATCTGCTGATTTACTTGCTCAAGTAGTAATGGCCAATATGCCAAATCTTCCTTTAGTTCGGCCTATAGAATATGGCAATGAAGAGTTGGTCAACACGGGGTCCCATAATGCTACTACACAAGCTGATAATCTGTCCGCTTACCTGACCGACATAATATCACGCTCCACCAATTCTCAGCTTACAGATTCTACTTTGGAAACACAAACTGACGAGGTACACTATCGTAATTTGTGAACATATTCTCTGATGCTACTTTTTTTATGAATTTGAGTTTGGGCTGCATAACTAGATGAGCTTTAGCCTGACCCAAGGCCCGCCTTTGGTCTAGCGGTATGTGAGTTCCTCACCAACCTAGAGGTTGTGGGTTCAAGCCTCGCTGGAGGCATTTGTGAGATAGGTGTGAAAAAAAATTGCCGTTCTAAAAAAAAGATGAGCTTTAGCCTGACTCAGCTGTTTTTGGCTAATATAGAACTCAATTTGATAGCTTCACTATTCTTGTTGACGCAGGCTTGAGCTCGTCATGATAAGTATTTGAAAGTTCAAAGTATGTATGTATTACAATTACAATCACTTCTGATCAAACAAGCTTGTTTCGAGTTCGAATAAAATTGTACTTTGTACACCAATATTTGACCAAAATTTATACTCTGTCTCAAAATAAGTGTCAACATCTTTATTTTGGATTTACCCAAATGAAATGTCTACATCCATAACTGTTTACCAAGTCACGAGGTAAATAGATAACATTTGATAATTATTACACTTCTTTGAAATTGTGTGCACTTTGTCTAGTGAACACTTGTTTTGGAACAGAGGGAGTATCAACACACATATGGAGGGCTTAAAATAAAGCTCGACTACTCTTTTTTATAAACCTGAGTTCGATTTGTCATTGTATGTTCTGAGCTCATATTCTTATTTAAACACGAACTCGATAAAGTTCTTCTTAAACAAGCTTGAATCGAATTCGAGATTGAATTAATAGTGAAAAGCTTGACACATGCTCTGCTCTAGTTCTAGTATTTGCAGTTTGCTATTGCATCTTATTATCCTATAACCACCTTGAAAGTAATATGATAATTTTCATGTCCTGCCTGACAATCTAGGAAATGCTACAGAAGCCTGAAGTGGAAGGCGAACAGCCTGCGACAAAAGATAATGATGTAGTACATTCTCCTCAAGCTTCACCCATGGAAGAAGACTTGGTGCCTGCGGGCCCACCAGTTTCTGTTAATATACCATCTGTAACTGTAACGAATGTTAGTTTAGCTATTCCATCTGAAGATACCGATATAGGGGAACTGGAGGACGGTATACCCGGTCTAGACTCGTCAGCCCGGGATGACGGGATGCCTGAAATTCAGGTTGATGCTGAAATGATTTCTGCTGATATGGAAGAAACTAATCAAGAGCAAATTACCAAAATGGGCACATCATCAATGGATATAATTCCTTCAATGGCTGTAGTTCCTTCAATGGCTGTAGTTCCTTCAATGGATATAGTTCCTTCGATTTCTACAGACAGGTCTGAGGAACTTAGTCCAAAGGCTGCCGTGGCAGAAGCAAACAATATAAATTCCTCAACTGCAACTTCTGTTCAGTTAACATCTAAAGTCATCCTGCCAAAAATGGCTGCCCCTGTTATCAGTCTAACTGACGAGCAGAAGGATCACATACAAAAATTGGCTTTTACACGTATCATTGAAGCTTATAAGCATATTGCAGTTGCTGGAGGTTCACAGCTTCGATTTTCTTTGCTTTCATATTTAGGAGTTGAGGTAATGTCCCACTAGCACAAAATTACTAATTGCTTGGTTTCATGTTCTAACATTAAATAATTTCGCAAATAATTTGGTTGGTTATGATTTTGACTACTTGCATCTTCTGGCAGTTTCCTTTGGAGTTGGACCCTTGGAGTCATCTGCACACACACATACTGTCAGATTATACAAGTCACGAGGTAAGCAGTTTAGTTTTGCTTATATTTTCATACAAGCTTCTGTACTTATTATCCAAACCTAGTTTGAATCGGCCCGGCTGAACCTATTTTAGTATAAGGTTGTTATATCGTCTATTATAGTAACAGTGAGTATTTTTTTTTCAGGGACATGAGTTAACCTTGCGTGTCCTGTATAGATTATTTGGAGAGGCAGAAGCAGATCACGACTTCTTTTCTTCAACAACAGCTACCTCAGTATATGAGATGTTTCTTCTGAAAGTGGTTCGTAAACATTTTCAGTTTCTATTTTGTTTACGAGACAAAAGTATAACAAATTAAATTCTTATTGCAGGCAGAAACACTCAGAGATTCGTTTCCACCAAATGACAAATCTTTGACTAGATTGCTAAGTGAAGTGCCTTACCTACCAAAACCAGTTCTTAAATTGTTGGAGAGCTTGTGTGTTCCTGGAAATAGTGAAAAAGATGCGGAGTTGCATAGTGGAGAGAGAGTGCATCAAGGTCTCAGCATTGTTTGGAGCTTAATTCTGCTTAGACCTCCCACTAGAGATGTTTGCTTAAAAATTGCTTTACAGGTATATATATATTTCCCAAGGATAATTTTTTTTTATCCCAACTTTATGCATTCAATCTTTAGATTTTGACTTTAACCATATTGGGCGTTTTGAATAGAGTGCAGTGCACCACTTGGAGGAAGTGCAAACAAAAGCGATACGTCTGGTATGTCCTGATTTAGTAATTTTTATTCTTAACAAGTTTAAGGTTTTTTCTTGGTTTTTAGTTGTTCATTGTCCAATCACAGGTGGCAAACAGGCTTTATCCTATACCAGCTATTTCTCAGCAAATCGAAGATTTTGCAAAGGATATGTTATTATCTGCAGTGAACGATGATCATTTGATGGATACTGATGGATCTAATGCTGAAGTAGCAAAGGTTTGAGCTTAATATGATGATGAAATCAAGTATCAACTATGGAATTTAATATATCACCTTTTTTTTTTTTTTTTTTTTTTTTTTTAAATTTTATTATTATTATTTTTATTTTGTTTTATTATATATATTTTTTAATAAATGCAGGACAAGGAGATGGGAAAACCTTTGGCTGAATCAGTAAGTGCAATCATCAAGGACAGTTCATCTGAGGCTGGTCAACCTAGTACATCTAATATCAATCCATCCACTTCAATAATCGATGCACAACGAAACATGTCACTGTATTTCGCCCTATGTACAAAGGTATATCAGCATATAATTCGTTGCACAATCTGATTTTTAAGATTATTAAGTTTCACTAATTATAAAATCTCTTTCTAACTTACAGAAACACTCTCTTTTCCGTCAACTGTTAATCGTCTACAAGAACATGTCGAAAGCAGCTAAGCAGGTTGAGCAGTTTTCAGTTTACCTTTCTGATTTCATTTACAAAGTAACGCGCACTTGTGTTAAGTTTGTATCCTTTCTTTCCCTTTTGTGCAGGCAATTTCTGTTCAAATCCCGAAACTAGTTCGCACCATTGGCTCATCTCCTCAGCTTCTTGAAATTATTGCAGACCCACCTGCTGGAAGCGAGAACCTTCTGATGCAGGTTTTTTAGTGTTTCCTTACATATTATTATTCTCTTAGAAGATGCTTAACGTGCTTGACTATTTTTTCCCCGTTTTCTTTTTTCAATAGGTGGTGCAAACGCTAACAGATGGGGCAATTCCTTCTCCTAACTTGATAGCTACCATTAAAAAGTTATATGACACAAAATTGAGGGTAAATTTTTTATTTTTTAGTTTTTTGCATGGTAGAACGGCATATATTATCACGCTGATTTGTTTACCTTCTGTCACATAACAGGACACAGAGATTCTAATTCCTATATTACCCTTCCTACCAAAAGACGAGGTTTGCTTCTTTGATATTTTTTTCTTAAGCAAATTTTGTTCAGTTGATGGCTTGTCGTGTTCTTTTTATGGTTGTAGTTTCGGTTATGACACACTTTTAACAAAATAAAATTTCTAGCAAGGATTTAGAAATTTTCTTTTAAAGAATCTAAGTGCTTGATGTGTGTGGCCTTCTACCTTTTCTTATATATATGCAACTTCGATTTAAAGAGTTCATGTTTTTTATGTCAGTTTCGAGTCTTGTGACCCATGCACTCTTATAGAGTGAATGTTGTAGTAATTTTGCTAACGAGTGTTAATATTTGTTTTCACAGCTACTTCAGATCTTTCCTCGTTTTGTAAATCTCCCCTCTGATAAATTCCAGGCTGCACTTGCCCGTATCTTACAGGTAACTTTGTTCTTTATGTTTGTTTGTTTATCTTTTCAAAATTGGTATTGTGTGTTGGGATGCTGCCTCTCGTGAAGGGGACAAATATAAAGTTATAGGCACCTCAAAGGATAATATCTGCTTTGATTGTTATGAACATACTTAAAAAAGGATCTGTGTTTAGGTTGCATTTTAACCCGTTTACTTATGAATGGGTCTGTTTCGGTTGTTTATTTTAAGTGGCTATAGTAGAAGAATAGCTAGAAGGGGAACATGCCAAACGGGGTGAAAGGCGCTCAAAGTCTCTCTTGAATGAATGCAACCTCCCAAATCTTCTTTTCAAATCTTTAGATTTAGTTATTTTTGTATTGATATCGTTTTTTGTAATCATAATGAACATATCAAGTGTTATAGAAAGGTTTATATGGATAAGCGTGTGTTTCAGACTGAACTTGTTCGACCTGTTGCCCAACCCACCCGGCCCTATCCGCTAATCTTTACAAAACTAAATATGTATATACTAATATGGGTCCTTTTGAAACCTTATTATACAGGAATCGTCTCAGGGTGGCTCAATTCTTACACCAGCTGAAGTGCTGATTGGTATCCATGGCATTGATCCAGAGAAAGACGGGATTCCTCTGAAGAAGGCAACTTCTTTTTTCTTATCTTCTCGTTGTCCATTTTACATTTAAGTATGCAACTAAAGAGTTCCTTTTTTTTCTTAAGCAGGTTACAGATGCATGCAATACTTGCTTTCAGCAACGACAAATATTTACCCAACAAGTTCTCGCAAAGGTTTTAAATCAACTGGTACGTTCGACCTTTCACTGTGCAGTATAATGGGTGGGATCATTAACGTGTCAAAATAGTTTGAGTTAAGGAAACACTTATATTTATACTATATTTTTCAGGTTGAGCAGATTCCTCTTCCGATGCTGTTTATGCGGACAGTAATACAGACAATTGGTGCATTTCCTGCCCTGGTAAGATTATACAAAGCACTCTCTTTCCATATTCTTATAAGATAAAATGGATTTGTGTATTTCAGTGGACGTGTGCTTTTAAAGTGAGCACGTAGTGTTTGGATATGCTTCTGTTGCATGAAGTTATAATAATCACTTTTCTATAAAAAAGATCTGACAGTGACAATCTAATACAGGTGGATTTTATAATGGAGATTCTATCTCGTCTTGTAAGCAAACAGGTGAGAAATGTGCTTAAAGGCTTACGCTGCACTTATTTATTCTATACACTTGGAGCTTTATATGATGGTAATCTATATCGTCTTACAGATTTGGAAAAACCAAAAGCTATGGGTAGGATTCCTGAAATGTGCCCAGCTAACAAAACCTCAATCTTTCGGTGTGCTACTTCAGGTGTGCCCTTTTGATAATTGCATAAGTTTCGCTTGGTTGCGCCCTGTGACTTCCTATTTTATGACTGAATTTTTCGATTTTGTTGTTTTACTTCCTTTTAGCTTCCTCCTGCACAGCTCGAAATTGCATTAAATAAACAGCCTGTACTCAAGGGTCCATTGGTTTCATACGCAAGCCAACCTGACATCCGATCTTCACTTCCAAGGTTCGACAAGTAACCTATGTTTAATGTTGTTTACTAGTGGTAATTTAGCCGATTACTTATGAATGGGCCGATTCAGGTTATGTTTTATCTCATGGGTCAAATAGGTTAAAGTAAAATTTTGACATTAGGTGTTTCTGGTCAACTTGTTTCCAATGATTACTGAAAATTGACCCGATACCCAACCCGCCCTTTGTTTCCTACCTTTAATTCTGTTGATTTGTTTCAGTCACTTGTGTGTCATTGTTGTACTGAAAACGAGTTTGGCGTTTTCAGGTCCATACTGGTGGTTCTTGGAATTGTACCACAGGATTCTCAAAGCGCAAGCCAGGCGCCAACGACCCAATCACAATCACAAACACAGTCACAGGCTCAGTCACTAACACAGTCTCAGGCTCAGTCGCAGAGTCAGTCACAATCGCAGTCTCAGGCTCAGTCACAATCACAGTCTCAGCCTCAGTCACAATCGCCGTCTCAGCCCCAGTCACAGTCACAGGCGCAGTCTCAGCCCCAGTCACAATCGCAGTCTCAGGCTCAGTCACCATCACAGTCTCAGGCTCACTCACTGACTCACTCACAAGCGCAGTCACAGACAGTAGATACAGGCAACTCAGAGAAAGAAGTAGCGGCTGAGGAACCAAAAGAAGTAGAGGCTGAGCATGTACCAAACATTGAGACTTAATGGTTTCTGTTTCACTAAATGAAGTAAAGCCATCGAGAGCTTTGCAGAATGTATGTAATGCTCCCTTCATCCAATGATTCGATCTATACTATCAATTTGTTCTTAATTGCGCGAAAACATGTTTTTTTACAGTAACAAAGGGAGCATATTTTGAAAATTATTCGGGACCGTTAAATAGTTAAACCAAATGGCTTCATCTCGAATTCTCGAGAAAGCTGATAAGCTGCTTTTTCCTTCTTTTGTGGCTCTAAGATGCTATTATTCGCTCAAAGACTGAATGTTTACTGATACTTTCTTTGCATTCTTTTTCAGGTTGTTGACGATATGTATCTGTTGTGCAGTTGGTTGTAGAAGTATGCATGGCCTTTCAGCGGAGATAATGTTCGGGTTCCCCATGTTTCTAATAGCACTCGTCTTTTCATTAGAACAACAGAAAATTTAGTGAAAGCTAAAATGTAAAGCTTTTGGACTTATTGAGCTACAATGAGTTCATTCCAGCTAATCATCTGGATGTCTAGGTTATGACAATTACCTGAGCTTTTCGACTTCTGGATCCACAGTTATTTATTAAAGTTTTGTTTTTTCTTTAATGTCTGCTAAACGGACTGTTATGTAATACAGTGTTCTTCATTAAACATTAAAGACGTTTAGGAGAGCTAAGTTAGCCTTCATCCTTTCGGCTTGTGGAGTTCCTTTAGTTTTTGTGTGAGTTGACCTTCTTGGATATGATTACACGTGTGGATGTATATATATACGCAATGTAACCACATAGCCGGACAAATTTGGACAAACCCGTAGCCGTCACCTCAGATTAGTACATTGTACTGAACGTGTCTTACTTATTGTACATTGTCTAAACTCTGCACATTACTACATAAAAATTCATTCTTATTGTAATCTTCAAAAGCAAAAGCAATACAAATGCATATACAAATATGTAGTCTAGTCCACGGACAACACCGTTGTCAAGACAAACAGGACAACATGTAAAAATGACTCGATTTTAGACAAGCCATTTCATACATAACACCTTAGCTACAACCTTGACCCCAAGTCCCATCCACTCTAAGATCGAAACGGCAATTTTTGCCCTCCGTAAGCCACTTGCGGCTGTCACCTTCATGTTCCACACTGTATATGTGCATCTCTTTCACAATGATGTCCCAAGGATCAACATATTAAAAGAGTGCTTCGATCACGAGGACGCGATTGTTGGGTACAGCCAACGCGGATTTCTTCGGATGATGATTCATCGTCAGAAAATGCAAGTATGCATCCACATACAAGCTTGACGGGGAAGAAGATGGGAACTGCCAATATGGAGATTCCATCCTCCAACTCGTCGAAGCACTCCAAAGAAATCCAAGGTTATCATTATGAAAATAGTCTAGTCCACGGACAACACCGTTGTCAAGACAAAAAGAGCAACATGTCAAAATATCCGATGACAAATTTTGGGTTGTATGGCACATATGATTAGTGTTTGGTGTGTTTCAAGCTTCTGAGTTTTACTGATGAAAAGAAGTTTGTAAGTTAGAAAAGTGTGTTTGGTGTGTGTGTGTGATATATAGTGGTATAAAAGAGAGGCTTTAGTCTTTTACACAATGGACACTTGTGTTAGTTTGAGGATATTTGTGTTTTTTGAAAATGTAATCTTGGCCATACATTGATGATCCTAGTGAACATATTCAAAGGTCAAGATTTCATGTTCATGTGTTGGGTTGGATTGATGAACTGGAATCTGAAAATGGTAGGTAAATAATTTAAGAGCAGTCAAAGTAAATAATTTGGTCAACAGGAGCTTGTGTTTCTTTTCACTTGATAATCCTTTCCTATGTTAATAGTGTATGTATAAAATGTTCACCGTTAATGGCCGTTTAGCGTAAAATGACATATACGAAACTCATCGGATAGGGTGAAAACGAATCCAATAAAATAGAAAACACAAATAATATGGCTTTCCACAAGCACGTTACATGGTAATAGACTTCATTTCACATTTTGCTGTAACGAGGCTATTGACTCCATTTCCTTTTAATTCTCAATCGGTCATATCTATTAGCATTGTGTTAACTGGTGCAAGTGAAATTTTCCTGTGAAATGAGTGATATAAAGTAAAGAAAACGAGCAATTACTACCATTAGACTTATATCAAAGGGTTGAGGGTTTTGTTTCAGTGAATGCATTAACCGCCTCATGTTGAACATACTACTAAAAGGATTGATTTCAACCCAAACCAGCTATGACCCATTAACCAACCTGCCCATATTACCACCTCTAATAGCAACTAAATTATTGGTCAAAGATAATATAGCAAGCAGAGAGCAGCTCAAAGTTCAAGCATTTAAAATCTCCATTACAATTCTCCAAGGTCCATTAGTGAGGCCAAATAATTATAAAACCCTTCAAGGTGCATTTGGCAATTCATCACAAGTTTACAGTCCTACATAGCATTACAAACAACCTTCTAGTAACCAAATGATACAATATATTGTGATCCAAAAATAGTCAAGGTTACACTAACGAACACATAAAAGATGTTCCAACACAAAAGTGCTATTGCTTATGTACAAATTACTACCAAAATAACCAAAACATATGAATCTCAAAACAGATACGCAACTTTGACCCCAGATCCAATCCACTGTAAGATTGAAACGACAATTTTTGCCCTCCATGAGCCACTTGTTGTCACCTCAAAATCAACATCTTTTAGGAATGCTTCGATCACAAGGACGCCATTGGTGGGTACAACCAACACGGATTTCTTCAAAACCAACACAAGAGCGTCACCGCCATAATAAGCAAGTATGCGTCAACATACTTTTGGATCAACGGCTCATACGTGAACCTAAAAGTGTCTACCGCATCTTTTAATAGATGAACGCCTGTCTCAATCAAAGAAGAAAACGCCTATCAGTTTCGAGTTGTTCTCTATGTGATGTTCCTGAAAAGATTACCCTTCTCAAAATTTGAATGGGAGACTTCAATAATCATAGAGAACGCGCGTTGTTAGAGTTGGCCCGAAGAAAACCAAAACAATATTTGCACTCTTTATGTCACGATGTATGAAGTTTAATATGAAAGAGCTTGTAAACAGGGACGTCATTCCCAGCCCTATAAAAAAGGGTGTAAAGCACTTCGCCTAGATCCTCATCAATAATGTTTAAGACGATTCTTCTTCGTTTTTCATCTTCAGGAGTCATCCTATCCACACGAACAAACTCCGATTTAGCCCAACGACCACAATAAGACGAATCATACTGAAAACAACATAGTTCATCATCCACAATCTGATGGTAAACAATGTTGTAACCAGCTGCATCCGTGGTTATCTTGCAGTAGGAAACAATGTACACTTTTATTAACTAAATCACATTACAATAAATAATTACAGAAAGTAAATAATGAAATATTAAATTCAGACAACAAGGGTCTCACTGTAGAAGCAGAACATAAACGCTATGAACTAGAGCTGAGCAATTCACCCGAACAGACCGATTGAGACCGGACTGACCACATTCGGTCTGGTCCTCGGTCTTGGTCTTGGTCGGTCAGGACCATAAACCGACTATTTTGTCTAGTTGGACCGGACCGACTGAGACCGGACCAGACTGACCACATTTGGTCCGGTTCTCAGTCTTGACTTTTAGGCTAATTCGGTCTCGGTGTTAGTCGGTCCATTGATCAGCCCCCTATAAACAGACACTTTGAACGCTAAGTAAATAAACTAGTAAACTTGTAGTTTGGCCAAACCCTTAAAAAAAATACTCTTGTTTTAGTAAATCCCGATCCCAAAACCCATCAAACAAACACCCCGTTCATCCTCCCCCAAACAAGACCTTCAAATTCAGTTAAAAAACAAACTTAGGGCTCATGAACTAAAACCCAAAATTCAAAATCAAAATCAAATGGCTGGAATAATGGCAGCAGCTTCAATTCCGATAGATAAGTTCACGGGACTGATTCAATCCGCTAAATTCTCAACTGACATCCGTTCGAAACTCGAAAACTTGCAAAAATTAAAAGATGAATTATCAGTGGATGATTATCGTTTTGTTGCAAATGTGTTGCCTCGGCTTATTGATTTGCATACTGAGAACAAGGTTGTTGATTATGAATTTAACAATATACTAGTAAAAGCTAGGAATACCAAATATTTCTTCATTTATAAGCAAACTTGCTTCAATTTCTAACCTTAAATTTAAAAAAAAAAAAAAAAAAAAAAACAAACAAACCTTCAATCGTCAAGGTGATATTTGTAAAGGTGGTCCCGTCCTAGATAGTCGGCATGTTTTGGAATATTTCCAAGGTGTATCTCATAATAAATCTCCCCATCATGAGGAGTAACCTCGTTGATAATCCGTGATGAAGTTGCATATGTGTGGATAATTCTTGCCTTTAACAAGTCGGATGCAGCTTGTTCATCAAAAAGCCTCATCACGTATATAAAACCCACTTGTTGTTCTTCCTGAGTAACTACATGATCCATTGTGCATTTTGCACAAACTCCACACCTACATATATCATTTTCAAATAATTAATAAAATTGCACACCATCACTAAAAAATATCATTATGAGTTGATAAAATAGTTAATAAAATTCCACACCTACATATATCATTATAAATTGATAAAATAGTTAATATAGTAGTAACTGCAAACATGCCATATATGGAAAAGGTTTAAGAAACTAAACACAACTGATAAAATGAGCAAGTAAAGTACCACAAATCTGCGAGGTCTTCATGAACATTGTTTGGTTGTGCTTTACGTGATGCTTCTCCCTTCATAACAAAAGGAGTTTCGATAAACATAGAGAACAACTCAAGAGGGAAAGTTCTATTTCGCCTGATGAAAACCAAAACAATGTTTGCACTCTTTATGTCACGATGTATGAAGTTTAATTCGTCATTCATGTTGTTTTGAAGGTAACTCAGACCTTCCAGAATATCAAAGCATATTTGTATAAGAAGCATGCTCGTCTCACAACCTTCATCACAAAAGGAAATAAAATATATTAGCACTACAAACGACTCTTATGTTGGCCTTTAATATCCAAACATTATCAACTACTTGTATATTTCATTATCTGGTATTGAATATAACAAAAAAACAACTATAAACAAAAAATAAGTGCCAGTACACTTGAGGCCATATCATTGTTCACTAAGTTCTATACCCATATAATTACCACTAAGCAAGTTTAGCTACTAAAACAAAAATACAATATAAGTTTATGCATATAATTCGCTTATTATTTCATTAGATCTACATCAGAAACATAACTAGCAAGATTAAAGGAAGAAATTCTAAACTAAGCTAGCTAACAAATTTAGGCATAACTTAAAAGTAACAAAAAAACCTTATAACTGAATCATACTTCAAATCCAACAAAATAACTCAACATCCTTTAAGAGTAAAAAAGAAAAAAAAAAAAAAAAAAAAAAAAAAAAAAAAAAAAAAAAATTCTTGTATAGCACCTCATAATCTTATTTTTATAATCCTTAAATCAAGATACTTTAAACTCGACAAAATAACTCAAACAAAAACATACATTTACATGCATTATACACATAAGTAGAGTCTTTTCACACATAACTTAAAACTTGAAACAATAATTACAAGAAGTACCTATTTTGCTTGGTTTGAAGACTGATAAAGAAGAGATGACAGAAGAGAGTGAGGAAAGATATATGAGAAATAAAAGTGTTGGTAGCTATGGTGTTCCAGATCTAGTGTGTGTTTTTCTAAAGTACAAAAGAGGAGTTTAAAGTGTGTTGGTATGTGGGAGGCGAGTAAGTACTGAGTACTTGAGTAGGGCAACAACACATATTTGGGGGTACTTTATAGAGTAAACTTTTTAGAGCAGGAGGGAAATAAAAATGGGGTGGGAGGGAAAATTTTTGTTAGGGTTTTAGGTACACTAAATAACACGTTATTTTACCTCAACGTTAGCTCATCACTCTCCCAGTAATACACTAGTAATTAAAATATGTTCTTTAACAAAAAAACCGATAACATGTTATTCATGCATATAGGTCTCACAAAACATCCAACCAAAAATACCCACCCACACACGAAAAGAAACTATCGAGCTTATTTACAAATTTTAGACGTGAATCTCACATTACCTCACTCAAGATTCAAACCAACTCCTCTCAAATGTTAAACGTGATTTATCTACGATACTTGTTACATTTGAGAAATGATTTGAATACTAAATATAAAAAGCAATGCATAGTGTACCAAATACTTTTACAAACTAGAAAGACGTTTGAGAAAAATACAAAAATACTATAATATACAAGACGAAATTGATCGGCGGGCTTAAAATTTTTATTCTTGCGGAAGATCCAAGTAGAAGAAAGCAATTTGATTTCTTCACATAGTTTTAAGTCGAAGCTAAGCCATTGTTGATATCCATATATCAAACATGTTTTTGTGATCTATACTAGATGTCCCGTAATAATGGGCGTAAAGTCCTTTATTGTGACAAGGATGGTAACTACACCGACAAAACCACCTTTTATACAAGGGAGTATTACATAAAATTTATAACTTTTTTATTTCATGGATGTATGTAACGGTCTATGCAAATTTGCTTAATATATTCGTATGAATTTAGATGGATAAACCTTTTTGTCATTTGTTTAGTATTTATGTAGTATATTATATCTTTTAATGTTTAGTTCATTAAAATTACATGATTAGCTCACATATTAGACGGGTCTTTAAATTAGTAATGTAATTAAAACCGGCCAATATACACTCATCCAAACACCACTTTATTAAAACCTTAAAAGTCTAAAAGAGTGTCACCATAGCCTTATTTCATTCAATATAAGCTTAACAAAAAGAAACAATAAATTTTGGTCACCTACCGATCTTTTAATTCTTTCACCTAAAATTGCTTAAAGACTTGTCTCATTCCATTTATTCATTAAAAGCATCCTTCTTTTAACTTGTTTGTTGTAGAATCAACAATGCAAGCAAAAGTGAACAAGACTTGTCAATCACCATTAAATAAGGCTGATTTTTCTTTCATCATATATGAGTTTGGTTGGTGCTACAATTTATGAGTTTGGTTGTGTTTCATTAATGATATTTTTTAAGTGATGAGTAGAATATCAACAACCACAACATGCTATTCCACTATCTCATAAAACTTAGATATCAGTTGTATCTCCTCTATTGCTTCATTTTTCTCGTTGTTCCTGTAAAATAATATTGAATTATGTTTTGTGATAACATAATGAGGACTGCATGTATCTATACTATTTTATAATGTATATGAGACATTTCCAAAATGGAATACTTAAAATTTTAAGCAACACGTTTGCTAATAATGAAAAATGAAGTTACAAATTAAGTGTTATAAACTTGTAAACTTGTAACAGTACTTTAATAAATACCTAATAAATGTTATTTTTAAAACACCGATACAATCTTGATCACTTGCCAAACCTTGAATAAAATCTTTGTGGCTGCCCATTTCATTTTGTGACATCTTCATGTTAATGAGTTTACCTAAAGATTTGGAAGGACTCACAATAGCTTGGAGTGGTGCCTCTAAAAACAATCGGACAAATCATTAATGAGACTACCTTGAGGAAGGTCTACCCATCAATTATAATGACACTTAGCTTGTACACTTCAATTTTCCTTTTATTTTCTTTAGACTGTACTGTGAGAGCCGGCCAGCGCTAGGGATACGCTTTAGCCTTTTATCTTTGTTTTTCTCGACATTTTTTCGAAACAACGCACAAGAAGAATGACATTCCTTAGGTTGATTGGTATTGACTTCTAACTCCAAGCTTGATGAAATGGAATTAGGAGTAGACTCCTTGTTCTTGATATTCTTAGCCTTTTTGAAGACCGTAATGGTGGGATTTCGGTCTTTGTTCTTGACATTTTTTGGTCTTTTTGACCACTAGTCACCCGAAGGTTTATGAAATTACATGAATACTTGGAGCTTCTTATGCCCAGTAGTAATTTATCGATAGTACGTAAATGATGACTATAAACTCAATACCTTAATCTATACACCATGAGAAACTGACTAGGAAATTGATGGTTTGTCTTTTTATGTTAGCCACTATAGAGCATTAGGTTTAGGTGTAGTCACCCAACCTAAAAGCCGAAAAAGGTGACACGTCATGTTAGCTCATCTTTTTTGCCTTTCACTCCTCTTATCATTCGCACACCCTAAAAATTCCTCACTAATCATCTAAGTCAGCGCCTTACTTTTGAGACCCACCATACCCAATTAAAACGTACACTAACTCAATACAAAATCCAATTGAATAAAAAGCAAACAACAAAAACCACTCAGCGCAAACTAGTTTACTCACTCGCACAATGACGCCGGGGCCGGTATAGTGGCGCTGGCTTGGCGCCGTGCTACGTCGAAATGCCGCAAGCCATCCGTGACACCCATCGCTCGCTAACACTTAAGGTGTCAAAAAGCCCCAATTATTTTATTTTTTTAATGGACCTAAAATTTATGACTACAAAATAACTTTTTTTAGTGAAACTTTTATTATTGAAGTAATTTTTTTATACCTAAAGTTATTTTTTCATCAAAAAATATTCTTTTTATTTAAAAGATTGCTAGCTTATTTAATCGTCTATAATATTGGGTCCTATAAAATTTGAAGTTTAAAGTAATTCTTTATGATCAAAACAACACTGATTTCTGCAAGTTAGGGCAGCTTCTTAACCATAGGTTATCGATATTTCTAGTGGATAAAAAGTTTTGGGTAAAAAAATTGAACGTCGCGAAAGAATTCACATTAGAAAGAAAGTTTCCTTAAAAAAACGAAAGAATCGATATAATATCATTTCTCTAAGGCATAATATCATAAATTCGGTCTATAGATCTCTCGACACCTAAAGACAGATTGCTTAACATACAATCATATGTGTAAAATTTTCGTTAATAGGTGTTTTCGTGGTTTTCATCTAAAGCCAAATATTTCTTAGCCTCTAGTTCTATTAAACTCAGATCCGTCTTGAACATTATTCGATCTAGACGACTATTCTGGCCTTCGAGCTTTCTCTTCACATATTTTTTTAAATGACACATGTCGGTCAATCTAATACTTAAGAAAACGATTCACTCATTATCAACAAAAACCAAGAAAAATATAGATCAATGTACAAAGAATGTTTTGTTTAGCTAGCAAATTTTATGAGAGCTTGTAAAACTATAATCTTTTCAAAGCTCTTAATAACTCATATATATAAATTTAAAGCAATGCTATACTTTTACATAAACTTTAGAGCTAAGGCACCATAATGTATCATACTTGTCACTTGCACCTTTTATATCTATTAACCATTTTTTTTTTGTTATTATATGTATTAAACTCGATTTTATTGTATTTTTTGTGTACTTTATGACTACTATGATACATATAGTAGTAAAAAAATGAGGGGCAATGTACACAAAAAATATAATAAAATTAAGGTTAGTACATATAATAGCAAAAAAATTGTTTGATATATATAAAAGCTGCGAGTGACAAGTATGATACATTACGGTGCCATTAGCCCTAAAGTTTATTAATCTTTTGCAATGGTTCATATAACAAGGGTTTTTTTTTTTTTTTTTTTTTTTTTTTTAAGACCGGTCTATAGAAATCACTTGTAACATTGTACTATCAGTTTTCATTGGAAAAAGATGATGTTTGCCATTTCAAATCGAATTGAATACAAATTGGACAGGTGAGGAAGAGTAAATGAACTCTAGGCTTTGGGTTACACATTAAATGTTTATGAGTTTAGACCGGTCTATAGAAATCACGTGTAACATTGTACTATCAGTTTTCATTGAAAAAAGATGATGTTTTACATTTCAAGTCGAATTGAATACAAACTAGACATGTGAAGAAGAAGTAAATGAACTCTAGGCTTTTGGTTACACATTAAATGTTTATGAGTTTAGTTATTTAATTTGCTTTAAAAAATACTATTAAAGAACATAACATCAAGTAGACAATTTCCTTTAGTGTCTCGTTATTTCTTCAATTCTTTTTAACTAATAGTGTAGGTAAAAAATGTTCATATATAGTTAATGGTTGTTCAGTGTAAAATGACATATATGAAACTAATCAGATAGGGCGAAAACAAGTACAATAACATTGAAACGAGCACGTGGCTATTATGGCATTATGACTTATCTACCACACCATTGAGCTTTCCACTGCTGGTCTGCAAATCAATGTCACGACATCAATCACATAATTATAAGCATTGTGTTTATTGAAGCAACTGAAATTTACCTGTGAAATGAGTAAAGAAAACGAGCAATGACTACCATTAGACGTAATCCAATGTGTTCTAACTTCTAACATGCCAGTCTTTGAGTCGAGGAACGTGTGTCACTCCAAAATACATATCAGAATTATTCTTTAGTTAACTAATGCTACAGTATCCATCTCCTATATATATATACCATCACCGGCTTTGTGTACCACTAAATATGTTCATCTAGAATTATAGCAAGAAATGTAAAGAAACGTAGCACACATGCGCCTTGATCTACCGGTAAAAAAATGCACATGCATGCATGGATAAGTCGACAAGTACTCATGCCTCACGGACAAGAAGAAATAATGCACGCAGCTAGTCATGTGTACAGCAGGTTTGTGAGAAAGTAGAACTCATTCACAACGGCTCTCAACGTTTGAAATAAGGGTCCTTGGTCATAGCTTTTCAAGAAATAATGCACGCAGCTAGTCATGTGCTTAGTAAACTATAAACCTTCTTTAACTGTTGTACTTGAATCAAGATTTTTTTTTTTTTTTTTTTTTTTGTTATTATTATTATTATTATTATTATTACAGTCTTATTATTATTAAAGGAAAAAAAAAATAAAAATAAAAAGTAAAGCTGTTCAAGTTTACATGTACAGCGATCATTTTTTTAGAATTTCTGCATTTACAATGGCTTTCTTTGAAACAACTTGTTCTTTCAATATTTGCATTTTCTCCGTCATAAATGGAGTTTATCTTCAGCTAGTATTCAAGCATTAAAAAATATTACGGGATCAAAAGACGGAAACATCAAACACGTAAAGGTGACAATTACTTTTCGAAACAGGTCGAGTCACAACGACCCGTTTAAAAGTGTTGGTCTGTTTCATTAAATAAGGTTACAAAACTATATTCGTCCTATAAGACTGTTATCTTTGCAAAAAAAAAAAGTATTTAAGCAAACATCTGAAGACTACTCGGTTGACTTTCGACCCTGTTAATTAACCAATTTGACTTGCTTTCATTTCAGCTAGTTGGAGATTCCATATAAGATAAAATGAATCAATATTTATGGTCTTATGGGAATGGATCGAAATTGCCAAATGTTAACAAGAGGATAAAACTTATGTGCCAAAATATAGATAATATATGTTCCAAAGATCGATTACCTAACCCATAAGACAAACTCAATAAGTCCTTAAAATGTGGTGGCAACAAGGCTGGATTGATATCGGGTCAAAACAGGTTTGGAACTTTGGATGAAACGGTTCATGTTTTAGCCAAACAAATTTTGACGAACCCGTGGCCGTCACCTTAGATTAGTTTGGTGATCAGTGTTAACTACTACTCCTTCCGTCCCAAAATAATTGTCCTCATTTGACTTTTTAAAATCTTAATTTCTCAAATTTGATTCTTAATATTTTTGTATGTGTTATATAATACTTGATGAAAATTACACCAATGAAAAGACATTATATAGCCAATCCATTCATATGTTTTTCATTAATTATTATATAACACAAACAAAAATATTTAAGATCAAAGTTGAGAAATTAAGACTTTAAAAAGTCAAATGAGGACAATTAATTTGGGACGGAGGTAGTAATTTTTGTTGACTTTGTGTCTTTGTTGCTGTACATGGTCTAAACAATGAAAACCACAATCTGAATTAATATTCATTCTAAAAAATACACAATCTAGCATATAAACCAAGATTGAAAATTAGCATAATCACCTATATGTTTTGAATTAAAAATAAACACAGTCCAATCATTTTTTTCACATCATCCAATCATACACATAAAAATTACAATCAGCCAACACGAATTTCTTCAAAGAAATTTTTAGATTGTTCGATATAAATACTACGGCCTTGTATAACTCTTTTTCAAAACCAACACAACTATCAAGAGCGTCACCGCCATAATAAGCAAGTATTTGTCCACATACTTTTGGATTACCAAAAGTAGCGTCACTTTGAGATCTAACCATATTAAGATTTAGGCTTATCAAGAAGAAGTTCACAATTCCGAATCTCTTGGGCTTTCATATCAACCCCATAATTCTCAAGTATAACACACTTTTTTACATCGCTCGGATGGATTCCTAACCATTTAAAATCAGGCTATGTGGCTTATTTAGATGCAGACTAGGCTGGCTGCCCAACTACACGCCGGTCCACTTCAGGTTATTGTGTTTTCTTAGGCAACAATCTTCTCTCTTGGTCCTCTAAGCGGCAGTTCACACTTTCTCGATCTAGTGCTGAGGCTGAGTATCGCGGTGTCGCCAATGCAGTTGCTGAGACCTGCCGGTTACTTAATTTATTACGTGAGCTTCACACACCACTTTCTACGGCTACGATTGTTTATTGTGATAATGTGAGTGATGTCTATCTCTCTTCTAATCCCGTGCAGCATCAACGCACGAAGCATATCTAGATTGACATTCACTTTGTTTGTGATTTGGTAGCTACGGGACATGTACGTGTTCTTCATGTTCCGTCTCGATATCAGTATACAAACATCTTTACCACACTGCATTATTTGAAGAGTTTTGCTCCAGCTTGAGTGTTCGGTCATCTCCCGCTCAAACTGCTGGGGGCTGTTAGCAGATATTGTTTGATTGTATAGCCCATTCTTATTGTATAGCCCATTGATGCTTATAGGCCCATTGTAGGGCAGGTTTGTTTAGTATTTAGTCATGTAGAATGTATTCAGGATGGATATGAAATAATATACGATTACATAAACTAGTCTTTTAAGAGGATGTTTCATCAAGACGTCAAATACAATCAATCCATGTTGCTTCTTAAGTTAATCTCTTTCTGTTGCATTCCTCGAGTTTCTCAGAACTAACATCCACGTTATCATTTTCAAGGCTCAAGCGATGCTCCTCATCGTCAAAAGGTATGGATATGTGGTGGCAATATGGGCGATTGGGCGGGTTGGTATCGGGTCAAAACATAGTTAGTAAATACAGTAATGTGGTAAATGAAGGTGTTTAGGAGAGCTATTTTCTTGTCTCATATTGATGTTGTATAGTTTCGGGATGGTGGCTTACAGGATGCTCCTTTCAGGTTTTACTATATAATTGATACAAGGAGCTAAAACAGAATACAAAGACTTTTAAAGTCACCAATGAAACAGTAATACTCACACCCATTCTTCTAGTCTAGCAAAGATCACTAGCACTAGGCAACCATGGAGAAAATTCACTTCTTGGCTACATTTCCTTGATGCAAACACCCTACCTGTGACTGCTCCTATATAATTTCTTTTAGTGTCTTGTTAGTTCTTCAATTCTTTTAATTAATTTCTTTTCGCTCCAAAAGGAAAGTTAAGTTTATCTGTGTCGTTACTCATTATCCATGAAACTAGCAAATACAACATATTTTTTTCAAAAGTTCATGATCAAACTAATGACTATTTATAGCACATGGAATGGATACAAATTCGTGGAAGAGAATTGTAAATTTGTACTCCAAGCTCGTTAAAGTTGATTAAACTAAGATTGTCTTATAGACAGTCTGTTAACATGTCTTGAGAAGTACTATATCGACTCTTGATCTGAATACATGTGTGCTCATTTTGCAACACGATGCAATCTTTCTGATTCAACATAGCGAGACAAATTTGGACAAACCCGTAGCCGTTACCTCGGATTAGTTTGATGATGAGTGCTTAATATTGATTTTTGTTGACTTTGGGTCTTTGTTAGTACAACATCAAACTCTCAAAATTACTACATATATTCATTCTTATTGTGATCATACATACACAATGTAACCACATATTACAACATTCAACTTCATTACTCCTTATTTCCTTTTTGGGTTTGTTTCAAAACTAGATTTTGTATATGGGTTTTAAATCTTTATCAATATTTATTTCAACATAAAATATGATATCAAAGCTTCAATTGTTTCAAAACTCCGTATTAACTACAACACAACTCACTCTCCCTCGCCATCTCATTATTCCGAATGTTAAATGAATAATACAAGAAAAAAAAAAGTCAACTATGAACAACAAATTATATCAACAAAAAAACGAACTACAACCTCTGTCCCTATCTCACACCCTCACATCAACACAACTAACCAAGAACAACCTCATTTGTACTAGCCCATCTTTCCGTCAAGAAGAAAAGGCTAAAACAACTTCACAACAACCAAAAGACTCAGAAACAAGAAACGGAAAAAGATCTTAGATTCGTTCAAAGATCTTTAAAGATTTTAAGTGTCGAACGTTGTGTATAAAAAGAAGGCAATGGTCATCTTGTATCACCACATTTCACGATAACCACCTTAATTAGCTTTCTCACATTCTCACTACCTAACTCTTATCACAATCACAATGGCTCCACCTCCGGAACACAACATGTTGGTTTTATGGATATAAATTAGTAGACGTGAGTTAGGATCGAACTCGAGACTATGGGATTGCACACTTTACGTATGAGAATTTAAAGTTAATAATTAAATATAAATGTTGTATTTATTTATTTATTAGACGAAATAACTAACGGACGTTAAGTAATTAATGTAATGGACTAACGGTCGTTAAATGTTTATGGAAAAGGATCAAATTGCAAAAGTTGGGAAGGTTCCGGAATCCCTATGGGATGTCCCAAACCGATCGGCCAAAGGAAAAAGGAAACAATCCACAACTTGTTCACCAAGTTTGCTTGGGTATAAATACAAAGCTAGGGGTCTTGTTTTTCCATCTCTTGTGCTCATTAGCTAAACCTAAAATTGTTTTGTGTGTGTGTTTTGCTAAAACCGGTCGAACACCCTTCATAGGTGTCGATCCACTCTTTTCCAAACATCAAGTTATTTGGTTTGATAAAAACTAGCGGTACTTTAATTCGGTTTAGTACGTGTGTACAAGAACTTAGTAATAACATACTTTTGTTATTGTCTTGGATTGAATTACAAAAAGGTAAGGGGTAATTCACATAATCCTAACTAAATCAAATTAGGGTTCATCCGTTGCTAGTTTGTGGATTTGATTCTTGTTCGGCTAGAATCAACAAAGGTACGCATATTCTTTATGTTAATTAATTATTCGTTAATACATCCTATACGCTTCCGCAATATTACTTTGATGTTTTGGTGATTATTTATTTGAATGTCTTGATATATAATTCCAACAGTGGCATCACGAGTCATTGGTTTTTAATGAGTAATTAATTACATAAACGCGTAATAAAACAAATACTTGTATGTTGTTTGCTATGTTTTTCTAGGGTTTATGTTTTTTTTATGTTTGGTCGAATTTTTTTTAAAAAATTGGGGCGTACCATATTTTTTTTTAAATCGACATACACATAAATTATTTAGGGTTTTGAAAATTGTTTGCTAACCTTATTAAAACCTAGAATTAATATTAATTACGTGATTAATTCATGAATAATTGGTTATGTGTCATGGAATTTTAATATGCGATCTTGTGACTTACTTGTATAAATTGTTATGATGTCCATGACTATACATGCATGTTAGTCATGGATAAGTTTCTTTGATATATTGTTTAATTGTTGAGACATATTTATTTATGATAAATCTTGAATTGGGGAAGACTCCAATTATATACATATTAATGAATCAATTATGTGCAATTTGGTATAAATTAATTAAGGGTTTACGCAATCGATTCATCGATGTATGTGGCTCACTTTCTATTGTTGGAGTGAAAACCCTAAATTAATATATACATTAATTTAACCTAGATATTGATTATTAATAGGATTTTATCGAATAAGTTGCATGTGGCTACTTGTTTACACGTATAAATTGTTTATTATGTGCGCATTGTTTTTTAGTCGTTTATTTTTTATTTGTTACTTGTTTGTTTATTATGTTAGACAGTTTTAAGCAAAGGGTAATTTTGAATAGAAAAATAATACGGACTAAACAATGGCGAAATTTAATTGTTTTGGAAGAGTTAAGTTGTCAAATATAGTTTAATTGATTGGTGACTTTGGTACAATGACTGAACGGCTCACTCATTCGAATGAACTAACAAAAGGGGTTTAAAGAAGTGCGCATAGTCACACTGAATGGATGTCTTAGGTTGTGCTTTAGCGCGTACCTGGTCCTCTGCCCCCTGTAAGTTCGAGTGGAGCTACTTAGTAAGCCATATAAATGTGCAAGCTCATCTTAAGGGCGAATTAGTTTTAATTCCATGCGCCACTTCGGTGGTAATTATCCGAAACACTAAGTGTTTACACTTATGCAAAAGTACGGTATAATGGATGATAATTAATACTAAATTCCTTGATTGGTGAACCCAATACCTCAATCAAAACTTTGATAATTTGATCTTTATGAATTGGTAATAAAAAGTTTTTTATTAAAATTATGCTACAAGATGAATGCATGACATCTTTGTACATATTTGATTTGACCACATAAAATCAAAACTAGTACCCTTTTAAATTAAGAATATGCCATCTAATTAAAAGGAACACTTGAAGTTGCAATTTAGTCATGAGAGTACTTGGCTAGATTGTGATGGAGAGGTAAATCTCTATGTAAAGTGAGATCTTGCATGGACATATTTGCAGTTCTTTAAGTTAGATACTTAAGTTGAGTAGGAAGTGAGATCTTGGACTCAATGGCATAAGATGGGATAAAACATGTTTATATTTGCAATAGCGTTGGAAAATATAAATCCCATAATGATCTAGGAGTTGGAAATTGTTTGCCAATTAATGTTCGACAGATTACCTTATTATATGCGTTTGTTGCTAGCAGATCAACTGATGTGATAAACCTATGATAATTTGGATCCTAGTTTTCGAGAAAATTATATGGTTATATGTTTATATTAACTTGGGTATATTTATTTTCTTGAAAAGTGTATTATCGAAAATACTAATACTTGAACTTTTTTCTGTAGAAATGGCTCAAAACACTGATAACACTAACACTGCTCTAAATTTTGCGTTCAAAAGTTTTTTTGATCGAGAAAAGTTGACTGGCTCTAAGAATTTCAATGATTGGCACCGCTCTTTGAGAATTGTCTGTAGAGTTGCTGACCGTATGAAATATCTTTATGAACCTTGCCCTGCTGAACCAACTGGTCCTGAAGCTACTCAAGCTCAAAAGGACGAGTGGAAACTGGAGTATAAGCGTCATAATGATGTGGCTTGTCTTATGTTGGGAACAATGGAATCTGCTCTTCAAAAGCAGTTCGAACATTATTTCCCATATAATATGCTCAATGAACTTCGAACTATGTTTGAGAAACCAGCTGCCGTCGAGATTTATGACTTGACTGACGCGTTACACAGCTGTAGGCAGGGAGAGGGTAAACCCGTAAGTGCTCATGTGCTGGAAATGAAAGGTTACATGGACCAGCTAAAAGCACTTGGCAAAACTTATGAGGATGACATGGCTGTGAATCTGATTAATCGATCCCTTAACAATGATTTTAATGGTTTTGTCAGAAATTTCAATATGCACTGCGTGGGGAAGACAGTTACTGACCTACACGCATTGCTCATTGATTATGATAAAGGGTTGCCTCAAAAGGTTCCTACCGCCCAGGTACTTGCTATTCAGGGTGGAAGAATTAATAAGCCAAAACCGCAGCGTGCGAACAACAAGAAGGGGAAGGGTAAGGGAAAGGTTGACAAAGGCAAACAGGTGATGGCCTATCAACCTCAACCCAAGAAGAACCCTACTCCTAGGAAGGATAATCCTAAAAAGGATCAAGCATGCCATCACTGTAAGAGCGTTGGGCATTGGAAGAGAAACTGTGCTCTCTATCTTGATGAATTGCGGGCAAATAAGATGAAGTATGAAGGGTCTGCGGGCGCCGGTACTTCAGGTAATTTATTTGTCATTGAATTATTTACTCTAAATCATAATAATTCCTGGGTATATGATACGGGCTGTGGTATTCACATTTGTAATACACTGCAGGGGTGTAGAGTGAAGAGGAAGCTTGCCTATGGGGAGCAATATCTGCACGTGGGAAATGGCGCACATGCAGCTGTTGAAGCCATAGGAACGTTTAGTTTAGTATTGCCTTCGGGCTTAGTACTGTTATTAAACAATTGTCATTATGCACCTTCTATAATTAGAGGTGTTGTTTCCTTTTCAAGTTTGTTGGATGATGGTTTTACTCATACTATTTCAAGTAATGGAATTGATGTTTCTTTAAATGGTGTATTTTATTTTAAAGCAATTACTGTGAATGGTGTGTTTGAAATTGATATGATTGGAAATGAATCTAACAATAATAATTCGATGTTTAGCATTAACAAGAAGATAAAGTCAGACGTGAATTCTTCTTATCTTTGGCATTGTAGACTTGCTCATATAGGCAAGGCTCGCATGCATAAGCTGCAACTTGAAGGGCTTTTGCAAAATATCAATGATGAATCATTTGATAAATGTGAGTCATGCATATCTGGGAAGATGACTAAGAAACCTTTTCATAGCAATATGGAGAGGGCTTCTGATCTACTTGGTCTTATTCATACTGATGTGTGTGGACCACTTAGACATGTGTCAAAGAGAGGTGCTAGCTACTTCTTAACCTTTACTGATGATTTCAGCCGTTATGGTTATGTTTATTTACTTAAGCATAAACATGAGGTGTTTGAAACATTTAAGGTTTTCAAAGCTGAAGTAGAACTGCAATTGGGAAAGAAGATTAACGCTCTTCGATCTGATAGAGGAGGCGAGTATCTAAGCCAAGAGTTTAAAGATTACTTAGCTGAGAATGGAATTGTTCAGAATCTCACTTCTCCATATACTCCACAACAAAATGGTGTATCTGAGAGAAGAAATCGTACATTGTTGGACACTTTACGATCTATGTTTAATCTTACCACTCTACCTTTATCCTTTTGGGATTATGCTTTAGAATCTGCTGTTCGTATTCTAAATATGGTTCCCACAAAGAAGGTTGATAAGACACCATATGAAATATGGCATGGTAAAGCTCCTAACCTGTCTTATTTAAAGGTCTGGGGTTGCGAGGCGTATGTTAAACGTGACTCAGCAGATAAACTCCAACAAAGATCTGTAAAGTGTATCTTCGTAGGATACCCTAAGGAAACTATGGGTTACTACTTTTACTATCCAACTGAAAATAAAGTAATTGTTGCTAGGTATGGAGATTTTATTGAAAGAGATCTCGTATCTCAAGAATTCAGTGGGAGAGTTTATGATCTGGAAGATGATCATGAAGATGCATTACCTTCTGAAAACACTAACGTACTTCCGGTAGAACCTGATAGTCTGGGTCCTCCACCAGAAGTTGAAGTGATTCCCGTTCGTAGATCCGTAAGGAATATACGTGCACCTGAACGTCTATGTCTTAAGGTAGAGGTTGAGGAAACTATGTTAGGAGATCTTGGAGAGCCTACTAGTTATAAAGCTGCCATGGCAAGTCCTGACAAGGCTAAATGGCAGGTTGCAATGAATGGGGAAATGCAATCCATGAGAGAAAATGAAGTCTGGGTAGAGGTTGACTTACCTCCAAACGCCTCAGTGGTTGGGAGTAAGTGGCTCTATAAGATTAAGACTGACATGGATGGCAATGTACACGTCTATAAAGCTCGTCTAGTTGCGCAAGGTTTTACTCAAACTTATGGCATTGATTACGAGGAGACCTTTTCTCCTGTAGCGGACATTAGAGCTATTAGAATTCTCATAGCTATAGCAGCATACTATGACTATGAGATATGGCAAATGGATGTCAAAATCGCCTTCTTAAATGGTCGCTTAGATGAAGACATCTATATGAAGCAACCTGAGGGGTTTGTGAATCCACAATTTCCAAACCGTGTATGCAAACTTCAAATGTCCATTTATGGATTGAAGCAAGCATCAAGGCAATGGAATAAAAGATTTGATGAAGAAATCAAAAGGTATGGATTTATTCAAAATCTTGATGAGCCATGTGTATATCACAAAGTTAGTGGGAGTGATGTAATTTTCCTAATTCTTTATGTCGATGACATATTAATTATGGGAAAAGACATTCCAAGTATGCAAAATGTTAAGGCATATCTTGGGAAGTGTTTTTCCATGAAGGATTTAGGAGAAGCTGCATACATTCTGGGAATCAAGATCTATCGAGATAGGTCAAAGCGGTTAATTGGTTAAAGTCAAAGCGCTTACATTGATAAAATATTGAAGAGATTCAGTATGCAAAATTCCAAGAAAGGATATTTGCCGATGGAAGTAAAGCATGGCTTATGTAGCGATATGTGTGCTTCAACACCTGCTGAGGTGGCACGCATGCAGAAAGTTCCTTATGCTTCGGCTGTAGGATCTATTATGTATGCTGTGAGATGCACAAGGCCAGATGTGGCGTTCGCTCAAAACATGACCAGTCGATATCAACAGAATCCGGGTGAACTTCACTGGATTGCTGTTAAGCATATTCTGAAGTATCTCAGAAATACTAAAGATATGTTTTTAGTGTATGGTGGAAATCCAGACACAGAGCTTGGTGTTACAGGTTACTGTGATGCGTCCTGGCAGTGTGATAAAGATGATACGAAGTCTCAGACGGGTTATGTCTTTGTCATCAATGGAGGAGCAGTTGACTGGAAGAGCAAGAAGCAGAGTACAATTGCGATGTCTGCGACAGAAGCCGAATACATAGCTGCTTCGGAAGCTGCAATGGAGGCTGTTTGGATTAGGAAATTCATTTCAGGGCTTGGTGTTATGCCTTCAATTGAATCACCTATTGATATGTATTGTGACAATTCTGCTGCAATCATATTTGCCAATGAACCTGGAGTCATGAAAGGCACCAGACATTTTCTACGGAAGTATCACTATGTTCGGGAACAAGTCCAGGAAGGTGAAATAAATCTACTGAAAGTTCACACAGATGATAACTTAGATGACCCGTTCACTAAGGCTTTAGCTAAAGACAAGCTTGTAGGACTTGCCAATGGAATTGGACTTCGTTTAGCTAATAGTTTCATGCATAACTGTGATTAGTATTTGGATAAAGGATATTGTAAAATATTTATTATTTTAATGAAATAAAGTTTGGATTATGTTTATTTTCATTTATAATATTGTTGTCCTATATTTGCATGTTTAATCCGTGAGTAACTAAGTTATTCTAAATGTCCGTTGTCGATTAATGATATGGGAGTATCATTAAACTAAGACAAATCTGAGAGATGTGGTAGAATATACTTGAAAGTATATTGATGAGAATGCATACTAATTTCAGATGATATTCAATGAATTGAATATAGGACTTATCCCAACTACATAATTTACTTTGTGGATATTGTTGTAAGTAAATTATGAATAGTTATCCTCAGACTTGAGATACCAGATAAGTGTCATGAATGTAGTGCATTTCTGTGGAGCAACTTAACGCTATACGTAACTGGTAGTCATAAGGGTTGTTTTCAGAAATGTTACAAAATTTGTGGGTTATTCTTGTAGTCAAAATAGAATTTGTTCCTTCAAATTTATTTGAAGTTTAATACTGCTGGGCCCCTCGTAGGGTTGACAAGATGTTTGTGCGGCCGCACCCAAATCTCCCCTAAATATGTTTAGATGATTTGGTAATCTTGGTCAATCACTTACAAACGAGAAACAGAATAGTTATATAAAGAATGACTTAATTCCATATCTTTATTTAACGTGGTATTAGAAACAAAAGGATAATAATAATGAGAAATCATTAAAAGGTTTTCCAGGAGCCTTGCTCGAGTTGTACTAGAGGCATCGAAGTGTTGCTAGACGCTAACCGAATGTGATCACTCTATTAAGATATATCCAAGTGGGAGCTGTTGGTTTTATGGATATAAATTAGTAGACGTGAGTTAGGATCGAACTCGAGACTATGGGATTGCACACTTTACGTATGAGAATTTAAAGTTAATAATTAAATATAAATGTTGTATTTATTTATTTATTAGACGAAATAACTAACGGACGTTAAGTAATTAATGTAATGGACTAACGGTCGTTAAATGTTTATGGAAAAGGATCAAATTGCAAAAGTTGGGAAGGTTCCGGAATCCCTATGGGATGTCCCAAACCGATCGGCCAAAGGAAAAAGGAAACAATCCACAACTTGTTCACCAAGTTTGCTTGGGTATATATACAAGGCTAGGGGTCTTGTTTTTCCATCTCTTGTGCTCATTAGCTAAACCTAAAATTGTTTTGTGTGTGTGTTTTGCTAAAACCGGTCGAACACCCTTCATAGGTGTCGATCCACTCTTTTCCAAACATCAAGTTATTTGGTTTGATAAAAACTAGCGGTACTTTAATTCGGTTTAGTACGTGTGTACAAGAACTTAGTAATAACATACTTTTGTTATTGTCTTGGATTGAATTACAAAAAGGTAAGGGGTAATTCACATAATCCTAACTAAATCAAATTAGGGTTCATCCGTTGCTAGTTTGTGGATTTGATTCTTGTTCGGCTAGAATCAACAAAGGTACGCATATTCTTTATGTTAATTAATTATTCGTTAATACATCCTATACGCTTCCGCAATATTACTTTGATGTTTTGGTGATTATTTATTTGAATGTCTTGATATATAATTCCAACACAACATACATTCACTGAGAACACACTTTAATAATCGCACAAGAAGTAACATTCGTTGTAATGTTGCTGGGTAGAAACTATGGGAGTTTTTACTTACGTTGTCAACGCCATGACTTATATTGCTATAAGTTACGTAGCATAATGACAACTGGGGTTAGCATTATGAAAATAGTCTAGTCCACGGACAACATTGTTGTCAAGACAAAAAAAGCAATATGTCAAAATAACCCATGTCAAAATTTGGGTTGTATTTTGCTCAAAAGAAAATTTTTGGGTTGTATGGTACATAAGCTGATGAGTGTCGATGGAAACTTTTGGGTTGTATGGGTCTGCTGGTTTATGGTAAAAAGGTTAGAAAAAGTTGTGTGTTTTGTGTGTTTTAATGTGTGTAATAATATAAGGGTAAAAAGGAGAGGCTTTTTTGTTTTACACAATGGTTATTTGTGTTTGTTGGAGGATTTTTGTGTTTGTTGAAGATATGATCCTAGTGATCATGATCAAGGGTCAAGATTTCATGCTGAATGCTACACATTGGATTGGTGAAGTGGAATATGAAGTTGCCAACTTAAGACCAGTCAACGTAAATAGTTTGGTCAATAAGAGCTTGTGTTTCTTTCCACTTGATAATCCTTTCCTATGTATAAAATGTTCTGAATCGGTCATTGAGAATCCATGTGGCTGCAAATAGATATCACGACATCAGTCACATAATTAGCATTGTGTTAACTGAAGCAAGTGAATTTTACCTGTGAAATGAGTGATATAAAGTAAAGAAAACGAGCAATGACTACCACTAGACGGAACCCAATGTGTTCTACTGGCATAAAAGGCCAGTCGAGGAACGTGTGTCACTCCAAACACATACCTGTCAGCATTCAATTCAATCCAATTATAAGTAAATGGGTTAAAACTGACACCTCTAACAATGCATCAACGAAAGTCATAATTCGGGTATAAAATGAGAAGAAACTATGTGGATACAAGAGAACAAGGTCGGTTTCATCTAGAGATCGATTTTTCTTATACCAGATGGTCATCTAGTATGTGTATGTTCAAGTGAAAAATGATAGCGAAAATGTAGAAACAGAAATAGCATTCTCTAATTCTCTTATCTGATTAGTAAAACTCCAAACAGCATAATAAGCACGTCCATTAACTCAGAGAAAACTTGGCCGATACTCGTGATTTGAGATTATTTTCAAGTTCCGATTTTAACAGTGTCTCTTCAGCATAAAGGCGTTGTTGTGCACAATTGCATCTCCTGGTTCTTCAACTCTAACACCCAACTCAACTACTATACCTGGAAATTAAACCGTCTCGTGTTGAACATACTACTAAAAGGATTGATATCAACCCGGACCAGCTATGACCCATTAACCAACCTGCCCGTATTACCACCTCTAATATCAACTAAATGGTCAAAATAATATAGCATCTGAAGACTACTCGGTTGACTTTCGACCCCCAACTTGTTTAATTATCGAGAAGATGGAGATTGTATATGAAAATTTTTAGCCACTATCTTTCAACGGTGGACATAAGTGAGAAGACGAGTTCAGAAAGTGAGGAGGAGGTTGTAGAATATAGGAGCATTTAAAAAAGCATCTGAAGGACTTTCGAACCTCTTAACCAATTTGACTTGTTTTCATTTCAGCTAAATGGAGATTGAAATTGCCAAATGTTAACAAGACGGTAAAACTTATGTGCCAAAAGAATGGTCACAATATGTATAGTGCTTATCAAAGTAGCAAGCTTTCAAGATCACACTTTGAACTACTAAGTGCTAACTACTTCTAGTCTTTTAAAAGGATGTTTCATCAAGACATCGAATACAATCAATCAATGTTGCTAACTACTTCTCAAGTTTCTCAACAATAACTTCCACATTATCATTTTCAATAGGTCAGGCAGCAGGTAAAAAACGGTTCATGTCAAAACGGGTCATTTTTTGTACGGATCAGATCAAGTCGAACCGAAGCACTTTTAACCATAAATAGTCAACTTTTTATGAACAATTGTGCATCTAATATAAATTTCAAGACCTTTCAATAAGAATATACTACGTAACTTTTAGAAAAATGATTTAGGAGGTGTTGGATGTACACCAGTTTTCTAAGATTCTACATGTTTAACCCGTAAGAGATAAAACGTAACCCCAATTCAACCCAATCATAAGTAAGTGGGTTAAAATTGCCACCTTTAACAATGCATCAACAAAAGTCATAATGCGACTATAAAATGAGAAGCAATTTCTATGATCCAAATCGGAATACAAGTATACAACAACTGTGAACCGGCCAAGTTTTTGAGAAGAGCCGCTTTTTTTATTCACAATCTTTGGGTCATGTCATATGAACCCGAATAAAATAGCCATGCAAGAATATATAACTTTTTGTCTCGATGCATTGTTATTTAGAGGTGGCAGTTTTAACCCATTTACTTCTAATTGGGTTGAATTGGGGTTACGTTTTATCTTTTGCGGGTTAAACATGTAGAATCTTAGAAAAATGCTGAAATAAGAAATATGTCAAAAGTCGCCGAATGTTGACTTTTTTTTTTCTTTTTTCCTAGAAGTTATATTCTTATTGAAATAATATGGTCTTTAAATTTATATCTGATGCACAATTGTTTATCACCACCTCGTGTAGTGTTGATAAAGTTCTACATACGTTGCATCATTGTATCTTGGGAAGTAATTTGCCAATAACCTGGTGCACCTTATTCATTCAAATAGTGGGGGCGAAATTGCTTTAAGGAAAGAGAGCACTCGCCTTGAAGTAACAAGTAGTAGAGAACCGCTTGTAGGTTATAGCCATTCACATTGAACCCAAGAACTAACGAACATTTATATATAACTGGGAGATAGCTATTGATGAATATTGTGTTTTATACTTCTACAATATCCATCATCATATGTCATCAAAGGAGCTTATCTAACAAGACGAGATAAGCAGTTGTATGAATGTTGTGCAAATTCCATAGACAACAGTCATAAATATTACATAATCATTTTTAAAACAGACATCCAAACAATCCGTAACAGGCTTTCAAATAGAAAAGATTTCTGACAGGAAGGCTTATCATCCATCTGCATACACAAATCTCCTTCTCTAACTGAAATGGGCCCCAGATTTCGAGCTGAGTGGCTAAATCATTTTCAGGATTTCCTACTGCGATAAGCTTTGAGCCTGATGGAGGTGGCATAATCAGAGATGCACCTGTAACTTCAACTGGAAATGGCACCCATTCAACATTTAAACCACCATCAGAATCTTCAGAGATGACACTGGACAGCAGTAGTTTATTCTCTTTATTCGCTAAAAGATTTGGTTGGCTCAATACAAACATACTACGAGACCCTTGACCTGCGGTATATTTTAGGCACATGTTGGAGAATTGTCTTTGATTACAAAACACAAATTATAGCAATTGTAACAAGTAAAATAGACAGTATTTTGACTGTAAAGAACTTACGAGAGTGAAATAAATCTCAAATGAACTAAAACGCCAAATAATATAATCATAAAAAAAGGGTAACAACATTTACCTCTACGGATTTGTCAAGATCCATCGGATAGTATTGATAAGTCTGTTTTGTTGGCTCAAGGAATGACTGAGAACCAAGCCTATGCCCAAACTTAATAATTTCTGTTTAAGCATAGTTTTGTAGTCATTTTCATGTTGTCATTGTTAATTATTTAACATGTGTAACCCAAAATTTACAAGTTGCAGAGAAAACGAAAACTGAGCATTCTGTTTTTACATAGCCTGACGGCGCCAGGATTAAGGTTTTTAATATCGGGATCCTATCTAGGATCGTTTTCGTTTTCGTTTAACACTGTAAGTCCTACAGTGGTCTCTATTACATCCCCATGCACTGTAACAGTGGTCTCTATTACATCTTCAAACCCTTCTACAGCAGTGACCTCTCCTTGAACTGCTTGAGCAATAGGGCGGACCTCTCCTCTAAAAATGGGGAGACTGTCAATCCACCATGCTTGCTCCGACTCTTCAACAGTTGGATCAAGGTCAAGGATCGCCTAATAAACAAAAACATAACTGGTCATTCCATAAACACACACACACACACAAAAAAGAAAAAAAAAAAAAAAACAAAAAAAAAAAAAAAAAAAAAAAAAAAAAAAAAAAAAAAAAATTAGTAACAAAGTATATGACTAAAATAAGCATATAGTCATTTATTTATTACCATAACTGAGGAGATAACCATAACTAGTAGAACCCTGGTTGTAACTCACCTTGTTTTTCCAAAAGTACGCAGACATACGTTCACGATAGGCAAGGGCTACTTGAAGAGGGTCACCGAAAACCAATGGAAGGTTGTGACTCAACCTGTGTAAGAAAATACACACCCATATGCCACAGTCACCATATACATCAGCTTGAAGTGGGACATTCTCTGCAAACTGAAATGTAATTTTATACTCCTCAACATGTATGCCTTTACTCTTTAAAACTCCATGCTTATTTAGATACAATCGAAGTTGTATTGCCAAAGTTTTCCTCGTGACTAACCACCAATCTCTTGTCTCTTGTCTTGGCTCATTTTGCGGAGCAAGGGAATCATAAATTGTGATTACCCCAGTGCGGATTTGCAGCTCCGCAAGAGCCCAATGCTTCTTGGGTTCATTAAGTGGGAAATATACCTACAATTGAATGAAAAAAACAATAACAATCAATAATATTTTTCGCTACCAAAATCGCTACCAGTATGTATGTAAATTTATGGATATAGACAAAGACCAATAGTATTTCTATGTATGGTTTGATATACACACCTTTTCTACATTCGACCATGCCACAGGGTGCCATTGGGTATTCGCATAGTAGGAAGGCATGTTCCCGCCGAGGATGCTTGGACAGAAATGAGGGCCGACCATCGACCAATCTGCATCAGGTGCTCTAAAGTGCCACATTAAGTCCACCCATATTTGCAAGTGCTGTTATTTCAAACAGCAAATACAGTTAGTCCTTTTGAAGCTGGTAATAAATAAAAACCACTAATAACATGTATAGGTTTATATTACGTACATCGTCTAGCAGCCAACCTGTTTTACCCTCGTCCAAACACAATAACGCTAACCAGAAACGGTAATCAACAATTATGTCAGATTTCCCCCAAGGAAACCGGTACGATTGTGTCTTGCCCTTCTTTAAAAGCGATTTAATACATCCCGGCACAGTGACCTTGTTACGGTTGCAGTTAAAGTATATTGGCAGATCCTGAAAAATTAAATAAATCCACTAAGTATTTGCAACAATACAAGATATATTAACACGGTTGCATTCATATACCTCTACAAAAGGTTCGAGGGGGTCATGTTGGCCATGAGCCCCAGACACAAGCGGGAATTCGATCGACTTCGAATTATTTTCCCTTGATCGCCTTTTTGGGACTCGTGGAGTTGTTGGTGGTTGTTGCACATCCAGTGATTTGAGAGCGGTACTTGCTTTCCTCTTCCTTTGCATACAGCTCCTTTGCTTACGGACGACAACCTTTTCTAAGCATGGTCTATCATTCACTTTAACGACATTAACTTCTGCCGACTTGATCATTTGATACTGAAAAAAAACACACTCAAGTTAACAACATGTCCAAGTGTTTTTAATTTCAAAACTTAAAGCCAAATAAATCGCAAATGAACTAAAACGCCAAATAATATATAATCAAAGGGTAACAACATTTACCGCTACGGATTTGTCAAAATATAATCCATCATTTCATTCTGAAAAAACGTATCATTTACTTAATGTTTTTCAAACTGAAACGACAAAAAGTATTTATTTACCGGCGTTTTTTCTTCTTTCGCAAAATCGTAATATATCACCTCTTTTTCTTCTTCAGCAAAAGCATCCTGGAAAAAATTACATACATGTACATACATAAACAGTCCAATACAAGAAAAAAAATGTAGTAATTAACTAAAAAAATGAACTTAGTTTAAGAAGAAACAAGCATAGTTGTTGTACTTCAGAAGGAACTAATACGTCATCCGCCATAAAAAAATCCGGGACGATCAACTCCATATCAAAAAAGCATGCATTAGCACATGCATTAGCTAGATCTTGCAGTGAGGAATGATGTGTATCTGTATGATACACCTCTTTTTCTTCGTCCGCTTCCATCAATTCTAACTCCTCTATAAATTCCAAAGTTGGTCCCCTTGTGTCGGAATAATATGTTTCCTTCGAAATCCCATCATCAATAGTCATCATGCCATTTCCCATGTCTATAATTGCACCACATGTTCGTAGGAATGGTCTTCCTAATAGAAGTGGTAAACTCTTGTCCACCGGAATGTCTAGGACAAGAAAATCAGCCAAGTATGGTTGATAACCAATTTGAACTGTCACATTCTTCACCTCTCCCATTGCTTTAGCTTGAGAATTATCCGCCATGGTAAGCTTCGAATGATTTGGTTGCGGATTACTAAGACCCAATTTCTTAAACAATGGATAGGGCATAACATTAACACTTGACCTCGTAACGGCTAAGGCAGAAACTCGTGTAGTCCAATTCACTTTAATTGGCAAAACAAAATTCCCCAGATCTTTCTCGTTCCATGGCATACCTCTAGACAAAATCCTATCTCTATCCGATAGATCCTTAACTTCCAATGTAGCCCTTGCTAGCATCGCCGCATCTATCACCGCATCCACTTTCTTACGGTAGAGAACGTAATCTTGAAGTACCTCTATCACCGGTTTCTTCTCAGGTAGCTCAAGAAACTTTTGTTTAACGTTTTCCAAAGCTTCTTTTTGTTCGTCGGTTAAAGGTTTGAAAGTATTTGTAGTAGTAGGTGATGAAGGTGTGTAATCATTTTTGTTGGTGGATGTGGTTGGGGTTAGTTTGTTGGATGAAGTTTTCTTCCTATTTGCCTTCCTCATCTTAACTACTTCCACATCTTTCTCTTCCATATTGGCACACAATTCCACTAGCATCTCATTAGGAGGTGGGCTTGAGGTCTGTAACATAACAGATTTATTAGATAGTAACCATATAATGTATGTGTTACAAAATTATATAACATTATACACACCTTGGTATCATGATTAACAACAACAGATTGTTTGCAACATGTTAACAAGTGTTTTTAATTTCAAAACTTAAAGCCAAATAAATCTCAAATGAACTAAAACGCCAAATAATATAATCATAAACAAAAGGGTAACAACATTTACCTCTACGGATTTGTAAAGATCCATCATTTCATTCTGAAAAAACGTACATAATCAAGTAAACAAGAGATCATTTACATATTGTTTTTTCAAACTGAAATTACAAAAAGTATTTATTTATTTACCGGCGTTTTTTCTTCTTTCACAAGATCGATGACCTCACCATTTTCTTTCTGCTCTTCTCCATATTGCATAACTGGGATATCGTCATTAACATGATCTTCTTCAAACCCTTCTACAGCAGTGACCTCTCCTTGAACTGCTTGAACAATAGGGCGGACCTCTCCTCTAAAAAAGGGGAGACTGTCAATCCACCATGCTTGCTCCGACTCTTCAACAGTTGGATCAAGGTCAAGGATCGCCTAATAAACAAAAACATAACTGGTCATTCTATAAACACAAAAAAAAAAAATAGTAACAAAGTATATGACTAAAATAAGCATATAGTCATTTATTTATTACCATAACTGAGGAGATAACCATAACTAGTAGACATATACGGCATTGCAAAATGCAAACAATCAAACATAGTCAACAACTTCTTTTAGTGGAGCATGGATTTCTGGTTATTGTTTTCGTTTTGTTTTTCATTATCATTTGGTCACATCGTATTTCAAACATAGGCATTGCAAACAATCAAACATGTTATCTATGCATCAAAACCAATTCAGAATGCATCAAAAATAGGCATTACATAACGCATCAAACATGATAAATAATGCATCAAACATGATAAATAATGCATCAAACATAGGCATAGCAAACAATCCCGAACCGGCCAATTTTGCAGCCTCCAAGTTTACCAAACTAAAATTTATATAGCATGATCTTCTTAATAAACATAATCTGGTTATGTTAAACATATAAAGCACAACGGGTGTGTTTACCTGCAGAAACAAACGATCATGATCTGATTTTTTAAACTTTCGACTGTTTGACCATGCTAGACAACGAGGAATCACACTGGTTTGTTTCACCCACCATAACGAGCTGTTAGGGCAACTTTCCAAAATCCATATCTGCGTTTGCCATGAGAAAATTTATACATTAACTCCAAAAAATAAAACAAATGCATCAATAACAAACAAGCAAATTTATAATCTAACATACTAACCTTTAGAGCCCAAACGAACCCGTTAAGATTATAAGTGGCAAGCTTCTTTGGGTTTTCTTCCTTCAGATGCCTATCAGCATGATTTGGAACCACATTCACGTTCCTTTTATAGAACCAGCTCCACATATACTCTCCCCATGGAAATGCATCCCACGCAACAAAATCCTCCACCAAGGTCAATATATGTCTAGGTAAATTCAACCAAAGTTCACGCCCCATAAATACAGCCTCAGCCACCAACAAAAGACAAACCCTTACAGCATCCTCATCAGTTAATTCAGACCACAGTTTTTCATTCTCAAGAACATTCAAGAGCTCCTGGCCCTTTACGTTCTTCGTCTTTTTTGCCCTTTTGTCGGGAAAGACACGGTCGCAAAAAGGGCTTTGACTACTACTAAATGTTTCTGACACTTGCCCACATCTAAATCCAGTAACTAAGCAAAACTCACGACGTCCAAAGTGCAGCTCATGATCACCAATTTTGTAAACAATTGTCGGGAAATCTTCGCGCTTTTGGGGGACATGAACTTGATGTTGCAGGACATAGTTTAACAAATGGTTGTCATTTGAGGGCGAGGGGATGTCTAACCAGGGGCCAAAAACAGTCTTCCTAAACAAAGAATAACGGTTTTCAAATGGTTGCAATAACTTACCTTTAATCTTGGAAAGGTAATTGATCTGAGACCTCACGCTGATTTTGGCATCATAAAACTCGGTTGTGTTTGTCATTTTCAGCAGGTTAATGATGTCCAAGATCAAACTGTGTGTAAATGGTGTTTGACTGTTTCTGTGTTGAAGTTTGTGTTTTGGGTGGAAGTGGTGTGTTATGGTCGCGCAACAAAATAAATTTAAATGGCCAATAGTTTAGACACGTGCCATTTTTTTTAGTTGCAGTCGTTTAAGTTGCTCAAGTCGTTTAATTCTTATAATTTCATTTTTAGCCAAAACTGAAATTAATTAATTTTTTTTTACTGACTTTTCACAAAATGAAAAGTCTCTTACACATATATACTTTAAATATTTGAAAAAGGGACATGTGTCAGTTTTTTTGTTGGAGTCGCTCAAGTCGCTTAAGTAGCTCAAGTCGTTTAATTCTTATAATTTCATATTTAGCCAAAACTGAAATTAATTTATTTTTTTTTAACTGACTTTTCACAAAGTGAAAAATCTCTTACACATATGTACTTTAAATATTTGGAAAAAGGGACACGTGTCAGTTTTTTTAGTTGCAGTCGCTCAAGTTGCTTAAGTAGCTCAAGTCGCTTAAGTCGTTTAATTCTTATAATTTCATATTTAGCCAAAACTGAAATTAACTTTGTTTTTTTAACTGACTTTTCACAAAGTGAAAAATCTCTTACACATATGTACTTTAAATATTTGGAAAAAGGGACACGTGCCATTTTTTTTAGTTGCAGTGCTTAACTCGCTCAAGTCGTTTAATTCTTATAATTTCATTTTAAGCCAAAACTGAAATAATTTTTTTTTTTTTTTTTTTTTTTTTTTTACTGACTTTTCATAAAATGAAAAGTCTCTTACACATATATACTTTAAATATTTGGAAAAGGGACATGTGTCAGTTTTTTTGTTGGAGTCGCTCAAGTAGCTCAAGTCGCTTAAGTCGTTTAATTCTTATAATTTCATATTTAGCCAAAATTGAAATTAATTTTTTTTTTTTTAACTGACTTTTCACAAAGTGAAAAATCTCTTACACATATGTACTTTAAATAGTTGGAAAAAGGGACACGTGTCAGTTTTTTTAGTTGCAGTCGCTCAAGTCGCTTAAGTCGTTTAATTTTTATAATTTTATTTTTGAGCCAAAACTAGAATTAACTTTTTTTTTTTACTTTTCACAAAGTGAAAAATCTCTTACACATATGTACTTTAAATATTTGGAAAAGGGACACATGTCAGTTTTTTTAGTTGCAGTCGCTCAATTCGCTTAAGTCGTTCAAGTCGCTTAAGTCGTTTAATTTTTATAATTTCATTTTTGAGCCAAAACTAGAATTAACTTTCTTTTTTTTTTTTACTTTTCACAAAGTGAAAAATCTCTTACACATATGTACTTTAAATATTTGGAAAAGGGACACGTGTCATTTTTTTTAGTTGCAGTCGCTCAAGTCGCTTAAGTCGTTTAATTTTTATAATTTCATTTTTGAGCCAAAACTGGAATTAACTTTTTTTTTTTTTTTTTTTTTTTTTTTTGACATTTCACAAAATGAAAAATCTCTTACACATATATACTTTAAATATCTGGAACAAGGACGCGTGTCAGTTTTTTTGTTGGAGTCGCATAAATCGCTCAAGTCGCTTAATCTTGAGTTTCAAATGTGGAAGTATTTTTTAAGACAAAAACGAAATTAACCCTTTTTTTTTCCTCTTTTTTTTTTTTTTTTTTTTTTTTTTTTTTTGTATTTTACTTAAAATGACAAAAAATACAAGTCGCTTAATTTTGGGTCAGGCAAATATCACATTTTTGTTTTGCAAATCTTTAATTACGCAAAAATGAAACTATCTCAGCTATGAAAGATAGAAAGTAAGCACCTTTACAAGTATAGGTAGCACAAAAAATTAATTAAAAAGTACAAGTTGCACAACTAGTATAACTGTCATTTTGAATTTTTAATTATTATTATTATTATTATTATTATTATTTTTTTTTTTTTTTGGTATTTTACTTAAAATGACAAAAAAATACAACTCGCTTAATTTTGGGTTGGGCAAATATCACTTTTTTGTTTTGCAAATAATAAATTATTATTATTATTATTATTATTATTATTATTATTATTATTATTATTATTATTTTGTGACTTTTTTACAAAAGAGAAAAAAATATACAAGTTGGACAACTTTGTAAGCTGGCGGTCATACAACAAATTAAATGCCCCTAGCTTACACATCTTTTGCACATACTGTACTTCAAATTTTGAGTGAAGTCGCTCGAGTCGCTCAAGTCGTTCAAGTCTCTTAAGTCGTTTAATTTTTATAATTTCATTTTTGAGCCAAAACTAGAATTAACTTTTTTTTTCGGACTTTTCACAAAATGAAAAATCTCTTACACATATATACTTTAAATATTTGTAACAGAGACACGTGTCAGTTTTTTTGTTGGAGTCGCATAAGCCACTCAAGTCGCTTAATCTTAAGTTGCAAATGTGAAAGTATTTTTTAAGGCAAAAACGAAATTAACCTTTTTTTTTTTTTTTTTTTTTTTTTTTTTTTTGGTATTTTACTTAAAATGACAAAAAATACAACTCGCTTAATTTTGGGTTGGGCAAATATCACTTTTTTGTTATGCAAATCTTTAATTATGCAAAAATGAAACTATCTCAGCTAATCAGCTATGAAAGATAGAAAGCAAGCACCTTTACAAGTATCGGTAGCACAAAAAATTAATTAAAAAGTACAAGTCGCACAACTATTATAACTGTCATTTTGAATTTTTAATTATTATTATTATTATTATTATTATTATTATTATTATTATTATTATTTTTATAAAAGATCACTTCATTAGAAAATCATAAGAAATTACAAGAAATTAGTGGGGAGCCGAGAAACTAACTGGGCCTCCACTCCACTAGCAATAGCAAAGCTAATCCGAAACTAGAATTATTATTATTATTATTATTATTTGACTTTTGTAAGCTGGCGGTCATACAACAAATTAAATGCCCCTAGCTTACACATCTTTTGCACATAATGTACTTCAAATTTTGAGTGAAGTCGCTCGAGTCGCTCAAGTCCTTCAAGTCGCTTAAGTCGTTTAATTTTTATAATTTCATTTTTGATCCAAAACTAGAATTAACTCTTTTTTTTTTTTTTTTCTGACTTTTCACAAAATGAAAAATCTCTTACACATATATACTTTAAATGTTTGTAACAGAGACACGTGTCAGTTTTTTGTTGGAGTCGCATAGGCCACTGAAGTCGCTTAATCTTAAGTTGCAAATGTGAAAGTATTTTTTAAGGCAAAAACGAAATTAACACTTTTTCTTTTCATTTTTTTTTTTTTTTTTTTTTTTTTTTTTTTTTTTTGGTATTTTACTTAAAATGACAAAAAAAAAAATACAAATCGCTTAATTTTGGGTTGGGCAAATATCACTTTTTTGTTTTGCAAATTTTTAATTATGCAAAAATGAAACTATCTCAGCTATGAAAGATAGAAAGCAAACACCTTTACAAGTATTGGTAGCACAAAAAATTAATTAGAATGTAGAAGTCGCACAATTATTATAACAGTCATTTTGAATTTTTAATTAATTATTATTATTATTATTATTATTATTATTATTATTATTATTATTATTATTATTTTTAACTTTTTTACAAAAGAGAAAAAATAAAATACAAGTTGCACAACTTTGTAAGCCGGCGGTCATACAACAAATTAAATGCCCCAAGCTTACACATCTTTAGCACATAATGTACTTCAAATTTTGAGTGAAGTCGCTCAAGTCGTTTAATTTTTATAATTTTATTTTTGAGCCAAAACTAGAATTAACCTTTTTTTTTTTTTTTTTTTTTTTTTTTTCACAAAGTGAAAGATCTCTCACATATGTACTTTAAATATTTGGAAAAGGGACACGTGTCAGTTTTTTTAGTCGCAGTCGCTCAAGTCGCTTAAGTCGTTTAATTTTTATAATTTCATTTTTGAGCCAAAACTGGAATTCACTTTTTTTTTTCTTCTGACTTTTCACAAAATGAAAAATCTCTTACACATATATACTTTAAATATTTGGAACAGGGACACGTGTCAGTTTTTTTGTTGGAGTCGCATAAGTCGCTTAATCTTGAGTTGCAAATGTGAAAGTATTTTTTAAGGCAAAAATGAAATTAACCATATATTTTTTTTTTATTATTTTTTTTTTGGTATTTTACTTAAAATGACAAAAAATACAAGTCGCTTAATTTTGGGTTGGGCAAATATCACTTTTTTGTTTTGCAAATCTATAATTATGCAAAAATGAAACTATCTCAGCTACGAAATTTAGAAAGCAAACACATTTACAAGTATCGGTAGCACAAAAAATTAATTAGAATGTACAAGTCGCACAACTATTATAACTGTCATTTTGAAATTTTAATTAATTATTATTATTATAATTTTTTTTTGACTTTTTTATAAAAGAGAAAAAAAAAATACAAGTTGGACAACTTTGTAAGCTGGCGGTCATAAAAAAATTAAATGCCCCTAGCTTACACATCTTTTGCACATAATCTACTTCAAATTTTGAGTGAAGTCGCTCGAGTCGCTCAAGTCGCTTAAGTCGTTTAATTTTTATAATTTCATTTTTGAGCCAAAACTAGAATTAACTTTTTATTTTATTTTTTTTTTATTTTATTTTTTTTTTCTGACTTTTCACAAAATGAAAAAACTCTTACACATATATACTTTAAATATTTGAAACAGGGACACGCGTCAGTTTTTTTGTTGGAGTCGCATAAGTCGCTCAAGTCGCTTAATCTTGAGTTGCAAATGTGAAAATATTTTTTGCCCCATAAATACAGCCTCAGCCACCAACAAAAGACAAACCCTCACAGCATCCTCATCAGTTAATTCAGACCACAGTTTTTCATTCTCAAGAACATTCAAGAGCTCCTGGCCCTTTACGCTCTTCGTCTTTTTTGCCCTTTTGTGGGGAAAGACACGGTCGCAAAAAGGGCTTTGACTACTACTAAATGTTTCTGACACTTGCCCACATCTAAATCCAGTAACTAAACAAAACTCACGACGTCCAAAGTGTAGTTCATGATCACCAATTTTGTAAACAATTGTCGGGCAATCTTCGCTCTTTTGGGGGACTTAAACTTGATGTTGAAGAACATAATTTAGCAAATGTTTGTCATTTGAGGGCGAGGGGATGTCTAACCAGGGGCCAAAAACAGTCTTCCTAAACAAAGAATAACGGTTTTCAAATGGTTGCAACTTACCTTTAAATTTAATCTTTGAAAGGTAATTGATCTGAGACCTCACGCTGATTTTGGCATCATAAAACTCGGTTGTGTTTGTCATTTTCAGCAGGTTAATGATGTCCAAGATCAAACTGTGTGTAACTGGTGTTTGACTTTTTCTGTGTTCAAGTTTGTGTTTTGGGTGGAAGTGTGTGTTTTGGTCGCGCAACAAATTAAATTTAAATGCCCCATACTTTTAGACATGTGCCATTTTTTTTAGTCGCTGTCGCTCGAGTCGCTCAAGTCGCTTAAGTCGTTTAATTTTTATAATTTTATTTTTAGCCTAAACTGGAATTAACTTTTTTTTCCTGACTCTTCACAAAATGAAAAATCTCTTACGCATATATACTTTAAATATTTGGAAAAAGGACACGTGTCAGTTTTTTTAGTTGCAGTTGCTCAAGTCGCTTAAGTCGTTTAATTTTTATAATTTCATTTTTGAGCCAAAACTGGAATTAACCTATTTTTTTTTATTTTTTTTTTCCTGACTTTTCACAAAATGAAAAATCTCTTACACATATATACTTTAAATATTTGGAACAGGGACACGCGTCAGTTTTTTTGTTGGAGTCACATAAGTCGCTCAAGTCGGTTAATCTTGAGTTGCAAATGTGAAAGTATTTTTTAAGGCAAAAATGAAATTAACCATATATATATATATATATATATATATATATATATATATATATATATATATATTGGTATTTTACTTAAAATGACAAAAAATACAAGTCGCTTAATTTTGGGTTGGGCAAATATCACTTTTTTGTTTTTCAAATCTTTAATTATGCAAAAATGAAACTATCTCAGCTAGTAAAGATAGAAAGCAAGCACCTTTACAAGTATCGGTAGCACAAAAAATTAATTAGAATGTACAAGTCGCACAACTATTATAACTGTCATTTTGAATTTTTAATTAATTATAATTATTATTATTATTATTATTGACTTTTTTACAAATGAGAAAAAAAAAATACAAGTTGGACAACATTGTAAGCTGGCTGTCATACAACAAATTAAATGCCCCTAACTTACATATCTTTTGCACATAATGTACTTCAAATTTTGAGTCAAGTCGCTTGAGTCGCTCAAGTCGCTTAAGTCGTTTAATTTTTATAATTTCATTTTTGAGCCAAAACTAGAATTAACATTTTTTTTTTTTTTTTTTTTTTTTTTTTTTTTTTTTTTTTTTACAAAATGAAATATACTTTAAATATTTGGAAAAGGGACACGTGTCAGTTTTTTTGTTGTAGTCGCTTAATCTTGAGTTGAGCAAATGTGGAAGTATTTTTTAAGGCAAAAATAGAATTAATATTTTTTTTTTGGATTTTTATGTAAAATGACAAAAAATACATGTTGGACAACTTTGTAAGTTGGCGGTCATACAACAAATTAAATGCCCCTAGCTTACACATCTTTTGCACATAATGTACTTAAAATTTTGAGTGAAGTCGCTTAAGTCGCTCAAGTCGTTTAATTTTTATAATTTCTTTTTTGAGCCAAAACTAGAATTAACTTTTTTTTTTTTTTTTTTTTTTTTTTTGCCTTTTCACAAAATGAAAAATTTCTTACACATATATACTTTAAATACTTGGAAGAGGGACACGTGTCAGTTTTTTTGTTGGAGTCGCATAAGTCGCTCAAGTCGCTTAATCTTGAGTTGCAAATGTGAAAGTATCTTTTACACGTACATAATGTACTTCAAATTCTGAGTGAAGTCGCTCAAGTCGTTCAAGTCGTTTAATTTTTTGGTTATAAAATGTCATTTTATTTTGGCAAATAACACACTAGTCTCGGACAAGTTTATACACACTAGTCTCGGATTCCCACACCAAAAACCTCCAACACCTACGAACAAACAATCTAAACATGCAAAGTTCTCAACATAAATATGCTAATGTTGGTATACCAACAGGCTCCCAAAAACAAAACTACAATTTTGCTGCTGACTTCAAAATAGATGCAAAGACAAACCGGCCGAAATACGTCAAGGACATGTATTACAAGTTAGACGGGGATAAATTTGGGGAGTTGTCATACGGGAAGTTCATGCTCCGTCTCATCAAAGAACTCCAAGTTAACCGGGAGCACGGGTATGTTAGATTGTTTCTGTATCCCCGAGAGGAAAATTTTGCTATTTTCATTAGGAAAAGAGACCTATATGTGGTTGGTGTACAAGATATTGACGGGTCCGTGTATGAGGTGGGGAGAAAGGAAGACGGACAAAGGTATTTTTATAACTCTCGGCCAACGGGCTTCGGCCAACAGTATGAACAGCTTTTTGGCGGAGGAGGAGACTTATATGGTATTGATATTGGTTTTGAAGAGTTAAATGATGCAATCTTGTTTATTGTTCATAATCGGAACCCTTTAGATTGGGCTTGGAGCATTGGCATTTTCGCTTTGATGTTCTCAGAGTGTGCTCGATTTGTATGGTTTCAAGATATATTGATCGATGTAATGGCGGAGAAGAAATCTATTAGTATGCAGGGTCGTCTGGAATATGAATTTATGAGTGTGTTGCCAAAGCTATGGAGTAAGATTTCAAAATGTGCTCGAAGGAAACCTGGTTTGGATGAGCCTCGTAAACCCCAACCCAGACATAAAAAATATACGAAGAACGGGGCCTATGAATTGCAACATGTTGTACGTTGGGCTATAGATTCCTTATCAATCCAAACATGGCAGGTAATACTACTAGCTAGCATATTATATAATCTTTTTAGTCAATTTTTTTTATTGTTTATCAATATAATTCATTTTATAAATATGCAGTATGGTCGCGGAGGTGATGATGGCGAAGGTGGTTATGCTTGCGGAGGCGGTGATGGTAGTGGCTATGGTAATGGCGGAGGCAGTTATTGCCGAAATGAAGAAGGCTAACTTAGCTCTCCTAAACGCCTTTGGTGTTTAATAAAGAAAATTTTCATCCTTCATTGACCATTGCTAAAACATAAACCGTTTCATCCAAACCTGTTTTGACCCGATACCCAACCCGCCCATGTTGCCACTACTTTTTAAGGACTTATTAAAGTTGTCTTATGGGTTAGGTAATCTTCGGAACATTGATTATCCAGCTGATATTGACATCCTGATTGGGTACTTACTCATAACTCCAATGATCATACAATCATATCCATACCTTCAGCCAGTGAGGAGCATCGCTCGAGAGCCTTGTAAATGATAACGTGGATGCTATTTCTGAGAAACTTGAGAGTATAATGGTGGAGCAACAGAAAGAGATTAACTTAAGAAGCAACATGGATTGATTGTATTCGATTTCTTTATGAAACATTCTTTTATAGTGTGATCTTGAAAGCTTGCTATTTTGTTCGTTCAGATTGTGACCATTTTTTTGTTTTGGCACACAAGTTTTACCACAATATATTGGAAATATCAATCCATTCCCAGCAGAAATATTGATGCATTTCAGTTGCATGGAATTTCCATCTAGCTGAAATGAAAACAAGTCAAATTGGTTAACAGGTCGAAAGTCAACCGAGTAGTCTTCAGATGCTTGCTTAAATTAAATGCTTTGTTACATTTTTCTTCCTTGTGATTTATTGGGTGTAACACTTTTGGTCCATTTGTTTGGTCCCTAATACATAACCTCAATTAGTCCGAAATACATAACCATCGCCCACCACCCACCACCACCACTTACCACCAATCACCACCACCATGCATTAATAAACAGCCTTTCTGCCCTGTGTCTAATGGTGTTATTATTTTATGACCAAATTTTTTGATTTTATCAGTATTTGGTTGTGCCCTGTGTCTAATGGTGTTATTATTTTATGACCAAATTTTTTGATTTTATCAGTATTTGGTTGTGCCCTGTGTCTAATGGTGTTATTATTTTGTTGTTTTACTTCCTTTTAGCTTCCTCCTGCACAGCTCGAAATTGCATTAAATAAACAGCCTGTACTTAAGGGTCCATTGATTTCATACGCAAGCCAACATGACATCCGATCTTCACTTCCAAGGTTCGACAAGTAACCTATGTTTAATGTTGTTTACTTGTGGTAATTTAGACCGATTACTTATGATGGGTCGATTCAGGTTATGTTTTATCTCATGGGTCAAATAGGTTAAAACAAAACAAAATTTCTCTTACAACAAAATGGGCCGAAATCTATTCAAAATGTACTAAAGCTTTCATATAACCTCCTAATAATTTGTATTCAAACAAATTTTTGTTGAAATAATATGTTCTTTTGCATCATGTGAGACACTGGTTATTTATATATATTTTGTTGACATTAGGTGTTTCTGGTCAACTTCTTTCCAATCATTACCGAAAATTGACCCGATACCCAAACCGCCCATTTTTTCCTACCTTTAATTCTGTTGATTTGTTTCAGTCACTTGTGTGTCATTGTTGTACTGAAAACGAGTTTGGTGTTTTCAGGTCCATACTGGTGGTTCTTGTAATTGTACCACAGGTTTCTCAAAGCGCAAGCCAGGCGCCAACGACCCAGTCTCAATCACAATCACAAACACAAACACAGTCACAGGCTCAGTCACTAACACAGTCTCAGGCACAGTCGCAGACTCGTTCACAATCGCAATCTCAGGCTCAGTCACAATCACAGTCTCAGCCTCAGTCACAATCGCCGTCTCAGCCCCAGTCACAATCGCAATCTCAGCCCCAGTCGCAATCGCAGTCTCAGCCCCAGTCACAATCAAAGTCTCAGGCTCAGTCACCATCACAGTCTCAGGCTCAATCACAGACTCACTCACAAGCGCAGTCACAGACAGTAGATACAGGCAACTCAGAGAAAGAAGTAGCGGCTGAGCATGTACCAAACATGGAGGCTTAATGGTTTCTTTTTGACTAAATAAAGTCAAGCCCTCGAGGTCTTTGCATAATGTATGTACCACTCCCCTCATCTGTTGAATATGTAACAAATGATTATGATTTGAGCTATACTATCAATTTGTTCTTAATTGCACAAAGGGAGTGTATTTTGAAAACTATTCGCTCAAAGACTGATACTTTCTTTGCATTCTTTTGCAGGTTGTTGATGATATGCATCTGTTGTGCAGTTGGTTGTAGAAGTATGCATGGCCTTTCAACGGAGATAATGTTCGGGTTCCCCATTTTTCTAATAGCACTCGTCTTTTAATTAGAACAACTGTTTTCACACAATTTAGTGAAAACAAAAATGTAAAGCTTTTGGACTTATTGAGCTACAATGAGTTCATTCCAGCTAATCATCTGGATGTCTAGGTTATTAAAAATACCTGAGCTTTTTGACTTCTCGATCCACAGTTATGTATTAAAGTTTTGTTTTTTCTTTAATGTCTGCTAAACTGACTGTTACGTAATACAATATTCTTCATTAAACATTAAAGGCGTTTAGGAGAGCTAAGTTAGCCTTCATCCTTTCGGCTTGTGTAGTTCCTTTAGTTTTTGTGTGAGTTGACCTTCTTGGTTCTTTTTTCTTGTCTCGTGTTGATGTTGTACTGTTTCGGGAAGGTGCCTTACGGGATGCTCCTTTTAGGTTCTACTAGATAATTTCGATAAGGGACACCATTCCCCCTATTATATACGCCCCCTAATGCTCTAATATTGTCTTATAGACGGTTTGTTAACATGTTTTGAGACGTACTATATTGACTCTTGATATGATTACATGTGTGGATGTATATATATACGGAATGTAACCGCATAGCCGGACAAACTTGGACAAACCCGTAGCCGTCAACTCAGATTAGTACATTGTACTGAACGTGTCTTGCTTTACTTATTGTACATTGTCTAAACTCTGAAAATTACTACATAAAAATTCATTCTTATTGTAATCTTCAAAAGCAAAAGCAATACAAATGCATATACAAATATGTAGTCTAGTCCACGGACAACACCGTTGTCAAGACAAACAGGACAACATGTAAAAATGACTCGATTTTAGACAAGCCATTTCATACATAACACCTTAGCTACAACCTTGACCCCAAGTCCCATCCACTCTAAGATCGAAACGGCAATTTTTGCCCTCCGTAAGCCACTTGCGGCTGTCACCTTCATGTTCCACACTGTATATGTGCATCTCTTTCACAATGATGTCCCAAGGATCAACATATTAAAAGAGTGCTTCGATCACGAGGACGCGATTGTTGGGTACAGCTAACATGGATTTCTTCGGATGATGATTCATCGTCATAATATGCAAGTATGGTGCCACATACAAGCTTGACGGGGAAGAAGATGGGGACTGCCAATATGGAGATTCCATCCTCCTACTAGTCGAAGAACTCCAAAGAAATCCAAGGTTAGCATTATGAAAGTAGTCTAGTCCACGGACAACACCATTGTCAAGACAAAAAGAGCAACATGTCAAAATAACCGATGGCAAATTTTGGGTTGTATGGTACATAAGATGAGTGTTTGGTGTGTTTCAAGCTTATGAGTTTTACTGATGAAAAGAAGTTTGTAAGTTAGAAAAAAGTGTGTGTTTGGTGTGTGTGATATATAGGGGTAAAAAAGAGAGACTATAGTCTTTTACACAATGGACACTTGTGTTAGTTTGAGGATATTTGTGTTTGTTGAAGATGTAATCTTGGCCATACATTGATGATCCTAGTGAAAATGATCAAGGGTCAAGATTTCATGTTCATATGTTGGGTTGGATCGATGAGTTGGAATTGAAGTTGCCAATTTAAGACTAGTCAATGTAAATAATTTGGTCAACAGGAGCTTGTGTTTCTTTCCACTTGATAATCCTTTCCTATGTTAACAGTGTATGTAAAAAATGTTCATAGTTAATGGCTGTTTAGTGTAAACATATACGAAACTCATCGGATAGAGTGAAAACGAATCCAGTAACATTGAAAACACACATAAAACGGATTTTCTACGAGCACGTGGTAATAGACTTCATTTCATGTTTTGCAGCAACGAGGCTATTATGGCCTTATGACTTATCTACAATACCATTTTCTTTTAATTCTGAATCGGTCATTGAGCTTTCCACGGCTGGTGAGGAGTTGAACAATCCATGTGGCTGCAAAACAATGTCATGACGTCACATAATTAGCATTGTGTTATGAGTGATAGATAGTAAAGAAAACGAGCAATGACTACCATTCGACGTTATCCAATGTGTCATAACATTCCAGTCTTAGAGTCGAGGAATGTGTGTCAATCCAAATACATACCTATGAGCATTCAATCAATATTCTAAAACACAAAATGGACGTCGTAGGCAAAGAGAGTTCCAGGTCAAAACAGCTCATTTGTAGTCAGGTTAGTCGACCCACAGTAACTCTGCCAAAAAAGTGATCTATATATAAGCAATTAGTGTAATAGATATGATTTTGAAACTTACATCATCTCTACAACAATATTAACCTCTTGCATAAAATGGACGGGTCGGGCACCATGTAAAAAAGGGTTCATGTCAAAACTGGTCATTTTTTGTACAGATCAGATCAAGTCGACCCGAAGCACTTTTAGCCATAAACAGTCTAACTTTTTATAAACAATTGTGCATCCAATATAAAATTACAGACCATATTATTTCAATAAGAATATAACTTTTAGAAAAGCGATTTAGGAGGTTTTTTGTGTTGGATGTACACTTTGGGTGACTTTCGACTTATTTAACATATTTCTTATTTCACCGGTTTTCAAAGATTCTACATGTTTAACCCGTAAGAGATAAAACATAACCGCAATTCAACCCAATTATAAGGAAACGGGTTAAAACTACCACCTCTAACAATGCATCAACAAGACAAATCACTTTATATCAAATAATGGCTAGAGATGCCAATTTTGACCCATTTAGTCAGAAATGGATCATTTTGGGTTGTATGTTATATCAACCGCCTCGTGTTGAACATACTACTAAAAGGATTGATTTCAACCTGAACCAGCTATGACCCATTAACCAACCTGCCCATATTACCACTTCTAATATCAACTAAATGGCAAAATGATATAGCAAGCAAAGAGCAGCTCAAAGTTCAAGCATTTGAATTCTCCCATTACAATTCTCAACAGACATATCCATACGAGAAGCAAAAAAGTGTTGATGAACAGGAGCATAGAGTCCACGAGCAATAATAGTCCCATACTTTCCAACTTCACCAGGTTAAAATTCCGTTAACTTCACCTCATTTTCATATTTGGTCACACTCCATATACTAGTCTTCTTGACCGTCGAACTTCCGCTAAACCAGTTCTCTAGTTCTGATGCTTTCATAAAATTCCATGGTCCTCTTCATGTAAGGAAATACAATATTCAATTGTTTCAACACCCCCCGGTGAACCCCGAACATGAATACATACATGTTGTAAAGAAAATTATTTGTTTGACTTACGTGGTTACATTAGATAGAAATTATGCGATTAATTAGAAGGCTTACCTTTTTAAGAGAATGAGCATTTTTACCAATGTGCAGCAAATGCATTCTTCCTGTAATGAGGGTCACCATAATGAACCATCATTTCTACGAAGCTTAATCTGTGGGCCACAGGCCTCCGACCTCGGTTGCCATCAACATAATATATGACCAACCCATCCGTAGATGTGAAGTCAATACGAAAAATACACTAAAAGAAGTTAACATAAATGGAAGTTAGCCCTACCTTTTTTTGTAACCACAATTGGACATTTGGAATTGTAGATAGATCAAAGAGGACAATAAAAACAGCACAGAGCTTCTGCCACCGAACAAAATGGCCATCAATGTGAAAACTAGGACCATCGGGTTGAGCAATGTTACCAAACGTTTTTATAAAAAAAACTGTCATTGCTCACGATTATGGAGATTTACATACATGCAATATGCCAAATTGCATAAATAATGTGTCGTTACAGCCACACTTGTTCCAACCATCACTTGTTCCTACTAGGCTACTTCCCCCAACTTGTTTAATTATAGAGAAGATGGAGAGTGTATATGAAAATTTTGAACCACTATCTTTCAAAGCTAGACATAAGAGAGAAGACTTGTTCAGTAACTGAGGAGGGGGTTGTAGAATATCGTTTGCTGATAACGATGTAGGAGCATTTAGCCAAGCATCTGAAGACTACTCGGTTGACTTTCAAACCTGTTAACCAATTTGACTTGTTTTCATTTAAGCTAGTTGGAGATTCCATGCAACTGCAATGCATCAATATTTATGGGAATTGATTGAAATTGCCAAATATTAACAAGACGATAAAACTTATGTGCCAAAAGAATGGTACCAATCTGTATAGTGCTTATCAAAGTATCAAGCTTTCAAGATCACACTTTAAACTACAATCAATCCATGTTGCTTCTTAAGCTAATGTCTTTCTGTTGCTCCACCATTATATTCTCAAGTTATTCAGAGGTAACATCCACATTATCATTTTCAAGGCTCGAGGCTCCTTACCGTCAGAAGGTATGGATAATGATTGTAGGATCATGGCAGTTATAAGAAAGATTACCTAACCCATAAGACAAATTTAATAAGTCCTTAAAACGGACGGGTTGGGTCGGGTCAAAACATAGTTAGTAAATACAGTAATGTGGTGTGAGTAGATGAAGGATGACAAATTTCTTTATTAAACATCAAAGTCGTTTAGGAGAGCTAATTTAGCCTTCATCCTTTTGGCTTGTGGAGTTCTTTTAGTTTTTGTGTTAGTTGACCTTCTTGGTTCTTTTTTCTTGTCTCGTGTTGATGTTGTACTGTTTCGGATAATGTGGAAGAGAATGAGAAGTTCACTAATAAGTTAGTTGAACAAGCTGCATCCGACTTGTTAAAGGCAAGAATTATCCACACATATGCAACTTCATCACGGATTATCAACGAGGTTACTCCTCACGATGGGGAGATTTATTATGAGATACACCTTGGAAATATTCCAAAACATGCCGACTATCTAGGACGGGACCACCTTTACAAATATCACCTTGACGATTGAAGGGATATGAAGATGTTGGTGGGCTACAAAGGCTTGTGAATAGGATCTGAAGGCACAGTTGCCATCCCCTATCGTTATAAAATGCAAGTATGCATCCACATACAAGCTTGACAGGGAAGAAGATGGGAACTGACAATATGGAGATTTCATCCTTTACACAATGGACACTTACAAGGTGCGTGTGATTACTGTGATATATAGGGGTAAAAAAGAGAGGGTTTAGTCTTTTACACAATGGACACTTGTGTTAGTTTGAGGATATTTGTGTTTGTTGAAGAGGTAATCTTGGCCATACATTGATGATCCTAGTGATCATGATCAAGGGTCAAGGTTTCATGTTGAATGCTACACATTGGATTGATGAAGTGGAATATGAAGTTGCCAATTTAAGAGCAGTCAACGTAAATAATTTGGTCAACAGGAGCTTGTGTTTCTTTCCACTTGATAATCTTTTCCTATGTTAATAGTGTATGTAAATAATGTTCATAGTTAATTGCCGTTTGGTGTAAAATGACATATGAAACTCATCGGATACGGTGAAAACAGATCCAATAACATTGAAAATACAAATAAAACGGCTTTTCTACGAGCACGTGGTAATAGACTTCATTTCACATTTTGCTGCGACGAGGCTATTGACTTCATTTCCTTTTAATTCTGAATCGGTCAATGAGCTATCCACTGCTGGTGAGGAGTTGAGCAATTCATGTGGCTGCAAATCATGCAAAGAAAACGAGCAATGACTACCATTAGACGGAATCCAATGTGTTCTAACAGGCCAGTCTTCGATTCGAGGAACGTGTGTCACTCCAAATACATACCTGTGAGCCTTCAATGAGTATGAATATTCTAAAACACAAAATGGAAGTGGTAGGCAAAGAGAGTTAGAGGTCAAAACAGCTCATTAGTAGTCGGGTTTAGTCTATCCACACTAACTTTTTGCCAAAAAAGTGATCAAGCAATTAGTATAATATATATGCATATCATCTATACAACAATATTAACTTCTGGTAGAAAACGGACGGATCGGGCAACAGGTAAAAAACGGTTCACATCAAAACGGGTCAGTTGTACAGATCAGATAAAGTTGACCCGAAGCACTTTTAGCCATAAATAGTCAACGTTTTATAAACAATTGTGCATCGAATATAAAATTACAGACCATATTATTTCAATAAGAATATAACTTTGAGAAAAGCGATTTAGGAGGTTTTTTGTGTTGGATGTACACTTTGGGTGACTTTCGACCCATTTAACATATTTCTTATTTCATCGGTTTTCTAAGATTCTACATGTTTAACCCCTAAGAGATAAAACATAACCGCAATTCAACCCATTTTATAAGTAAACGGGTTAGAACTTCCAACTCTAACAATGCATCAACAAGACAAGTCATAATTCGAGTATAAAATGAGAAGCAACTAAGCGGATACCAGAGAACAAGGTCGGTTTCTTCTAGAGATCGATTCTTATTAACCCATGTAGCTAATCCCTCTCCAACCCTGAACATGAATACATACATGTCGTATAGAAAGTTATTTGTTTGACTTACGACTTACGTGGTTACATTAGATAGAAATTATGCGATTAGAAGGCTTAATCTTTTAAGAGACTGAGCATTTTTACCAACGTGCTTCAAATGCATTCTTCCTGTAATGAGGGTCACCCTAATCTGTGGGCCACAGGCCTCTGACCTCGGTTGCCTTCAACAGAATATAGGATCAACCCCTCCGTAGATGTGAATCCAATATGAAAAATCCACTGAAGGAAGTTAACGCAAAAAGAAGTTAGCCCTACCTTTTTTGTAAGCGCGATTGGAAATTTGGAATAGTAGATAGAAAAGAGGACAATAAAAACAGTGCCACTAAACAAAATGGCCATCAACGCGAAAACTAGGACCATCGGGTTGATCAATGTTACCAAACGTTTTTAGAAAAAAAACTGTCATTGCTCACGATTATGGAGATCTACATACATGCAATACGCCAAATTGAATAAATAATCTCATAATGTTTTTTTAGAAACAAAATGGCTAGAATATGTCGTTACAACCACACTTGTTCAACCATTACTTGTTCCTACTAGGCTACTACCCCCAACTTCTTTGATTACGGAGAAGATGGAGAGTGTATAAGAAAATTTTGAACGACTGTCTTTCGAAGCTAGACAACAGAGAGAAGATGAGTTCAGTAAGAGAGGAGGCGGTTGTAGAATATCGTTGGCTGACATTTATAAAAATATAGGAGCATTTAAGCAAGCATCTGAAGACTACTCGGTTGACTTTCGACCCTGTTAACCAATTTGGCTTGTTTTCATTTCAGCTAGTTGGAGATTCCATGCAACTGAAATGCATCAATATTTATGGGAATTGATTGAAATTGCCAAATATTAAAAAGACGATAAAACTTATGTGCCAAAAGAATGGTACCAATCTGTATAGTGCTTATCAAAGTATCAAGCTTTCAAGATCACACTTTAAACTACTAAGGGATGTTTCATCAAGACATCGAATACAATCAATCCATGTTGCTTCTTAAGCTAATGTCTTTCTGTTGCTCCACCATTATATTCTCAAGTTATTCAGAGGTAACATCCACATTATCATTTTCAAGGCTCGAGGCTCCTTACCGTCAGAAGGTATGGATAATGATTGTATGATCATGGCAGTTATAAGAAAGATTACCTAACCCATAAGACAAATTTAATAAGTCCTTAAAACGGACGGGTTGGGTCGGGTCAAAACATAGTTAGTAAATACAGTAATGTGGTGTGAGTAGATGAAGGATGACAAATTTCTTTATTAAACATCAAAGTCATTTAGGAGAGCTAAGTTAGCCTTCATCCTTTTGGCTTGTGGAGTTCTTTTAGTTTTTGTGTTAGTTGACCTTCTTGGTTCTTTTTTCTTGTCTCGTGTTGATGTTGTACTGTTTCGGAAAGGTGGCTCAAGGGATGCTCCTTTTAGGTTTTACTAGATAATTTCTTTTAGTGTCCCGTTAGTTCTATTTTTTTAACTAATTTCTTTTCATTCGATAAAGAAAGATAAGTTTATCGGTGTCGTTACTCATTATCCATGAAACTAGCAGATACAACATATTTGCGAAATATTTTTTTTAATGGTTAATGATCAAACTAACGACCAAGTTGATGACAAATTGACTATTTAGAGCACACGGAATGGATACATATTGTCTTATAGACGGACGGTTTGTTAACATGTCTTGAGATGTACTAAATCGACTCTTGATATGATTACATTTGTGGATGTATATACACAATGTAACCTCATATTACAACATGATGCAATCTTTCTGATTCAACATAACAAATTTGGACGAACCCGTAGCCGTCACCTCAGATTAGTTTGATGATCAGTGCTTAATATTGATTTTTGTTGACTTTGTGTCTTTGTTGGTAGTATAAAAGAGCTGAACGTTACCTTACAACTATACATGGTCTAAACTCTGAAAATTACTACATATAAACTTCATTGTTATTGTGATTTTCAATTCCGATAGATAAGTTCACGGGACTGATTCAATCCGCTAAATTCTCAACTGATATCCCTTGGAAACTCGAAAACTTGCAAAAATTAAAAGACGAATTTCAGTGGATGATTATCGTTTTGTTGCGAATGTGTTGCCTCAGCTTATTGATTTGCATACTGAGAACAAGGTTGTTGATTATGAATTTAACAATATACTAGTAAAAGCTAGGAAGACCAAAAATTTCTTCATTTATAAGCAAACTTGCTTCAATTTCAAACCTTAAATTAAAAAAAAAAAAAAAAACAAACCTTCAATCGTCAAGGTGATATTTGTAAAGGTGGTCCCGTCCTAGATAGTCGGCATGTTTTGGAATATTTCCAAGGTGTATCTCATAATAAATCTCCCCATCGTGAGGAGTAACCTCGTTGATAATCCGTGATGAAGTTGCATATGTGTGGATAATTCTTGCCTTTAACAAGTCGCATGCAGCTTGTTCAACTAACTTATTAGTGAACTTCCCATTCTCTTCCACATTATCGGTGATATTATTCCTAAATCTTCTTATTGGCAAGTTATCTTTTTTATGAATAATATCACCGATAATGTGGAAGAGAATGGGAAGTTCACTAATAAGTTAGTTGAACAAGCTACATCCGACTTGTTAAAGGCAAGAATTATCCACACATATGCAACTTCATCACGGATTATCAACGAGGTTACTCCTCACGATGGGGAGATTTATTATGAGATACACCTTGGAAATATTCCAAAACATGTCGACTATCTAGGACGGGACCACCTTTACAAATATCACCTTGACGATTGAAGGGATATGAAGATGTTAGTGGGCTACAAAGGCTTGTGAATAGGATCTGAAGGCACAATTGCCATCCCCTATCGTTATAAAATGCAAGTATGCATCCACATACAAGCTTGACGGGGAAGAAGATGGGAACTGACAATATGGAGATTTCATCCTCTGTTTTATCAAAGAACTCCAAAGAAATCCAAGGTTAGCATTATGAAAGTAGTCTAGTCCACGGACAACAACGTTGTCAAGACAAAAATAGCAACATGTCAAAATATCCGATGACAAATTTTGGGTTGTATGGTACATAAGATGAGTGTTTGGTGTGTTTCAAGCTTCTGAGTTTTAAGTGTGTGTTTGGTGTGCGTGTGATTACTGTGATATATAGGGGTAAAAAAGAGAGGGTTTAGTCTTTTACACAATGGACACTTGTGTTAGTTTGAGGATATTTGTGTTTGTTGAAAATGTAATCTTGGCCATACATTGATGATCCTAGTGAAAATGATCAAGGGTCAAGATTTCATGTTCATGTGTTGGGTTGGATCGATGAGGTGGAATATGAAGTTGCATTTAAGACCGGTCAATTTAAATAATTTGGTCAACAGGAGCTTGTGTTTCTTTCCACTTGATAATCCTTTCCTATGTTAATAGTGCATGTAAATAATGTTCATAGTTAATGTCTGTTTAGTGTAAAATGACATACACGAAACTCATCGGATAGGTTGAAAACGAATCTAATGACACTGAAAACACAAATAAAACGGCTTTTGTACGAGCACGTGGTAATAGACTTCATTTCACGTTTTGCTGCAACGAGGCTATTATGGCCTTATGACTTATATACCATACCATTTTCTTTTAGTTCTGAACCGGTAATTGAGCTTTCCACGGCTGGTGAGGAGTTGAACAATCCATGTGGCTGCAAAACAATGTCATGACGTGACATAATTAGCATTGTGTTATGAGTGATAGGAAGTAAAGAAGACGAGCAATGACTACCATTAGACGCAATCCAATGTGGCATAACAGGCCAGTCTTTGAGTCGAGGAACGTGTGTCAATCCAAATACATACCTGTGAGCATTCAATCAATATTCTAAAACACAAAATGGACGTCGTAGGCAAAGACAGTTCCAGGTCAAAACAGCTCATTTGTAGTCAGGTTAGTCGACCCACAGTAACTCTGCCAAAAAAGTGATCTATATATAAGCAATTAGTGTAATAGATATGATTTTGAAACTCATATCATCTCTACAACAATATTAACTTCTGGTATAAAACGGACAGGTCGGGCAACAGGTCAAAAAGGGTTCATGTCAAAACAGGTAATTTTTGTACGGATAAGATCAAGTCGACCCGAAGCACTTTTTGCCATAAATAGTCAACTTTTTATAAACAATTGTGCATCCTATATAAAATTACAGACCATATTATTTCAATTAGATATAACCAATTTGACTTGTTTTCATTTAAAGCTAGTTGGAGATTTCATGCAACTGCAATGCATCAATATTTATGGGAATGGATTGAAATTGCCAAATGTTTAAAAGACGGTAAAACTTATGTGCCAAAAGAATGGTAACAATCTGTATAGTGCTTATCAAAGTAGCAAGCTTTCAAGATCACACTTTAAACTACTAAGTGCTAACAACTTCTAGTCTTTTAAGAGGATGCTAACTTCTTCTGTTGCTCCACCATTATATTCTCAAGTTTCTCAGAAATAACATCCACATTATCATTGTCAAGGCTCGAGCGATGCTCCTCACCGTCAGAAGGTATGGATATGATTGTATGATCATTGGAGTTATGAGTTAGTACCCAATCAGGAGCCAACATCAGCTGGATAATAAATGTTCCAGACATTACGTAACCCATAAGACAGATTTAATAAGTCATTAAATGTGGTGGCAACATGGGCAGTTTAATATCGGGTCAAAATATAGTTAGTTGACCTTGGTTCTTTTATCTTGTCTTGTGTTGATGTCGTACTGTTTCGAGAAGATGGCTCAAGGGATGATCCTTTTAGGTTTTACTAGATAATCTCTTTTAGTGTCTCGTTAGTTCTTCAATTCTTTTAACGAATTTCTTTTCGTTCCATAAAGAAAGATAAGTTTATCTGTGCCGTTACTCATTATCCATGAAACTAGCATATACAACCTATTTGCAACATATTTTTGTAATGGTTAATGATCAAACTAATGACTAATCTGAAGAAAAAATGACTATTTAGAGCAGACGGTTTGTTAACATGTCTTGAGATGTACTATATAGACTCTTGATATGAGTACATGTGTGTATGTATATACACAATGTAACCTCATATTACAACACGATGCAATCTTCGGATTCAACATAGCCAGACAAATTTGGACGAACCCGTAGCCATCACCTCAGATTAGTTTAGTGATAGTGCTAAATGGAGTATTGATTTTTGTTGACTTTGTGTCCTTGTTGGTAGCATAAAAGAATTGAACATGATCTTACTTACTGTACATGGTCTAAACTCAGAAAATTACTACATATAAATTCATTCTTATTGTGATCTTCAAAAGCAAAAGCAATACAAATGCATATACAAATATGAAGGTAGTCTAGTCCACGGACAACACCGTTGTCAAGACAAAAAGGGTGACATGTCAAAATAACGCGATTTTAGACAAACCATTACATACATCCACCTTAGCTACAACCTTGACCCCGGGTCCAATCCACTATAAGATTGAAACGACAAGTTTTGCCCTCCATAAGCCACTTACTATCACATTCGGGTTTCACCTGGTTTATGCGTGTGTCATTCACAATAATTTCCCCATAATCAGCATCTTAAAGGACTTCGTTAACGAGGACGCCATTGGTGGGTACAACCAACGCGGATTTCTTCAATGGAAGATTGTCTATCTTCATTTTACGGCCTTGTATGACTCTTTTTCAAAACCTACACAACTATCAGGAGCATCATTTCCGTGGTAGTTGACTTCCGAGTAGATGCAAAGAGAGACCGAAAATAAGTGGAGTACATGTACTACAATCTTGACAAGAAGATGATGGGAACTGCCAGTATGGAGATTTCATCCTCCTTCTTATCAAAGAACTCCAAAGAAATCCAAGGTTAGCATAATGAGTGTAGTCTTGTCCACGGACAACACCGTTGTCAAGACAAAAAGAGCAACATGTCAAAGTATCCGATAGCAAATTTGTTAGTATATGCTCGTTACATAGTTAATAATTATACGGCAAAGAAATATGTGAGCGTATACACAGATGATACGTTTATTAATGTAATTAATACCATATCTATTAATTATATTAAATATGTTTCACGAAATAATAAATAATAGTTAATTATACCGTTAGTCGCTACATTTAACTAAAAGACATTAATTAATAAATGAGGGACTTATTAGTTCGAAATCCAAACCCGTGGAGTGTGGGATAAATGAGCCGGCCATGGAAGGGACTAGAAGGGGGGAGAGTGTCGTGTTTTGGAAGTTAAGGAGGTGATAGACTAAACTTGGTGAACAAAGTTTGGAGCCTATATAAACACCCTTACCCTATCAATTTCATCAAGATTGGAATGTATAAACACAGATAACCAAAATAACTCTTTGATTGATAATAGGAAAATAGCTCAAAACCTATTACATGTTTATACAATACTTTGTATGTGTTTGTGTGTTGTGAATGGGATGGGATGCAAAAGAAAGAGGGAACCACTGCCTTTTATAGGCATCATGTTGAGCGATTGACATCATCCATGACCACCCAAACCAAGTTGTATAGCCAACTTGTATCCAACTTGCATGATTCTCTTATCCTGATGCATTGTATCATATGCTGTAATAATTCTTCTTTGACTTAGAATTCCAACATTTCACACGACACAAATAATAACTCTGTACCCTTATATCCTTCACATGCATTATACACGGAATCTAAATCCTATGCATGCATGATACGCATTATATACATGTATACCATATGTATGATATATACATGCAAATTGCATGCACATATTTTATCTTCCTCCTATTTTGTATTGGTGTGATCGGTAATAACTCCCTAGGGAATTCGATCATGTGAAGCCAATATCCAAAACAAGAACACCATGTTCCGTTGTTTAATCGTGAAGCAAACACTAGCATCTTCTCCAAAAGGTGAAGAATGGTGGGATCACCCTGGTCCCATGCATCCTAAGGATGCCAACGGACCCTCCCCCAAGGACCCAGCCCCAGGCAATGAGCACCTGTCCCAGTGACTGTACTTATCAAGAGGTTGAGCTTTGAACCCTGGCCATTTTCTCCAATAGGCCCCTCGTTGACCAGTCAATCTGAGCATTTGCGGTGAGGGGATGGTACCAATTGAAAGCTTTTAGGCTAACGGAGAGATTCGAACCCCGGTCTATTGACACAAGGTTAGAAGCTCTTACTATTTAGCGTATCTCGATGACGTGTAGCGTGAACAACCTTTAGAGGTGATTGCTTTAATCACTTTTAGAGTTTCAAGATTCAAGATCCAAGATCAAGTAATATTAATCTTTATTGATTAATTAAAGGTTAGTAATATTATGTGTTTAAATTTGTTTTAGTAAAAAAATGTAGTTATTAAATTTAATGTTTTGTTTTAAACCTTTTTTATAGTTTTTAAATCGTAAATTATTAGTTCTTAGTGTTAAAGTTGATAATTTTATTGCTTCAAGTGGTGATTAAAAGGGTATTTATGAAGCCAACAAGCAAGGTTATGCTTGGAGATAGCTTGGAGATGGGCATTGTACTGTCTTGCTCGTTATTAGCCCGAATTTGGTGACCTCTAATCTCTTTTCAATTTATTTTGTTATGTTTAGCGTAGATTATATTTTTATCTAGTTTAGTATATGCTTGTTTAACTTTTGGTCGTTTTTAACGTTGTGAATTATTGAAAAAGTGGGTTGTTATTTATTAGCTAGTTATTTTTAGCCTTTGGGACCATAAACCCATGATTGAATATAGAAGGAGTCGATCGATTTTTTTCAACCTTAAGTCCCGGCATCGAATACTTGTCATCTTCGGGTTGGGTTTCATTAGTCTCACCTGAGCGAAGGGTTCCTCGTGCACAATTTGGAATATTCAACCACTTCTTCGGTAACACCGACATCCAATAATCACCCCCCGCCATAGGAATATTCTGCTCGTGCTCCATTAAACTGCTCAATACAACGTGATACCAAACAAACCTCACGCATTCTGAAAACGTTAACGCGAATATGCCGATACCTCAAGCCCAATTAACAAGGCCCCTCTGAACAATAATTCTCATTATAGCTTTATTTAGCTGATGAAACCTAATCAAAATCCCTGACAAGTCTCCATTGCTACCCAAAAACAGCTCCCTATATTGCTCGCCAAAACCCGTTACCAAAGAGTTTTAGAAATACCTTTCCGGTTCATGTCATCCCCAACCTCATATACAATACGTCAATGTCCTGTAAACCCACAACATAGATATCTCTTTTCCTGATAAAAATTGCAAAAAACTTTCTATCATTTTTTATAAAATCATCCTTTCTTGGATAAAGAAAGCGACGCACATAGACGTGCCTCTTCCCAAGTCTTCTCTTTGATTTAGATCAAGAGTGAATTCTCTAAATGATAGTTCCCCAAAATCTGGCCCACTCATCTTATAATACATATCAGTTACCCACCACCACTTATCAGTAATTATAAAGACTATATCTAAAGACTGACTAGTGGTGGGTAACTGATATGTATTATAAGATGAGTGGGCCGGATTTTGGGGAACTAGCATTTAGAAAATTCATTCTTCTTCTAATCAAAGAAATAAGACTCGGTAAGAGGCACGACTATGCGCGTCTCTTTCTTTAATCCATGAAAGGATGATTTTATAAAGAATGATGGTAAGTTTTTTGCAATTTTTATTAGGAAAAGAGATATCTATGTTGTGGGGTTACATGACATTGACGGTACTGTATATGAGGTTGGGGGTGACATGAACGAGAACGGTATTTCTTAACCAGGTGGTAACGGGTTTTGGCCAACAATATAAGGACTTGTTTTTGGGTAGCAATGGAGACTCGTCAGGGATTTTGATTAAGTTTCATCAATTAAATAAAGCTACGATGAGAATTATTGTTCAGAGGGACCCTATTAATTGGGCTTGGGGTATCAACATATACGCGTTAACATTTTTGGAATGCGCGAGGTTTGTTGGGTATCACGTTGTATTGAGCAGTTTAATATAGCAGAATATTCCTATGGTGGGTGACAATTATTGGATGTCGGTGTTACCAAAGGAATGATTGAATATTTCAAATTGTGCCCGAGGAACCCCTCGCCCAGGTGAGACTAATGAACTCCTAACCGAAATGACAAGTATTTGATGCCGGGACTTGATGGATTGAAAGAAAGCGTAAAATATCCCGTCAACTCATTGTATATTCAATCATGGGATTATGGTCCCAAAGGCGATTATTTCCGAGAAGCGGGTTATGCTAAGGGAGGCTGTGTTTATCTCGGATATGGTAATGGCGGAGGCAAGTATGGTGATGATGCCAGAGGTGGTTTAGGTCTCGGAGGCCGTGATGTTGGTCATGGCGGTTATCGTGGTGGTGACAGAAACAATTATCGTGGTAGTGGCGGAGGCAAATATCGTGGGCTTAAATGTAAGGGAGCCTATTGAGGTAAGACGAATATCATGGTTTTATTACAGATCGAGACTTGAATAACGTTATTCGTTGACTCGTGAAGAAGCACACAATAGTGTTTGTATTTTAGAGCATCAAATTACTCTTATTCTCAAAACTATGAAATTTACAAGAGTTTCAAATGACATGAACCAGAATATATAAAGGGTTTATAATTTACAACATGGTTTCTGATCGGAGGGTGAATAACATGATGATTGGTGCTTTTCAGGCGAAGCCGATGGCAACATTGTATTTTGAAATTGGTTTGGATCCATCAAGTTCTGCTGTGAAAGCGGGTCATGTTTCTGGAGTGCATCATGCTTTTAAGACTGCTTTCCTTTTTTGTTTGAGATGCACACACCCGGGTGCTGTTCCGGTAACTATTTTCTCTATTACAGGATTCCACTAAGATCATGTTTCTATCCTGTTTAAGAGTTCATGTTTTTGTAACTATAATGAACATATTGCCCAACGCAAGCTAACCGGCCCTATCCGCTCATCTTTACAAAACAAAATACGCATCTACTAATATGGGTCCTTTTGAAACCTTATTATACAGGAATCATCTCAGGGTGGCTCAATTCTTTCACCAGCTGAAGCGCTGATTGGTATTCATGGCATTGATCCAGAGAAAGACGGGATTCCTCTGAAGAAGGCAAGTTCTTTTTTCTTTTCTTCCCGTTGCCCGTTTTACCTTTAAGTATGCAACTAAGAGTTATTTTTTCTTAAGCAGGTTACAGATGCATGCAATACTTGCTTTCCGCAACGACAAATATTTACCCAACAAGTTCTTGCAAAGGTTTTAAATCAACCGGTACGTTCGACCTTTCACTGTGCAGTATAATGCGTGGGATGGTCTAATATTGTCTTATAGATGGTTTGCTCTAATATTGTCTTATAGATGGTTTGCTAACATCTCTTGAGATATACTATATCGACTCTTGATATGATTACATGTGTGAATGTATATATATACGCAATGTAACCACATATTATAACATGATGCAATCTTTCTGATTCAACATAGCCGGACAAATTTGGACAAACCCGTAGCCGTCACCTCGGATTAGTTTGATGATGAGTGCTTAATATTGATTTTTGTTGACTTTGTGTCTTTGTTAGTACAACATCAAACTCTCAAAATTACTACATATATTCATTCTTATTGTGATCATATATACACAATGCAACAACATATTACAACATTCAACTTCATTACTCATTATTTCCTTTCTGGGTTTGTTTCAAAACTAGATTTTGTATGTGGGTTTTAAATCTTTATCAATATTTATTTCAACATAAAATATGATATCAAAGCTTCAATTGTTTCAAAACTCCGTATAAACTACAACACAACTCACTCTCCCTCGCCATCTTACTGTTCCGAATGATAAATGAATAATACGAGAACAAGATACAATCAACTATGAACAACAAATTATATCAACAAAAAAACGAACTACAACCTCTGTCCCTATCTCACACCCTCACATCAACACAACTAACCAAGAACAACCTCATTTGTACTAGCTCATCTTCCCGGCAAGAAGAAAAAACTAAAACAACTTCACAACAACCAAAAGACTCGGAAATAAGAAGATGAAAAGATCTTAGATTCGTTCAAAGATCTTTAAAGATCTTAAGTGTTTGAACATTGTGTATCAAAAGAAGGCATGGTCATCTTGTATCACCACATTTCATAATAACCACTTTCTCACATTCTCACTACCTAACTCTTAACACAATGCTCAACCTCCAGAACATATCTCTATGCAAGATGACAGGAATGAGTTCTTCCCCTTCGACCATTTAGCATTATGAAAGTAGTCTAATCCACGGAAAACACCGTTGTCAAGACAAAAAGAGCAACATGTCAAAATAACTGATGTCAAATTTTGGGTTGTATGGTACATAAGCTGATGAGTGTCGATAGCAACTTTTGGGTTGTATATATGGGTCTTCTCGTTTATGGTAAAAAAGTTAGAAAAAGTTGTGTGTTTGGTGTGTTTTAATGTGTGTGATAAATAGGGGTAAATAGGGGTATTTATGAAGCCAACAAGCATGGTTATGCTTGGAGATAGCTTGGAGATGGGTATTGTACTGTCTTGCTCGTTATTAGCCCGAATTTGGTGACCTCTAATCTCTTTTCAATTTATTTTGTTATGTTTAGCGTAGATTATATTTTTATCTAGCTAGTTTAGTATATGCTTGTTTAACTTTTGGTCGTTTTTAACGTTGTGAATTATTGAAAAATTGGGTTGTTATTTATTAGCTAGTTATTTTTAGCCTTTGGGACCATAAACCCATGATTGAATATAGAAGGAGTCGATCAATTTTTTTCAACCCATTAAGTCCCGGCATCGAATACTTGTCATCTTCGGGTTGGGTTTCATTAGTCTCACCCGAGCGAAGGGTTCCTCGTGCACAATTTGGAATATTCAACCATTTCTTCGGTAACACCGACATCCAATAATCATCACCCGCCATAGGAATATTCTGCTCGTGCTCCATTAAACTGCTCAATACAACGTGATACCAAACAAACCTCGCGCATTCTGAAAACGTTAACGCGAATATGCTGATACCTCAACCCCAATTAACAAGGCCCCTCGGAACAATAATTCTCATTATAGCTTTATTTAGTTAATGAAACCTAATCAAAATCCCTAACAAGTCTCCATTGCTACCCAAAAACAACTCCCTATATTGCTGGCCGAAACCCGTTACCAAAGAGTTTTAGAAATACCTTTCCGGTTCATGTCATCCCCAACCTCATATACAATACCGTCAATGTCCTGTAATCCCACAACATAGATATCTCTTTTCCTGATAAAAATTGCAAAAAACTTTCTATCATTTTTTATAAAATCATCCTTTCTTGGATAAAGAAAGAGACGCACATACCCGTCCCTCCTCCCGAGTCTTTTCACTTTGATTAGAAGAAGATTGAATTTTCTAAATGATAGTTCTCCAAAATCCGGCCCACTCATCTTATAATACATATCAGTTACCCACCATTATTACCGACTACCGACTAGTGGTAGGTAACTGATATGTATTATAAGATGAGCGGGCCGGATTTTGGGGAACTATAATTTAGAAAATTCGTTCTTCTTTCAATCAAAGAGATAAGATTCGGGAGGAGGAACGACTATGTGCGTGAGTGCTTCTCTTTCTTTATCCAAGAAAGGATGATTTAATCAACTATGATAGTTTTTTGCTATTTTTATCAGGTAAAGAGATATTTATGTTGTGGGGTTACATGACATTGACGACAATGTATATGAGGTTAGGGACAAACTCTGTGGCAAAGGGTTTTGGCCAACAATGTAGGGAGATGTTTTTGGGTAGCAATGGAGACTTGTCAGGGATTTTGATTAGGTTCCATCATATAAATAAAGCTATAATGAGAAATATTTGTTCAGATGAACCCTGTTAATTAGGCTTGGGGTATCGGCATATTCGCGTTAACTTTTTCGCAATGCACGAGGTTTGTTTGGTATCACGTTGCATTGAGAAGTTTAATGGAGCAGGAGCGGAGTATACCTATGGCGGGTGACGGTTATTGGATGTCAGCTTTATCGAAGGAATGGTTGAATATTTCAGATTGTGAACGAGGAACCCCTTGCCCAGGTGAGACTAATGAAACCCAACCCGAAGATGAAAAGTATTTGATGCAGGGACTTGATAGATTGAAAGAGAGCGTAAAATTTCCTGTCGACTCCTTGTATTTTCAATCATGAGATTATGGCCCCAAAGGCGATTATTTCCGAGAAGCGAGTTATGCCAAGCGAGGCGGTGTTGGTCTTGGATATGGTGATGGCACAGGCAGGTATGGTGATGATGACTGAGGTGGTCAAGATCCCGGTGGCCATGATGTTGGTCATGGCGGAGGCGGTTATCGTGGTGGTGGAGGCAAATATCGTGGTCATGGTGACGTGAGCTTTAATGTAAGGGAGCCTATTGAGGTAAAGATGAATATCATGGTTTTATTACATATTGAGGCTTTGAATAACCTTATTCTTAAAACTATGCAATTTACAAGAGTTTCAAATGACATGAACTAGAATGTTTAAAGGGTTTATAATTTACAACATGGTTTCTGATCGGAGGGTGAATAACATGATCATTGGTGGTTTTCAGCCGAAGCCGATGGCAACATTGTATTTTGAAATTGGTTTGGATCCATCAGGTTCTGCTGTGAAAGCGGGTCATGTTTCTGGAGTGCATCATGCTTTAAAGAATGCTTTCCTTTCCTGCTTGAGATGCACACACACTAAGATCATGTTTCTATCCTGTAAAACCCTCGATAGAAGTGAGTATTCTGTGCATTCTCTTGCTATTAGGAAAAGGTCTGACGTGCAGGATGTATGTGATTTGAATAAATATGATGGTGTACCTGGAAAGCGCGCCAAACCAACACCTAATCTGAATGAGGAATGTTTAAAGAGTTCATGTTTTTTATGTCAGTTTCTGATTCTTGTGACCCATGCGCTCTTATAGACTCTGATAAATTCCAGGGTGCACTTGCCCCGTATCTTACAGGTAACTTTGTTCTTTATGTTTGTTTGTTTCTCTTTTCAAGATTGGTATTGTGTGTTGGGATGGTGCCTCTCGTGAAGTGAACAAATATAAAGTTATAGGCACCTCAAAGGATAATATCTGCTTTGATTGTTACGAACATACTAAAAAGGATCTGTGTTTAAGGATAGGTTGCATTTTAACCTGTTACTTATGAATGGGTCTGTTTGGGTTGTTTATTTTAAGTGGCTATAGTTAGCCTTCATCCTTTTGGCTTGTGGAGTTCTTTTAGTTTTTGTGTTAGTTGGCCTTCTTGGTTCTTTTTTCTTGTCTCGTGTTAATGTTGTACTTTTTCGGAAAGGTGGCTTACAGGATGCTCCTTTTTTCTTGTCTCGTTAGTTCTTCAATTTTTTAAACTTATTTCTTTTCGTTCCATAAAGAAAGATAAGTTTATCTGTGTCGTTACTCATAATCCATGACACTAGCAGATACAACATATTTGCAACATATTTTGTTTAATGGTTATCAAACTAATGACTAAGTTGATGACAAAATTACTATTTAGAGCACACGAAATGGATACATATTGTCTTATAGACGGTTTGCAATATCTTATCTGGGTTTGCTAAAAACAAGTTTTGTTCATGGGTATTAAATCTTTATTAACAAGTTTTTATACTCTGTATAAACTACAACACACTGTCCCTCGCCATCTTACTGTTCCAAATGATAAATGAATATACGAGAACAAGATAAATCACTGTGAACAACAAGTTATATCAACATAAAAACGAACTACAACCTCTGCCCCTATTTCACACCCTTAAGTCAACACAACTAACCAGGAACAACCTCATTTGTACTAGCCCATTCGTTCAAAGATCTTTAAAGATCTTAAGTGTTGAACATTGTGTATAAAAAGAAGGCGATGGCCGCATTTCTTAATAACCACTTTCTCACATTCTCACTACCTAACTCTTATCACAATCACAATGGCTCAACCTCGAGAACCTATCTCTATGCAAGACGACAAGAATGGGTTCTTCCCATTTGACCATTTACCTATCTCTATGCAAGATGACAGGAATGAGTTCTTCCCCTTCGACTATTTAGCATTATGAAAGTAGTCTAATCCACGGACAACACTGTTGTCAAGACAAAAAGAGCAACATGTCAAAATAACTGATGTCAAATTTTGGGTTGTATGGTACATAAGCTGATGATGAGTGTCGATGGCAACTTTTGGGTTGTATATATGGGTCTTCTGGTTTATGGTAAAAAAGTTAGAAAAAGTTGTGTGTTTGGTGTGTTTTTATGTGTGTGATAAATAGGGGTAAAAAGGAGAGGCTTTCTTTTACACAAAGGGTATTTGTGTTTGTTGGAGGATTTTTGTGTTTGTTGAAGATGTAATCTTGGCCATACATTGATGATCCTAGTGAAAATGATCAAGGGTCAAGATTTCATGTTCATGTGTTGGGTTGGATCGATGAGTTGTAATATGAAGTTGACAATTTAAGACCAGTCAAGGAGCTTGTGTTTCTTTCCACTTGATAATCCTTTCCTATGTTAATAGTATTAGTGGATAATTAGGCCCAAGCCCGGTTTGTGGGTTTTGGGAATTAGGGTTTTACCATTATAAATAATCGTTATCAATAAAGTTATACCTACGGGTTTCAATTGTCTTACAAATAGTGTATGTAAAACATGTTGATAGTTAATGGCTGTTTAGTGTAAAATGAAATATACGAAACTCATCATCGGATAGGGTGAAAACGAATCCAATAACATTGAAAACACACATAAAACGGCTTTTCTACTAGCACGTGGTAATAGACTTAATTTCAAGTTTTGCTGCAACGAGGCTATTATGGCATGAGCTTTCCATTGCTGGTGAGGAGTTGAAGAATCCATGTGGCTGCAATAAGCATTGTGTAAACTGAAGCAATTGAAATTTACCTTTGAAATGAGTGATATAAATTAAAGAAAACGAGCAATGACTACCATTAGACGGAACCCAATGTGTTCTACTGGCATAAAAGGCCATTCGAGGAATGTGTGTCACTCCAAACACATACCTGTCAGCATTCAATTCAATCCAATTATAAGTAAATGGGTTAAAACTGACACCTCTAACAATGCATCAACGAAAGTCATAATTCGGGTAGAAAATGAGAAGCAACTATGTGGATACAAGAGAAAAAGGTCGGTGTCATCTAGAGATCGATTTTTCTTATACCAGATGGTCATCTAGTATGTGTATGTTCCAAGTGAAAAATGATAGCGAAAATGTAGAAACAGAAATAGCATTCTCTAATTCTCTTATCTGATTAGTAAAACTCCAAACAGCATAATAAGCACGTCCATTAACTCAGAGAAAACTTGGCTGATACTCGTGATTTGAGATTATTTTCAGTGTCTCTTCAGCATAAAGGCGTTGTTGTGCACAATTGCATCTCCTGGTTCTTCAACTCTAACACCCAACTCAACTACCTGGAAATTAAACCGCCTCGTGTTGAACATACTACTAAAAGGATTGATTTCAACCCGAACCAGCTATGACCCATTAACCAATATGCCCATATTACCACCTCTAATATCAACTAAATGGTCAAAATAATATAGCATCTGAAGACTACTCGGTTGACTTTCGACCCCCAACTTGTTTTATGAAAATTTTTAGCCACTATCTTTCAACGGTGGACATAAGTGAGAAGACGAGTTCAGAAAGTGAGGAGGAGGTTGTAGAATATAGGAGCATTTAAAAAAGCATCTGAAGACTACTCGGTTGACTTTCGAACCTGTTAACCAATTTGACTTGTTTTTATTTCAGCTAAATGGAGATTGAAATTGCCAAATGTTAACAAGACGATAAAACTTATGTGCCAAAAGAATGCTCACAATCTGTATAGTGCTTATCAAAGTAGCAAGCTTTCAAGATCACACTTTGAACTACTAAGTGCTAACTACTTCTAGTCTTTTAAAAGGATGTTTCATCAAGACATCGAATACAATCAATCAATGTTGCTAACTACTTCTCAAGTTTCTCAACAATAACATCCACATTATCATTTTCTATTCAGGCAACAGGTAAAAAACGGGTCATTTTTTGTACGGATCAGATCAAGTAGAACCGAAGCACTTTTAACCATAAATAGTCAACTTTTTATGAACAATTGTGCATCTAATATAAATTTCAAGATCTTTCAATAACAATATAATACGTAACTTTTAGAAAAATGATTTAGGAGGTGTTGGATGTACACCAGTTTTCTAAGATTCTACATGTTTAACCCGTAAGAGATAAAACATAACCCCAATTCAACCCAATCATAAATAAGTGGGTTAAAACTGCCACCCCTAACAATGCATCAACAAAAGTCATAATTCGACTATAAAATGAGAAGCAACTATGCGATACCAGAGAACAAGGTCAGTTTCTTCTAGAGATTGATTCTTCTTAACTCATGTAAACTAATCGCTCTCCAACAAGTGGATTCTGATTAGGGAACTCTCCGCCAGGAAACATTTCTTCAGGTTCATATGACTTGACCCATAGATTGCATCAATATAGCGGCTCTTCTAAAAACATGGCCTCTTCTCAAAAAACGGCATTTTTTAAAAGTTTCTTCAGGAGATCGCTGCTAAATATATAACAATTAACAAGTTCTATAGGCCGAGACAACTAGACAAATTACTTTATATGAAATACTGGGCAGAGATGCCAATGTTGACCCATTTACTCAGAATTGGATCATTTTGGGTTGTGTGTATATATATCAAAGAGTGACCAAAGTCTAATTTTAATGCATTCAACCCTCTCACATGTTTTTGGATTTATTTAATATCTTACCAATACTGTTTTGCTGCAATGAATGCATTAACCGCCTCATGTTGAACATACTACTAAAAGAATTGATTTCAACCCGAACCAGCTATGACCCATTAACCAACCTGCCCATATTACCACCTCTAATAGCAACTAAATTATTGGTCAAAGATAATATAGCAAGCAGAGAGCAGCTCAAAGTTCAAGCATTTAAAATCTCCATTACAATTCTCCAAGGTCCATTAGTGAGGCAAAATAATTATAAAACCCTTCAAGGTGCATTTGGCAATTCATCACAAGTTTACAGTCCTACATAGCATTACAAACAACCTTCTAGTAACCAAATGATACAATATATTGTGATCCAAAAATAGTCAAGGTTACACTAACGAACACATAAAAGATGTTCCAACACAAAAGTGCTATTGCTTATGTACAAATTACTACCAAAATAACCAAAACATATGAATCTCAAAACAGATACGCAACTTTGACCCCAGATCCAATCCACTGTAAGATTGAAACGACAATTTTTGCCCTCCATGAGCCACTTGTTGTCACCTCAAAATCAACATCTTTTAGGAATGCTTCGATCACAAGGACGCCATTGGTGGGTACAACCAACACGGATTTCTTCAAAACCAACACAAGAGCGTCACCGCCATAATAAGCAAGTATGCGTCAACATACTTTTGGATCAACGGCTCATACGTGAACCTAAAAGTGTCTACCGCATCTTTTAATAGATGAACGCCTGTCTCAATCAAAGAAGAAAACGCCTATCAGTTTCGAGTTGTTCTCTATGTGATGTTCCTGAAAAGATTACCCTTCTCAAAATTTGAATGGGAGACTTCAATAATCATAGAGAACGCGCGTTGTTAGAGTTGGCCCGAAGAAAACCAAAACAATATTTGCACTCTTTATGTCACGATGTATGAAGTTTAATATGAAAGAGCTTGTAAACAGGGACGTCATTCCCAGCCCTATAAAAAAGGGTGTAAAGCACTTCGCCTAGATCCTCATCAATAATGTTTAAGACGATTCTTCTTCGTTTTTCATCTTCAGGAGTCATCCTATCCACACGAACAAACTCCGATTTAGCCCAACGACCACAATAAGACGAATCATACTGAAAACAACATAGTTCATCATCCACAATCTGATGGTAAACAATGTTGTAACCAGCTGCATCCGTGGTTATCTTGCAGTAGGAAACAATGTACACTTTTATTAACTAAATCACATTACAATAAATAATTACAGAAAGTAAATAATGAAATATTAAATTCAGACAACAAGGGTCTCACTGTAGAAGCAGAACATAAACGCTATGAACTAGAGCTGAGCAATTCACCCGAACAGACCGATTGAGACCGGACTGACCACATTCGGTCTGGTCCTCGGTCTTGGTCTTGGTCGGTCAGGACCATAAACCGACTATTTTGTCTAGTTGGACCGGACCGACTGAGACCGGACCAGACTGACCACATTTGGTCCGGTTCTCAGTCTTGACTTTTAGGCTAATTCGGTCTCGGTGTTAGTCGGTCCATTGATCAGCCCCCTATAAACAGACACTTTGAACGCTAAGTAAATAAACTAGTAAACTTGTAGTTTGGCCAAACCCTTAAAAAAAATACTCTTGTTTTAGTAAATCCCGATCCCAAAACCCATCAAACAAACACCCCGTTCATCCTCCCCCAAACAAGACCTTCAAATTCAGTTAAAAAACAAACTTAGGGCTCATGAACTAAAACCCAAAATTCAAAATCAAAATCAAATGGCTGGAATAATGGCAGCAGCTTCAATTCCGATAGATAAGTTCACGGGACTGATTCAATCCGCTAAATTCTCAACTGACATCCGTTCGAAACTCGAAAACTTGCAAAAATTAAAAGATGAATTATCAGTGGATGATTATCGTTTTGTTGCAAATGTGTTGCCTCGGCTTATTGATTTGCATACTGAGAACAAGGTTGTTGATTATGAATTTAACAATATACTAGTAAAAGCTAGGAATACCAAATATTTCTTCATTTATAAGCAAACTTGCTTCAATTTCTAACCTTAAATTTAAAAAAAAAAAAAAAAAAAAAAAACAAACAAACCTTCAATCGTCAAGGTGATATTTGTAAAGGTGGTCCCGTCCTAGATAGTCGGCATGTTTTGGAATATTTCCAAGGTGTATCTCATAATAAATCTCCCCATCATGAGGAGTAACCTCGTTGATAATCCGTGATGAAGTTGCATATGTGTGGATAATTCTTGCCTTTAACAAGTCGGATGCAGCTTGTTCATCAAAAAGCCTCATCACGTATATAAAACCCACTTGTTGTTCTTCCTGAGTAACTACATGATCCATTGTGCATTTTGCACAAACTCCACACCTACATATATCATTTTCAAATAATTAATAAAATTGCACACCATCACTAAAAAATATCATTATGAGTTGATAAAATAGTTAATAAAATTCCACACCTACATATATCATTATAAATTGATAAAATAGTTAATATAGTAGTAACTGCAAACATGCCATATATGGAAAAGGTTTAAGAAACTAAACACAACTGATAAAATGAGCAAGTAAAGTACCACAAATCTGCGAGGTCTTCATGAACATTGTTTGGTTGTGCTTTACGTGATGCTTCTCCCTTCATAACAAAAGGAGTTTCGATAAACATAGAGAACAACTCAAGAGGGAAAGTTCTATTTCGCCTGATGAAAACCAAAACAATGTTTGCACTCTTTATGTCACGATGTATGAAGTTTAATTCGTCATTCATGTTGTTTTGAAGGTAACTCAGACCTTCCAGAATATCAAAGCATATTTGTATAAGAAGCATGCTCGTCTCACAACCTTCATCACAAAAGGAAATAAAATATATTAGCACTACAAACGACTCTTATGTTGGCCTTTAATATCCAAACATTATCAACTACTTGTATATTTCATTATCTGGTATTGAATATAACAAAAAAACAACTATAAACAAAAAATAAGTGCCAGTACACTTGAGGCCATATCATTGTTCACTAAGTTCTATACCCATATAATTACCACTAAGCAAGTTTAGCTACTAAAACAAAAATACAATATAAGTTTATGCATATAATTCGCTTATTATTTCATTAGATCTACATCAGAAACATAACTAGCAAGATTAAAGGAAGAAATTCTAAACTAAGCTAGCTAACAAATTTAGGCATAACTTAAAAGTAACAAAAAAACCTTATAACTGAATCATACTTCAAATCCAACAAAATAACTCAACATCCTTTAAGAGTAAAAAAGAAAAAAAAAAAAAAAAAAAAAAAAAAAAAAAAAAAAAAAAAAAATTCTTGTATAGCACCTCATAATCTTATTTTTATAATCCTTAAATCAAGATACTTTAAACTCGACAAAATAACTCAAACAAAAACATACATTTACATGCATTATACACATAAGTAGAGTCTTTTCACACATAACTTAAAACTTGAAACAATAATTACAAGAAGTACCTATTTTGCTTGGTTTGAAGACTGATAAAGAAGAGAGTGAGGAACGATATATGAGAAATAAAAGTGTTGGTAGCTATGGTGTTCCAGATCTAGTGTGTGTTTTTCTAAAGTACAAAAGAGGAGTTTTAAGTGTGTTGGTATGTGGAACTGTGGAAGGCGAGTAAGTACTGAGTACTTGAGTAGGGCAACAACACATATTTGGGGGGAACTTTATAGAGTAAACTTTTTAGATCAGGAGGGAAATAAAATTTGGGTGGGAGGGAAAATTTTTGTTAGGGTTTTAGGTACACTAAATAACAAGTTATTTTATTTCAGCATTGGCTCATGACTCTCCCAGTAACACACCAGTAATTAAAATATATTCCTTAACAAAAAACCGATAACATGTTATTGATGCATATGGGTCCCACAAAACATCCTACCAAAATTACCTACCCATACACGAAAAGAAAAAGACAAATTGCGTATGTAGGTGCAACAACTAAAAGCCCCAATGGCATGACGGACCATGCAGTACGGCGCGTCGTTCGTGCGTTGTTTGGTCATTTGGAGGAAGAACCAGATAGTGTATCGATCACTCTTAAAATATATCATTTATAAAAACAGCTAAAAAATATAGTGTAAATATAAAAGTAAAGTCTTTAAATAATCAAAGGTTATTATGTCGCTCGGTAGAAGCCGTTATTATATTTTATTATGCTAATATACACCGGATAAAAGTCAACGGCATCGTTCAATTAATATTAAGTTTATCTAGCTATTTGATTAATTTAAAGACGTCATACATTGAATTAGTCATTACAATTAGTAAAACACGATACAACTCATCACAATGTTTTTGAACCATATAATAATTCATTTTAACCAATAAAAACTCAGTATCAAAGCTATTAACATAAACATTTTACTATAGATCGTTTTTGTCTACCTATGATGCTCGTGATATCGAGTCAAGCTTGAAATATCATATCTCCCATATGTCTTGTAGTATGAATTTGACACTAATATGAGAGAATAACTCGTAACCGCGAATCTTGATATCACAAGCGACACAAAAAGCCAACTCATTTTCGCTTAGATCATGAGCATTGTACTCGTCGTCGTCATAATCATCATCATCATATGAATCATATGGATCATCATCCTTAGTTTCCTTTTAGCGTTCGTATAAGCTATTGGTGCCGTATCCAATCCCACTTGACTTAAGAGCCATAAAAGTCCCAGTTTCATCATAAACATGTTCGACTTCACCCTCGCTATCCTCTTCAACATTAAAACTCAAAGAACTCATATGTTTAGTAACCACGAGTCTTTCAATAAAAGGAGTAATCTCATTTACCTTTTGCACCTCATTCACCTTCTTTCCTAAGTCTACTAATGTAGGCACATCAAGTGAACTAGTCGCTGGGGATCCTTGTTAAGCAATTGACCCTCGTGCACTTGTATAGTCTCATTGTCACCCTTTTGTTCCACATCTAAGTCACTAAGTACGTCAAATGAATTACCTGTTTTCACCGAGCTCCCAACCTAATCTGGTTATTAAGAAGTAGAACCCCCTCTAATTTTTATTTTTATTTTTTTTGGTAAAAGGGAACTTCCACCGTGGTAATATATATTAACCAAAAAATCATTTTAAGTACAATGGAATGTGAAATGCCACATTAACCTCAAGAAACCATTTGAACAACCACTAGATCATTTATGACATGCCATAAATGAACAACTAGTTACCAGCAACTAGAATAATCACTAAAAACATAAAAAGACATGCAAAACAAATAATCAAATCTACATAAAAGATTACTTCCTCAAACGGATTTGAAGCTTGAAATCAAACTGATTGTTAAATTCCTCCAATTGCCCAGGTAAGTCATAGACATGGGCGCATAATCATTAGAAAGATAGCCTTCAAGCTCGTTATGTCCTCCTGCTGATGAAAAGTAACTGCCTGTAGGATCATTTGGCTCAAACACCTCATCCTCACTATCTTAACCCCCTCTAGGTTTATCCTTAGGTGAAGAATCCATGTTCATCTTTACTTGTTTAATTTCCAGTAGGTCGATATTCAAATTTCCTAGTCTTTCAACCTTTCGTCTGACCACAGCAAAACCATCCACTTGTTCCCTATTTTGTGCAACAATATTATTTGATGGGATATTAGGTTTCAGAACAGTAACATTCATCACACATTGGCTATTTGTGTGACCAAATTCTTACGTTTATTACATCTCGGGACTATCCATTCATAATCAATTTTAATGGCCATTCGGTTGTAACCACTAAACATTCTTTGAACTCATTTTCAACATGTAACTCGATAAGTGCTCGAGCGTAGCTATTCCTACCTCACGCCTCCTCACACATTGTAGTCATATATGAATCAAGAAGCATGGGCGTACCTACTTTCGATGCAATGAATGAGAGTGAGTCTCTCATCTCAGTCCTTTAGGACACTTACATGCAATCACTATAAAAGAATGACATGTCATTCTTATAACTTACATAATAAACTTACAACCTATGACGACTATACAAGCGGACGTAAAAATGAAAAAGTAAAGTAAGCACCTAAACCATAGTCATCATAGAACCCAAAAGACATCCACAGACTATCACAAAAGGAGGCCTAATCACCACCAAGCAACGACCCGCAACATGCCTCACATCCCAAGTGATTAGATAAAGCTGAAAACATATTCTGAAAATAAAACATAGAAGCAACGAGCCATGTTTTAACATCAGCATATACCTGAATCACTACTCAATAGAAACTCAACCCCAGATTGAGATGATAATAGGATAGTAAGAACCCTAACTTCCAAAGCCATCGTATAGAAGACCACCAAAGTCGAATATTTGCCCATCACCACCAGGTCTAGAGATATACGAATCAAATTGTCAACGATTAAACACGATCATAGGGCCAAACAACGAACAACAGCACCAATGATGATCGCAAGAGTTTTTTGAATAAGAAACCAATAAAACTTAACTTCCAAATGACTAACAGCAGCAGCACCAAATGCAATAACACATGCAGGATTCCACACAAACGAAACATCATCAGCACCCCTACGATATGTCATGCGATCCACATGTGTAACACAGAACAAAACCACTATGGCTTGATTCCAACACCACCAAAAGCCAAATGCAGAAGCGTTGTAATGAATAGAATCCACCATAGACGATCACTAGGGTTTTAGACCCTAACATACAACTTCAGTCCCAATCCATATGACCATAAACATGATACGCAATAGAACCAGGACCAAAACAAATAATAGGGATCTCGAATCCCTAACAACCATCATCATAACCAACATCTCTCCATAAAACCCACAAACCACAAACGTGAATCTGATAAAGAACATGCCATCAGCCAAACAAACCCTAAACGGTTTAGCGCTCAGCAGATCACATTCCAATGAATAAAATAAAACGAAACCCTAAATCTTAGGGTAACATTCAATCGATTATGCACCAAGAAGCAGATCGTACCTAATAGTAATACGATCAACTACAGCCCATAGATTCGGAACCCTAAATAACGATAAGATTATTGAATAAGTCAGGGTTTCAAGATGAAGCACGACATAAGAAACCCTAAGGCGGTCTTATGATAGATCTGATGAGCCGACTCCAAAACCAAATAGGATAAAACTAGGAGACAAAAACAGCACACCACCTCTGAAAATATATCACCTACTAGATCGATTGCATACACAAGGTAGAGAACGATTTAGGAGATAGATAATAGCCGGAAAAGGGTGTGGAAGTGGCGGCCGGATTTCTCCCCAGGGAGAGAGAATTTTAGGGTTTTTTCCACTTTCGAAAAAGGCTAACTTGACATAGTGTTTCTCTAAAAAAAGAACATTCATGATCAATGAGTTAAATACGTTTGAATGATCATAAAGTAAAACTTTTACATGCAAAAACAAGAAATAAGTTTTTTTATATTTTTCCAAGAACGTTTTCTAAGAAACAAAATAGATGGAAGATCCAAATTGGCAACTATTCCGCTAACACATAGTGACAATTTTTTATGTCACAATTAGCACAAAAACAACAAAAAACATGTGCAATATTGTCGCTAGAAACCGTTTTTGCCAAACCGATAACAACTCTTATCGGTCACACCATCACCCATTTAAAACCTCGTGTCTCAATAACCCAGTTAAGTACGATATGTTAAAAAAATAACTCAAATAGTCATGAAAATTTAGACAAAACATAAATCACCAAAACAAGAGGAATTTTCAAATGCTTACTCTTATTTTTGTGCTTACCAAGGGACAAATCCTCACCATCTCTAATGGTGGGGATAAACCTAAAATTTAATATGGAAACCTAAGTCCATGTTTTTTTTTATCCCTTTTCTTTGTCTTTTTGTTACTATAATTTATTAACTTTTTTTTTTCTTTTCTCTTTTGGAATTCATTTAAATTCATTTTCTTTTTTCTTTTTGGTGGAGTTGACGTTTTTTTTTTTTTTTTTTTTTTTTTTTTTTTTTTTTTGGCATTGACGTTTTTTTAGCTCACCTTTTTTTCATTATTATTTTTTTTAATTTTAAATTCACGTTTTTTCATTCAAGTTTTTTTTCCCGCTTTTATACGTTTTCATTTGTATTCATACTTTTTCGTTTGTTTTTATGCGTTTTCGTTCGTGTTCATATGTTTTCGTCATTTTTTTACGTTTTCGTCTGATTTCAGGCGTTTTCGTCTGTTTTCATCCGTTTTCGTACGTTTACATCCGTTTTCTGACGTTTCCGTCCGTTTTCTGACGTTTTCATACGTTTTTGTACGTTTTCATACGTTTATATACATTTTCGTATATTTTTAGACGTTTTTTCCGTTTTCATACGTTTCGTCCGTTTTTAGACATTTTCGTCTGTTTTCAGACGTTTTCGTCCGTTTATATACGTTTTCGTCTGTTTTCATACGTTTTCGTATGTTTTCTTACGTTTACGTCCGTTTTCATACGTTTTCGTTTGTTTTCTTATGTTTTCGTCCATTTTCTTACGTTTTCGTTCGTTTTCATACGTTTTCGTCCATTTTTCATACGTTTTTAGACGTGCTTTTACGCTTTCATACGTTTTCGTCTGTTTTCGTCCGTTTTCTTATGTTTTCAGCCATTTTCATCCATTTTCATACGTTTTTGTCTGTTTTTTTAGGTTTTCATGTATTTTCGTCCGTTTTAGACGTTTTTGTCTGTATTTTTACGTTTTCATGTATTTTCGTCCGTTTTTGTACATTTTCATACGTTGTCATCCGTTTTTTTACGTTTTCATCTATTTTTAGACGTTTTCGTCTGTTTTCAGACGTTTTCATCCATTTTTATACGTTTTCGTCCGTTTTCATACGTTTTCTTCCGTTTTTATTTGTTTTTGTCTATTTTTGTACGTTTTGTTCGTTTTCAGACGTTTTTGTCCGTTTTCATACGTTTTTCATTTGATTTTATACGTTTTTGTCCGTTTTCAGACGGTTTCATTTTGATATTTGTAAGTGACACTTATTTATCTTTTGTGCTATAACACTGTAAGGAAGATGAAAAGTATTACATTCTTCATCATGTATGTGTTATCAGTTGTGATACTCAACTAAGAATGTGATGGTTGTGTTTTTGAAAATATTTAGGAAGATTTTTGTGTTTTATGATATTATGAAATATTATAAAAGTTGTTCAACTGAAAACAAGAAATGTTATGATACTTTTGTTGGACTTGTGGTGGATTTTTCTATTTAATGGATACATTGTGCATGTTTCGATAGGTTTTATAGCGGAATTTAAAAATATCTATGGTTGAATCAGCAAACTAAATAAGCTATGGTTAAAAATAGCACATATCTTTATAAACAAATTGAGGAACCTCAAACACTTGTGATATCACAGGTGATATCACCTCACTTGTGATATCACAGGTGATATCACCTCACTTGTGATATCACACGTGATATCATGTGTGATAACACCGTTGATATCACCTGTGATATCATGTGTGATATTACCGGTGATAGCATGTGTGATATCATAATATATATCACTTGTGATATCACCTGTGATATCATGTGATATCACATGCGAGGTGATATCACCTGTGATATCATGTGTGATATCAAAGGTGTTTGAGCTTACTCAATTTGTTTATAAAGATGTGTGCTTTCTTCAACCATAACTTCTTTAGTTTGCTGATTCAACCATAGATATTTTTAAATTCCGCTATAAAATCTATCGAAACATGCACAATGTATCCATTAAATAGAAAAATCCACCACAAGTCTAACAAAAGTTTCATAACATCTTTTGTTTTCAGTTAAACACATTTTTTAATATTTCATATTATCATAAAACACAAAAATCTTCCTAAATATTTTCAAAAACACAAATAAAAAAATGAACAGAATCATCACAGTAATATAATAAGTGATGTTTATTATCATTTCTTTCATATATACTTGGTAAAATACTAAATTCTTATCACATTTGGTATGAATTTAATATTTCACATTATTAGTTGAGTATCACAACTGATAACACATATATGATGAATAGTGTAATACTCTTCATCTTTCTTACAGTGTTATATCACAAGAGATAAATAAGTGTCACTTAAAAATATCAAAATGAATAAAAAGGAAGCAAACTATGAAAATAGAGACTTGACATATTCTCAAAATCAAACAAGTGTTGCATTAAATTAGCATTTTTTGAACAAAATAAGAATTCACCTAAAGAGACTTTAACCCTTTTATTTCTACTAAGAGTATAATACATTGATTGCATTAACAAAATATGCGCTTGTCAATTGCGATGAAAGGCACAAAAACTATCTTGTAACTGAAAATTATAAAAATATTAGAAAACACATAGGTGATAATATATAAAAATATACAGAGCAATGAAATATCTCACGTGATATTAAAGGTTAAAAAACATACTTGTTTGTTTATGAAATATCACAAGTGATATTAGACATTAACTTTTTTATAATAAAATATCACAATTGATATTAGACATGTAATATAATAAAGTTTAATAATAAGCTTGAAAACATATGAAAATAGACGAAAACGTATAAAAACTGCAAAAAAACAAACGAAAACGTATGAAAACGAACAAAAACGTATAAAAATGAATGAAAAACATATAAAAACGTATGAAAACAGAAAAAAAGCGTCTGACAACGGACGAAAACGTATAAAACGGTTGAAAGTGGATGAAAATGTCTAAAAACAGACGAAAGCGGCTAAAAATGGACGAAAACGTAAAAAAACGGACGAAAGCATATATAAACCTATGAAAAACGATGAAAATGTAAGAAAACGAATAAAAACGTAAGAAAACAGACGAATATGTATTAAAACGGACGAAAACGTAAGAAAACAGACGAAAAGATATGAAAACGGACAAAAACGTAAGAAAACGGACGAAAACGTAAGAAAACGAACGAAAACATAGGAAAACGGACGAAAATTTAAGAAAACAGGCGAAAACGTAAGAAAACGGACAATAACGTAAGAAAACGGATGGAAACGTATGAAAACGGACGAAAACGTAAGAAAACGGACGAAAACATAAAAAAACGGACGAAAACGTAAGAAAACAGAAGAAAAGGTAAGAAAACATAAGAAAACGTAAGAAAACGAATGAAAACGTAAGAAAACAGACAAGAACGTATGAAAACGGACGAAAATGTAAGAAAACAGACGAAAACGTAAGAAAAATGATGAAAACGGACTAAAACCTATGAAAACGGACAAAAACGTATGTAAACGGATGAAAACGTATGAAAACGGACGAAAACGTAAGAAAACGGACGAAAACGTAAGAAAACAGACGAAAACGTAACAAGACTGACGAAAACGTAACAAAACGGACGAAAACGAATGAAAACGGACGAAAACGTAAGAAAACAGACGAAAACGTAAGAAAACGGACGAAATCGTAAGAAACCAGACTAAAACGTAAGAAAACGGACGAAAACGTATGAAAACAGACGAAAACGTATGAAAACAGGCGAAAACGTATAAAAAGCGGAAAAACCAGACAAAAACGTATGAAAACTGAAGAAAACGAAAACGAAAACGAAAAAAAAAAACAAAAAAACGTGAAATTAAAAATAGCGATTAAAAAAATTACAAATAATGAGAAAATAAATAAGAAAGATAAAAAGACAAGAAAAAGACAAGAAAAAAACATGGACTTGGGTTTAGACATATTAAATCTTAGGTTAATCCCCACCATTAGATCAAACTAGATGGAAGGTGAGGATTTATCCATTAGTATGCAAGGATTTTTGAGTATGCAAAATAAAGGAGAAAAGTACCAAAAAGTGCCAAAATCTTTTTGGTAGTCTGATAAGGTTTTAAAAGGTACCATTTTGAGGGGTCGTTTAAGTCTTTATTTGATCACTTTTGTATCCGTTATTGCTTAATATCGTTCCTTTTCACTTTTTAGGTCTCGTGAAGGCAAAATGCTGGAATGGCACTTATTTGGACAAAAAGGCGCGAATATATGAAGAAAATGGCCAAAGTCGAAATCAGACACTCACAGTTGCTGAAAGTATAAGGCGACGGCGTCAGGTTGCTATTTGCGACGCCGTCGGAGAATTATTGTGACGGGTCAGAACTCAAAACTCGTGTTGTCAAGAGACGGCGTCTAGTTGTGAAAGAGTAGGCCGTCACTACTCAGACGGCCTAGATGCGATCCAGACGACGTCAGAAGCTGAAGAGGACGGCGTCACGGACATAAGGTGACGCCGTCGCAAGGTTAACGTGGCCAAGACGAAACCCTAATGGCGGCGACACGACGGCGTCACTAAACATAAGGTGACGCCGTCGCAATTGTAATCTTATATATAGAATCCGAATTTTTCAGTCTTTGGGTGGAGAGTCTTTGGAGTAAAAACCTAAAACCGAACCTAAGGTGTCTTGTACAGTATTTTAGGGTTTTTAACCCTATCTTACACCAAGATAAGTCTTTGCTTCATTAATTCAATTATGTCTTTGATTATTTGTGTGTATGCTTGCATGTTCTCCATGTCCGGCTAATTTATTTGTGTGTTTGCTTAGGAAGTATGAAACTTAATTATTGAATATTGATTGGTTGTTTCTTATCTTAGTTGATTAATGATCTAGTAATGCGATAGGTCATTCGTTGTGTACTTAATGCTTAATTCATCTTTGTGAACCTTAGAGTATGATTACCTGAGTGATTGTAGGCTAAAACATCCGAAGAGTGCCTTAGAGTAGGAGTCTATAATCTCTAAGTGGATTTGTAGACAAGACCCTTTGGTAAGTTTAAAGAGTTAGGGAGAAACGCATACCCTACAACTTTAGAATCACAACGCAACTAGGAATAAGAC
>BPTQ01000009.1:353772889-353784808 GCA_019973895.1 Chrysanthemum seticuspe
AACATCTGAGGTTCAGGTGACATCTGATTCTAAGAAGTTGAAAGTTGTTGCAGATGTGAATCAAATCATTTCTTATGAGTTTAATCTTTTAGATGGAAGTGAAGGAGTTTGGAAAATTCAAAGACTCAATAATGAAGTTTCTGAGTATAATAAATTTTCTCAAATGCTTCAATATTTTGATAGAGATGATTTGATGAATCTTTGGATACTTTACAAGAATAAATTTGGTGAAGTACATCCAAATGATTATCATGAGAGGCTGGTGTATTGTAATTTGAAGATTTTATTTGAACCTACTCATGCTGAACCTGAATGGCAAGGACTCTACAATGGTCAAGTTACAAGATGGTTTTTATATCAAACCTGTGGAGTTCATGTTCTAACTGTTTCTGGACAGATTATTCATATGTTTGTAGAAGGTGATTATCCTAAATTGAATAAGCATCCAGGAATAATTGCTCAGATGTTGAAGCCTGGTTGTTTCAAGATGTTATTATCCTATGATGGTCAAGCTTATGATTTGTTGAAGAAGTATGAGAAGATACTTAAAGCAAGTAAGTGTTTGGCTACATCCTCCACATCAGATGTTTTGAGCTTAAAAGAAACTTGAGAATTCTGTTAGAATCTATCAAGTCTAGGGGAGGATTGTTGGGTTTTAGGTTCCTTGAATAATGAATTACTCCAAGTACTGGAACCACGGACAAGCTTGATGTAACCACGGATTGAAGAGTGTAACCACGGATGAAGATAACCGCGGCTAGTAGTATTGTGTAACCACTGATAGTATGTATTAAGCACTGCTAGTCTTGTATAGTCGGTTAGCTTATTGTATTAGATAAATATGGAAAAGATATTTATCTTGTAGGTTACGTATTGTATATTGTATAGGACTCCTTAGCTTATTGTGTTAAATTCCGCGTAATACTTGATAAGCTTTTACCATTGACCGCGTAATATTAGATCGTTTGCTCAACTGGGATCAACAACATATATGTTGTTACCATTGGACCATTTAAACTTTAAACTGGATTAGCCGAGGCCTGGCCACCTCTTGTTTTCACAATCTTAAACATCAAATTCATCTTAATAGGATACCAAGCATCAACAACTTAGATTCAGAGTAACCATGTAAACTACCAAAACATTCATATGGTTCTGCCGTGTAGACCCACAAGTTCCTAAAAGTGACCCACTTTATTCACATTTAAAATTGACCATTAAACCAAAATCTAAAAACTTACCCACTTTAGTTTGGGTTACATGTCATTTCTAAAAGTGACCCTTTCTAAATTTGACCATTAAACCCTAATTCCATTACAATGTGATTAACAAAACTGAAACAATATCTACACTAGAATTGCATATACAAAATGGCAACAAAATCAATAAGGATAAACTAAATATTATAACGATTCATTACCATAAACCATCATTTCAGTACAAAACTTCATTGGACTAATTATCATCCAAATACTTACATCACTTCATCACCAGCATATTCAGAAACCATAAACCAAACTATAATTACATACGAGTTATATATAAATATACCATACAAACCAAATTACTTACTAATGATCCATACCCAAAACACATTCACATACTTACTAATGATCCATACCCAAAACACATTCACACCATCTCCATCAGGGTCAACACCAAAAAGCTTCAACACAAAAGTGACGATGTCACTAAACACCAGTCATGTCTTCATCAATCTCCATCAGGGTCACACCATCTTGCTTCTGCACAATCCCAGCACGAATCAAATGAACAGAAGCTTCAAGGCCCTGCAAAATATCACGATCATCTACATTCATCTTCACCAGACATGATAAAGCATCCACCCCTTTCTCATGGTTTGGGCCAAGATAATGGAGCTCCCTAACTGTCCCTTCACGCTTCGCAAGCACATCGTGAAGCTCTTTGCATATTGCTTCCAATTTGACTAGGCGAGCGTGTGATTCCATCACTTCATTGTTAAAGAGATGCTTGAACATGGTTGCAATATCATCGGAACCACTAGCTTGACGCAACTCATCAAGACTTGGGGTTTGGTTTGCCATTGATTTTGCAAGGCGGTGATTGGGGATTTGGGGGTGTGTGTACAGTAAAGATAGATGAAAATTAAGAGATTAGGTAGGGTTTCAATTGTTATTAGGCGTATAAATAGATAAATCAAACACATTTTTACTCTCCCCAAAATTAATTAAAGCATAAAACCGTGATCGAAGAGAATGATTACAAAAGATAACTGAAGCCACAGCATTTGAAAAAAAAATGAAACTTACAATAAAAAATCCTTACACCATGAAGTATGAACTAATACAAAAATAAAAGAATGACACAAATAACCTTATATTTCAATTACCTTGTTAGAGACCATAATATACTCATAACATTAAATACCAACTAATACATTACACCATCTTGGATGACCCACAAGAATTAACACATGTTAAATAAAAGCACTAGTACCTAAATTACAACAAACAAGGCAATGAAACATAACCATCCTAAATTACAATTAAAAATGCCCATCATAAATTATTGTTATCACCGTTATTGGACACATAAGGAAGAGCACTAGAACCTTCATCAAATTCATCATGAGCTGCATCATCAAAATCATCAAAAAGCATCCTTGGTGTAAATAGACTAGCTTCTTTAAACGGCTTTTCATGCGGTGATCTTAAGTAAGCCGGTGATTTAGATTCTTCATTTTCCCATGCACTAACCTCTTCCAACGACATACAATGAAAACCTTTCTTTCTTTTATCATGGTTTTTTAATTGTGTTGTCACCTCCTCATCAAACTCATCTTTACACAAGTTTTTGTGATAGTAATCAACTAGGAATGCTTGAGGAGTATGGGAAACATATACCTCAATTTTACCATGTAGTTGAGCCAATTCATACATCTTCTTAACATCTCTATCACTCTCCACTATAGTCAAACCTTCTTCCAAGCTACATTTTGGTATACAATAAAACCAAGCCCAAATATCTTCTTTTATTTTTTCTAACAACATGTCGCACATTTGGGAATACGACAACGTTATAGACATAGATAGTTTAATTTCAATAATTTTTCCACCTGCGTACCTTAGGGGAAAGACGTAGAATATGCCTTTATTGAAAACTTCGATTACAATATCATTAGAAATATTAGACATCTTGTTTTTAATAGAAAAAATCCGAATTAACAAAAATAAATTAAGCCAAAAATAAAAGTGTAAAAAAATTCTTCTAGTATTAGTGAACAAACACAAATGAAGTGTGTAAATAACAAAAAAAAGGATTAATATAGTGATCTGATTGGATATTACCCGATGGATAATAGATCTAATTCAAAGTCGAGTGGTCGAGTAGCTGATGGTCGAGTATCCTAACATGTATTAACTACAACAACTAACACCTATTAATTGGTTACAACAACTAACCTTTTCCCAACTAACACATACTATAATTAATGTCATTAGGTATATGATAATTATATAAATAGAGGTGAGAAACATGTGATAAGATTACCAAACCTTAAAAGATATGCAATGAATTCACCACCAAATTACGAGTGGGAAGAATTACTTGATATAGACGACTCTGATCTCCGATTATCCGCCACAAAACAAAACACAATATCCTCTCAAGTTGATAATTATTTCGAAAATCCTGTTAGAAAAATACCTGGTCCTGCAGGTATTCGGGATGGTGTGGACGATGGTGTAATGATCACACAGGAGTTTATTAGGAAAGTTGTTGACGATTTGGTTGAGGATTCGGATTTTAAAAGTGGTCCATGGGTTAACGCGGTTGAGTTTATGAATGCTGATGGCGGGATCATTGTTGGTTGTTTTGCCGATATAAAAAAATTTCTTAAAAAAGGGAAACTTGAAAAGGTTGTTGCTATAATCAAGTCTTGTACTCCGAATGTTTTGGGTGATCTAAAAGTAACATTGAAAGACGTTTCAGGGTTTATGTCAGGTTCAATACATCGCAAAGTTGTTAATGATGATAGGTTTAAAAACCAATTTACCGTCGGAACTGTCTTGATACTTCAAAATGTTTCTGTATTTTCTCCCAAACAATCTGGCAATCATTATCTTAACATCACAATCAAAAATTTGGTCAAGGTTTTATCCAACGATGAGGTTCTTGAAAGTGGCAACGGTGATTGTGGTACTGGAAGTGGAATATTTATGTAACCATTGTTGTTTGATCCAATGTAATTTCATTTAGCGAATGTAGTAGTATAACGAATGTTGTAGTATAACTTATGTCTAGTTACTAGTTTGGTTGCAGTATAACTTATGTTGTAGTATAACTTATGTTGTAGTAAATCAATTAATTCGAAAATTTAGTTTTTACATATAACAAATTTACTTGTTAATTCGAAATGTGAATCAACTATACATTAATTCGAAATTTTAGTATTGCTTCTACTACATATGTGTGTTAGTAATTAATGCACTAGATACTCGACTACTCGACCGACGGCTACTCGACTTATGGTTGGGTAGATGTAGTAGCTTAATACGCATTTAATATTGCTTCTACTACATATGTGTGTTAGTTGAGAATTTAAATGATATGAATAAATGTAAAAGTTAATGTAGTAATTAATGCACTAGATACTCGACTACTCGACCGACGGCTACTCGACCTATGGTTGGGTAGATGTAGTAACTAATTGTACACATAAATACGCATTTAATATTGCTTCTACTACATATGTGTGTTAGTTGTGAATTTAAATGATATGAATAAATGTAAAAGTTAATGTAGTAATTAATGCACTAGATACTCGACTACTCGACCGACGGCTACTCGACCTATGGTTGGGTAGATGTAGTAACTAATTGTACACATTAATATGCATTTAATATTGTTACTACTACATATGTGTGTTAGTTGTGAATTTAAATGATATGAATAAATGTAAAAGTTAATGTAGTAATTAATGCACTAGATACTCGACTACTCGACCGACGGCTACTCGACCTATGGTTGGGTAGATGTAGTAACTAATTGTACACATTAATATGCATTTAATATTTTTAGTAGGGTAGATGTGATATGAATAAATGTGCGTTTGGTTTAAAAATTAATGTAGTAATTAATGCACTGGATACTCGACTACTCGACATACTTATATTAAAATATGAGTCACAAACACTAACAATTTATTTAATAACTAGATTAGCGGACATGAAATTAGATGATAGGACATGAAATACATTGTTCTCATAATAAAACAACAAATTAAAAAAAGGAATCATCCGAGACCCAACCCTCGTCACTAGAAGTATATGATTGCTCAGGTCCAAGCCCCATTTCCCATCGGTATTCAAATTCTCGTTGTTCCTGCTCTCTACGAGCAGCTTCCTCACGTTCCTCGGCTAGTTCAAACTCAATGAGTACTTCCATATCTTGTTCAAGTAGTCGAAGTTGATCCTCAGTTAACCCAAACGGATTGGGATCGTATTCCAAAGGTTGGTTTTTTGCCGGCTCGTTTTCGAGTGGGATGTTTGCCGCTTCATTTTCATTTGGGATTACCGGTAACGGAACTTGCGGTTGAGCGTTTGCTACTTCATAGTCATTTGTGAATACCGGGAAGACATATTCAGGTGAATCGTAAGAAACATGCTCATTTTGTGGTGGACTAGGGAATTGTTGAGAGAAATCTTTGTGTGACATTTTTGAAAATCCGTCTGTGAGTTGAGCATATGAGTTGTGTATGTGACTTGAATGGGTATTTATAGGCTAGGTTTTCGAGTAGCCGTCGGTCGAGTAGTCGAGTATTTAGTGCATTAATTACTACATTAAGTTTTACATTTATTCATATCATTTAAATTCTCAACTAACACACATATGTAGTAGATTCAATATTAAATGCATATTAATGTGTACATATAGCTACTACATCTACCCAACCATAGGTCGAGTAGCCATCGGTCGAGTAGCCGTCGGTCGAGTAGTCGAGTATCTAGTGCATTAATTAGTACATTAACTTTTACATTTATTCATATCATTTAAATTCTCAACTAACACACATATGTAGTAGATTCAATATTAAATGCATATTAATGTGTACATATAGCTACTACATCTACCCAACCATAGGTCGAGTAGCCGTCGGTCGAGTAGCCGTCGGTCGAGTAGTCGAGTATCTAGTGCATTAATTAGTACATTAGCTTTCACATTTATTCATATCATTTAAATTCTCAACTAACACACATATGTAGTAGAAGCAATATTAAATGCGTATTTATGTGTACAATTAGTTACTACATCTACCCAACCATAGGTCGAGTAGCCTTCGGTCGAGTAGTCGAGTATCTAGTGCATTAATTAGTACATTAACTTTTACATTTATTCATATCATTTAAATTCTCAACTAACACACATATGTAGTAGAAGCAATATTAAATGCGTATTAATGTGTACATATAGCTACTACATCTACCCAACCATAGGTCGAGTAGCCGTCGGTCGAGTAGTCGAGTATCTAGTGCATTAATTAGTACATTAACTTTTACATTTATTCATATCATTTAAATTTTCAACTAACACACATATGTAGTAGAAGCAATATTAAATGCGTATTAATGTGTACATATAGCTACTACATCTACCCAACCATAGGTCGAGTAGCCGTCGGTCGAGTAGTCGAGTATCTAGTGCATTAATTAGTACATTAACTTTTACATTTATTCATATCATTTAAATTCTCAAGTAACACACATATGTAGTAGATTCAATATTAAATGCATATTAATGTGTACATATAGCTACTACATCTACCCAACCATAGGTCGAGTAGCCGTCGGTCGAGTAGTCGAGTATCTAGTGCATTAATTAGTACATTAAGTTTTACATTTATTCATATCATTTAAATTCTCAACTAACACACATATGTAGTAGAAGCAATATTAAATGCGTATTTATGTGTACAATTAGTTACTACATCTACCCAACCATAGGTCGAGTAGCCGTCGGTCGAGTAGCCGTCGGTCGAGTAGTCGAGTATCCAGTGCATTAATTAGTACATTAAGTTTTAAAATTCACAACTAACACACATATGTAGTATATGCGATATTAAATGCATATTAAATTTGTACAATTAATTACTATAGGTCGAGTAGTCAAGTTTCTACTAACTTTAAATAATTTACACCAAAGAGCTATATATATTAATATACTTATTTGAAAGAATTAGATTGTTCACTCAAAAGAAATGGGAGAATCGGCTACTGAATTTAGTGTGTATTTCGTTTACGGATATGTGACTTTTGGTGTTTGCCTTAAAAGAAATATTACTTTCAATCAACTGGTAGCTATTGTGAAGAAAAAGTACAAGTTTAACGATACGTGCAACCTCATGTTTACGTACAAAGTTGGTACAAAGTGTGTCCACATTGTAGACGATGATGATGTGAGATTTTACACAAACGAAATTTGCAAAGGAAAAGGTACGCCACATACTATTTTTATTGAAAAGATTGAGCAATGCTTTGTGGGAAATCCTTCTTCTTCTAGTTCTTTGGGTATAGTTCTTAACGTTCCTTTATCTCCTTTTGATTTAAAACAATACACTGTTTACAATGATTCCCGAATACCAAAACAAGAATATTTCGAAAATCACCGTAATTTAAACCAACAATACAATATTTACAATGATTCAAAATTACCCAAAAAAGAAATTTTTGATTGCCATAATGATTTTATGGCAAGAGAAAAGTTTGAGCATAATTGGCAAATGAATACTTTAAACAACATTCACAACCCACCAGATCCACAACCTATTATAAAAACTCCAAAAGGAAAAATTGATCATGCTAGATGTATTTTGGAAACGGGTGAAAGATTTGATAATAAAAAATGTGTTATGAATAAAATTGGTTATAAAGCTCTTTTAGATGGTTATGAATTTAAGGTTAGAAAATCAGATCCGGTAAGGTATGATGTAATTTGTGTGCATGAGGGTTGCGAATGGAAAATAATTTCAAGTAAGTGCAAATTTAGTAGTGAATGGGAATTAGGAACGGTGAACGACCATCACACTTGTTCAAAAACAAAAATAGGTATGCATCACCGTAATGCTACGAAAAACTTGTTGGGTCATTTACTAGTACCTAAGTTCAAAGACAACAGCCGTATATATACGGCAAAGGACATACAAAAGGACATGAACCTTGAATTCAACATCGATATTAGTTACAAACAAGCATGGAGATCGAAGAATGTGGCATTGGATACGCTTGAAGGTTGCCCGAAAGCATCATTTGAACAGTTACCGGTTTATTGTCATAATTTAGAATTGACAAATGACGGTACTGTAACACATATTGATACTGATGATGAAGACCGGTTTAAGATGGTTTTCATAGCTTTTGGTGTAACGGTAAGCATATATCTATATATTTACTATTTCTTGAGTATTATTGTCATATAACTAAACGTTTAAAAATTAATCAGATTCGAAGCTTTCTACACCATATGCGACCATTGTTAATAATTGATGCAGCTCATCTTAAAGGTACTTACCTTGGAACAAATCTGCTGGCAGTTGGAATGGACGGGAATAATCAAATTATACCTGTTGCAACGGGTGTGTCTCAGGGTGAGACTGGTGAATCGTGGACATGGTTTCTGTCAAAATTGAGAGAATGCATTGGTGAAGTTCCAGATTTAACTATCATATCAGATCGACATGTAGCAATACAATCTGCATGTGAATCTGTTTTCTCGAATGCATTCCATGGGCATTGTTGTAGGCATTTGATGATGAATTGTAACTTGAAGGGTAAAAAGCATAAGGCTTTATATTGGAAGATGTGCAAAGCCTACTTAATCGATGATTTTAATAGAGCATTAGACGAGGTTAAGGGCAAAAGAAAACAAGCCTACGACAAACTGATCGAAGCTGGGGTTGAAAGGTGGTCAAGGGCATATTCCGCTGGTAATCGTTACAATTACATGACATCCAATAGCGCTGAGTCAATCAATTCGTTAACAAGAGATGTCCGAAAAGTACCCATCACTAACCTAATGGAGTGGTACAGAGCCCTTGTCCAAAAGTGGTACTTCAATCGTCGAGAAAAATATAAAGGTACGCGGTTTATGGAATTTTTTCCTAGAAGTAAACTATTTAACGAATTTATTGTTTACAAATCATAAAATACTAACGAATATTATAATTTAGATGCACAAATGGATGAACTAAGTGATTGGGCAACTGCAAAAATAACAGACCGAATGTTAAAGAGCGCTCATTGGACTGTGGCCGGGATTGAGATGAACAGGATTTACCAGGTCGATGATCGACAAAAAATACATATAGTGGATTTAGGTGAACGTTCATGCACATGTAGAAAATGGCAAGTTTCTGCTTTGCCTTGTGGTCATGTTTTAGCGGTTTGTAGAGTTATGGGAATGACGGATTGTAATCATTTGGCAAAAGCATGGTTTAGGAAAATTGAGCTTAAAGCTACGTACCAAGACTTGGTATATCCAGTTGGAGAAGTTTCAAGTTGGCAGTGTCCAAGTTACTTGCAAGTTGTTAAGCCACCACTTATGGCTAAACCCCAATCTGGTAGACCCAAGAACAAAGATCGTATTAGATCCCAAGGAGAGGAACCGGTACCAGTTAAGTGTGGAAGGTGCGGTAGTGTTGGACACACCCGACAAAGTTGCCGAGAAACATTGCCAAAGAAAAAAGTAAGTTATGTATTGTTATTTAAAGCTCATTATTTAAGATACAGATTATTAACTCATAAATTGATTTACACAATTTTTAGGCAAAGCTACCTGCTAGAAGAAGCTCACAGCAAGCAACGCCAAGCTCACAAGAAGAACAAGTCAACTCACAAGCTGTTAATTTGGATGACCCATAGAGTGGCATACTTTATTGTATGGCAAACAGCATTAGACTTTTAATGAAAGTTGCAAGTTTTGCGATTTAAAAGCTGATTATTACGCTTAGTTTTCAAAAACAAATGTCTATGAACCATTTTGTGGATGAAGCAAATTTTTAGGGTCTTTCAAGTCAGTTATGACTGAGTACCTTGCTTCTAGTGTGTATGATACTCTTTAGTATGATATGTTTTATCTAATGAATGGGCTTTAGTTGAATGGGCTACATGGTTCAATTGAAAGCACAAAACACAGTCATCAAACTTTCAATATCACAGTTAACAAACATAGCAACACAAATAAGTTTTTTGCCCAAAAAACAACAGTTAACAAACACAAAAACACAAACACAGTCATCACAACTTTCAATATCACAGTTAACAAACATAGCAACACAAATAAGTTTTTTGCCCAAAAAGCAACAGTTAACAAACACAAAACACAATGTAGCTTTGGCCCAAAGGTAACAGGTCACAATAGCAATCACACCTACACAAATATCTTGTGCTTGAAATAGAAACGGACCATTTGTTCTCGATATGCAAGGGCTGTCTGGACGGCATCTTCAACAACCAATGGCATCCCATGAGATAATCTGTTTAGAGAACAAGAAACAACAAATTAAAATCATGCATAAAGATAACCCATATTGGACTAACAAGTAACAGTTAACCTGTTTTTGACTCACAAGTAACAGTTAAAATGACTAAAATATTTATGCAAAATTAGTTGCAGTAATCAAAATGCAGTCATTATGCAGGCATTGATGATGCAACAGTATCAGTAATGAAAAGCTGTTTTTTGACTAAAATAGTGACTAAAAACAAATTGATCCTACAATATATAAGGCCACAATCTCAATTGCATTTTCATCAAACATCTATAACAAAAAACAAATAACTAAAAAAAATGAGTGGTAAAAGAGTTAGGTTTCAGCATAATCATGATGATAGGGAGTGGTCAATAAAGGTAGCAAGAGAGGTGATGTTTCCTGAGATATGGGAATTGTATGGACCAAATGCTGAACCAAGTTACCGATTACCAGCTGAAGTGCTAGAAGAACTAAGAAAACAGATATACGGTCAGGAACAACAAGAAAACAGTGGCGGTGGTAAAGTTAAGCAACCACATAGGCAATTTGCGGATCCTAGTAGGAGTAACACTATTGTTGGGAAGCAACCTAATGATGATCCAAAGAAATGTACTAATTGGATGACAATGAATTTGGTTGACGTATGTATGTAGTATATAAGTATGTAAATTGGTCGTCACAACGTATTCGTATTTTGTAATTAAAACCAAATTCACTATGAATTTGGTTGAAGTATGTATGTAGTATATAAGTATGTACATTGGTCTGTGTAGTGAAAATCCTTGATCCTTTAGTGTAAATCAGAGAAAAAGGAAAAAAGAAACCTAGTAGTAATCCAACGAAGGGTTGTTATCACAATGAGGATGATCCTAGGCGTTTAACGGATACACCAACGAATTGAAATGGTGGCGGTGACAAAAGAACAACAAGGACTGGCATATAGACAAAAGAATCAAGAAGATCGTGAAGTCGACCATTAGCCATTGAACCAAGTCGTAAACCAGGTATGTTAAGGGTATAGAGTCCTTTGTAGTGGAGAGAACGATGGAAATAACTGGTGAGGGATAGTAGTACTAATACGACTTTGGATTGAGAAAATGGTGAGTAAAAAAAATCAATAAACAAAAAACAATATCTACAAACTACTTTTACGTTAACTCTAACACCGGAATATATAACATCCTAGTTAAACAAAAATCAGTGATAAAATCAGTTTTTTGTCGAAAAGTAATGACTATGACAACGTAGTAGTTACGGACGTATTACTGACGTAAAACTAATGACGTTGATTAAAACGTATTTATAAAATCAGTAAAATTGACAATGAACACTCAGTTTTTGTCCAATTGACAATGAACAATCAGGTTATACCCAATAGAAATACGTACTAAAATTAAACAACAAAGAACAAG
>BPTQ01000009.1:353785304-354080337 GCA_019973895.1 Chrysanthemum seticuspe
GCAACGAGTCTGCCCAGGGGTAATCAGAAACTTCTCCAACTCTGGGCTAAATGAAATTTTATCGATACATTTGAATGGACGGCTTGCTTCCTAAACAAAACAGGTTAAAGTTGAATTATAAGACTTAATTGAGCCAATATCTGATGTTGTAGTTGCAGATTCATAAAGGTAATACCTCTTTCCACGGTTCGAGATCTTCACACCTTTTAGTCATGAATGCATCAAGGACATTTGTACGTTTCTTTAGTGCATCCATGCTAGGGACGTATAAAGGTAATAACTCCTCCCATGGTTCCATCTTCGGCCTGACCACGTTGACATACCTCCTCTTGAAAGTTCCACATCGCTGTAAAGCAAGTTTCATGTGACTGGAATTACTATGCTGTATACTCTTCATCCTCTTTTCTTCTTCCAAAATTAGTTTCGTCCTCTGTTTCCTCTGCTCTGCCACCCTATAAATCTCAGCAGCTTGCTTTTCAGCCTTCACACAATCATCCTGCAATTACATCACAATGGATCGTTGTTATTACCTAAGATAAGTCTTGAAAACAGTTAATATATTCTTGAAAACATGTATGTGATCACCTCAGATAAATCTTCATCAGACAATTTGTCCACTTCAACCCCACCATTCTGTGTAAAGTTATGAAACAAGTTATAATAAAAGGTACAAGACAAATAAGAGTAATTTGAAAGTTGCAGAAATCAATTACCACATAAAATTTCTGGGAGAAATTATCCAAACCATCTACAAATCCATTGGCAGTGTGTTTGTTGGATGTTAGAATAGGCGAATCAAATAATTCAAAAAAATCACCATCTAGATTACTACAATACTCGTCACCGAGATCACACTCCACGTTATCCTGTAACATGTGTGCACATACTTAGCTAAGTAAATAAGAAGAAAAGATAAATTTATATGTATATATGTATACCTTTTGAACAGATGAGTTAACTTTGTGCTCGTGTCCGACTTTTTTTTCTGAGTAATATACTGCATCACAAAGTATTTTGCAAAACATGATAATTAGACATTAGTTAAATTGTGGCATACGTAGAAAAGGGTTTGTGTCAAGACTCACATGAATAATACTCTCCAGTTTGTAGACACGTTCTTTCAAACTCTTGATCTCTTTAGGCAGAATCAACAAACTGTCACATAAACGCTCCAAAGCCTTAACGCGAAGGATACAACTCTGCCTAAGTGGATGTGCCTCTCTATCTTTGTCCTTAGATGTGCGAGCTGATGACAATTTTCTTAGATAATCACCAAATACCCCCCCCCCCCCCCGTATTCAACAGGAGGAGGTGCTCTTGGTGTATACCACTTAAAAAAAATTAGGCTTTGTCTAAACCATTCTGATTGGCCCTCAGCAAGATTGGCATATAGGTCATAATTTGGATTTTTGTCCTAAGGCATTTAAAAATAAACTTTAGAAAGAAATAAATAAACTAATTTAGAGACTAGATAAGCATTTAAGATTACAAAACAACTAAGATAAGCATAAAACATGTTAAGCATATATGCAATTAACCTACACAACAACTTATAAATCTTACAATCAAAGGAAAAAAGTTGGCATATATGCAATTACATTTAGGAAAAAAAGTTGGCATATACGCATTAACTGACCTCGGGAAAAAGTTGGCTGTATGGCTCCCAATTTTGAAATGGAAAATGCTTCGACCAAGAACATCCTCTCGGGATCACATCAGGGTCATTAATCCACCAACGCTGTGTCTGAGATGAAGACTCTAGAATCCATATCTACAAAAAGTTAATGAATAAGTCAAATGACAAACAAAATATTTGCATGACTTGACAATGATTTGGACTAAAAATACAGACCTTGAAACTCAGAATGAATCCAGACAATGAATACGATGGAACAAAATTGGGGTCTTTTTCCAATGCTTTATGGTGCTCATCCTTATGATTTGAGTTAACATTTCTAATGGCAGCGTATAACTCCCGCCAGATGTGCTCTCCCCAAGCAAACTCATCCCAAGCATCCAGATTTTCTACCATCCTTAGATATACATCATCAACAACAGATCCTAACTCACGACCCATAAATATAACTTCCAAACATAACAAAAGACAAACTCGTATTGCATCTTCATCTGATAGTTTCGTGAAACGCTCTTCATCCTCAATCACAGATAGAAGATCTATGTTTTTAACATAGCGACCTATCTTCTCCGGAAATACACGGTCACGAAAACAGATATCACCCTCTCTAAACTTTCGGAAACTGACCATCCCAAACTTGAATGCAGTTATGAGGCAAAATTCACGACGACCAAAGTGTAGAAAATGATTGTTAACATTATAAATGAGGGGTAAATCATAGTGATCATTATCAGAGAAGACTTGCTTCTGTAGCATAAAATGTATAAGACCCTCTTCATTGTCAACATAATCCAAATCCAGCCAATGCCCAAAACATGTCGACCTAAACAGTACAGATCGATCCAAACCTAGTCTGTCTTTGATTAATGGAAAGTAATTGAGTTTGCTTCTAACATGTACCCTCGCATGATATTCCTAAAGAGATTACAATATACAAGAATTAGCATAGCTGGGATAAGATAACAAGATTAAGCTAAGAAGAACTTTTACTTATGGGCTTATAGTTGCAATATGGGCTTCTCTAAACAATTAAAATTTCGCCTTAATACATCAGAATACTAGGCTTATAACTAGTTACACACTTTTCAAATATTCAACCTAAACAGTTTATAAACACCGTAGAATAGCATTGAGCAATGTTAACAGATTTGCATGCAGACACGATTATGCAGACATGTATAAGCACAAAACTGCTTATTTTCTTAATAATTAGCAAAAAACACTTCAAAACAGTTGATTTTCTTAAAAAAAAAATACCAAATAAGAACTTAAAATCTGCTTAGGTTATTAGAAATGACCTAATAAGCACTTCAAAACAGCTTATTTTCCTAAAGAGATTACAAGATACAAGAATTAGCATCGCTGGGTCCTAGTTAACAAGATTATGCAGACACGAAATACGCTAAGAAGAACAAGATTATGCAGACACGAAATACGCTAAGAAGAACAAGATTATGCAGACACGAAATAAGCATAACTTTGGTACTTTGGTAGTGGGCTTTGTACTTTGGTAGTTGAAACTGTAATAGTAGTTGCAAATGGTAGTAGGTAACTGAGCATAATATATTGTAAACAAATGTTGTATGTTTTGTAAACCAGTGTGACATATGTATTGTTGAAAACAATTTTATTTAATCATCTCATCCAGTTAAATCTGTTTGTCTCATTCAATGTGACATATGTTGGGTTTTAGGTTCCCTGATTAATGAATTACTCCAAGTACTGGAACCACGGACAAGCTTGATGTAACCACGGATTGAAGAGTGTAACCACGGATTGAAGAGTGTAACCACGGATTGAAGAGGGTAACCACGGACAAGCTTGGAATGATTATTCTCTAAATCTCTCAAATTGTTTTGTATAAGTTTGTAAAAGTAATGGACTGTTATTATGTAATCTTAGTATTGCTATTCCTTTTAATATCCACTGATAGTGTTGTTTCTAACCACTGATAGAGTTGATCTATCCACTGCTAGTTGTTCTGTGTTTCCACTAACCATTGTTCAGGAAAATGCTAAATCATTATAGAGATGCAAGAAGTACTGAAGTTACATTGTTCATTCAACAAAGCAGTTGATTTTCTTAATAATTAGCAAAAAACACTTCAAAACAGTTGATTTTCTTAAAAAAAATACCAAATAAGAACTTAAAATCTGCTTAGGTTATTAGAAATGACCGAATAAGCACTTCAAAACAGCTTATTTTCCTAAAGAGATTACAAGATACAAGAATTAGCATCGCTGGGTCCTAGTTAACAAGATTATGCAGACACGAAATACGCTAAGAAGAACTTTTACTTATGGGCTTATACTTGCAAATATCAGCTTATATACATCAGAATACTAGGCTTATAACTAGTTTCACACTTTTCAAATAGTCGTCCTAAACAGTACACTTAAAACTATAATTTCAACCAGTTTATAAACACATATATTTGCATGCAGACATGATTATGCAGACATGTATAAGCACTTTTTTTAAAAAATTGCTTATTTTCTTAAAAATTAGCCAAAAACACTTCCAAAACAGTTGACTTCCTTGAAAAAAATACCAAATAAGCACTTTGATAAGCACTTCAAAACAGCTTATTTTCTTAAATAGAAACTGATTAACAACAATAAAACCAACTAACCCATTTTCAGAAATACCAAAAAGGCAAACACCCAGTTAGATCTAACAATGAATCAAAAAAAAAAAAAATTAGAAGACTACCAGGGGTTTCATGGTGGAATGAAACAACAAATTGAGTGTGTGATAATCTTGTGTGTATGTGAAAAAGTAAATCAATCGAAAGTAATTCAAAACATAGATCGGATAATAATTCAAAATCTAGAACGGATTTCCACAAAGTTAATCGGATATCAAGGAAAGTAAAAGTCAACGCACCTTTATGTCACATCTTGGCCGCCGGTTGCGCAAGCCGCCGGTTGAGTAGCCGGCGGTTGCTCAATGATAGAAGTTATCTTGGAAAATTGAAAAGGTAAAGGGAGGAGTGGTAGTTGGGACACATGTCATGTTTCTGGTGGAGCTGCGCGGTCGAGTGGCTGCGCATGACCATTTTGGAGATTGAAGAAAAATTTGACCACAAAGGGGACTACCAAAAAGATTTTGGCCCTTTTTGGTACTTTTCTCCAAAATAAAGTGCCTCCCAAAACAATTATATAATAAATAAACTTGTAAAAAACATCTATAGTTATTTATTTAACGTATCTTGTTATCATTCAACGTTTCTTATTTAAAACATTTAGATCATAAACATATAAATTGTAGAGTATTAAATAGCTAAAGTTTCACATATTAATCACCATTTTAGTTCATACTTCATTGAGTTGGGATTTCACATGAAAAGAAATATAGTACTAGTTTAGAAGTGTGACAATAAAAACATGGAAAGCATGTATACATTAAAGAGAGTACTTGATGGTGTAGTAAAAGCCTTTTTAAAGCAAAAAGTAAGACGTGGACCTAGAAGTACTTTACAGTCTGCAAGGCAACAAAATAAATGGGGCAAATCACTCGAAAATGTAATTAACTTGCTATTTTTTATAGTTGTATGTAGGGCTGAGCGTCAGTCATAAACCGACCCGAACCGAACCGAACCGAGAAAATCGAGGACCGAAAACCGAAAACCGTGAAAAACATGAACCGAAACTGAACCGAATATTGTCGGTTCGGTTCGGTTTTGTCGGTCTAGGTGTATTTTGGCATATTTTTATCGGTTTTGGGCCGAACCGGGCCGAACCGAACCGAACCAAAACCGAAAGCATGTAAAACCGGAAACCGAAACCGAACCGACAGGTTGTCGGCCCGGTTCGGTTTTTGTCGGTTCGGTCGGTTTCGTCGGTCTGGTTCGGTTTTGAACCTTCGGTGCTCAGCCCTAGTTGTATGCAGTTATCTTTTTTTTCTCCACATTCTATCACTAAACCTGCATTGTTAGTCCTTTGTGTGTACCCATTAAATGCTAATACTGCATCATTAGTCCTTTTTGCTAACGGCCGTTAATAAATAACTTAAATTTAGTTATCTTATGCTAAACTTGCACCATTAGTCCTTTATACTAACGGCAGTTAATAAATAACTTAAAATTTGGTTTTCTTACGTTTTTACACGTTTTCGTTCATTTTTACACGTTTTCGTCCGTTTTTCACGTTTTTGTTCGTTTTTCCACGTTTTTATCATGTTTTCGTTCGTTTTTACATGTTTTCGTCTGTTTTAACACGTTTTCGTTCATTTTTACACGTTTTCGCCCGTTTTTACACATTTTCGTATGTTTTTGTACATTCTCATCTGTTTTTAGATGTACAAAAATGTATAGGAATGTACAAAAATGTATAAAAATGTATTAATTATTGGTTTTCTGATGTTTTCGTTAATTTTTACACGTTTTCGTCCATTTCTGCACGTTTTCGTTTGTCTTTGCACGTTTTTGTCCGTTTTTGCACGTTTTCGTCCATTTTTTACACGTTGTCATACGTTTTTGTACATTATTACCTATTTTTAACTATATAAAAGCATATAGAAATGTTTTCGTCCGTTTTTACATGTTTTCATCCGTTTTTACATGTTTTAATCTGTTTTTTTTCGTTTTCGTCTATTTTTGCACGATTTCACCTGTTTTTACATGTCTACGTTTGTCTTTACACGTTTTCATTTTTTTTTTACATGTTTTCGTCCGTTTTAACATGTTTTCATTCGTTTTTGCACGTTTTCTTCTGTTTTTACACATTTTCATCAATTTTTGCATGTTTTTGTCCGTTTTACATCCTTATCCATTTTTAGCTATACAAAAATGTACAAAACCATATAAAAATGTATTAATTGTTGGTTTTCTTACATCTTCATTCGTTTTTACATGTTTTCAAATATTTTTACACGTTTTCGTCTTTTTTTACAAGTGCAAAAACTAACGAATACGTGTTAAAACGAACGAAACATGTAAAAACGAACGAAAACATGTAAAAGAGATGAAAACGTATAAAAATGAAAGAGAACATGGAAAAACGGACGAAAACGTGCACAAACGGATGAAAACGTGCAAAAGCGAACGAAAATGTGGAAAAACGGACAAAAACGTGCAAAAACAAATGAAAACGGGTAAAAACGGACGAAAACCTAAGAAAATGTAAGAAAACCAATAATTAATACATTTTTATACGTTTCTATGCCTTTTTGTACAGCAAAAAATGGATAAGAATATATGAAAACGTACGAATAGGTGTAAAAACGAAAGAAAAAGTGCAACAGTGAATTAAAACGTGTTAAAACAAACGAAAATGTGTAAAAATAAACGAAAACGTGTAAAAGCGGATGAATGTGTATAAAATCGGACAAAAACGTGGAAAACGTACGAACCGTGTAAAAACGAACAAAAACGTGTTAAAAAGGACGAAAACGTGTAAAAACGGATTAAAACTTATAAAAACCGACAAAAACATGGTAAAACGGACGAAAACGTGCAAAAGCGGACAAAAACGTGCAAAAACGAACGAAACGTGCAAAAACGAACAAAAACGTGCCAACACGTAGAAAATCGGACTAGCGATGCAAAAACGAATGAAAACGTGGAAAAACAGACGAAAACGTGCAAAAACGAACGAAAACGTGTAAAAACGGACTAAAACGTAAGAAAACCAAATTTTAAGTTATTTATTAACGGTCGTTAGTATAAAGGACTAACGATGCATGTTTAGCAGATAACAGGTACACATAAAGGACTAACGATGCATGTTTATTGATAGAATGTGAAAAAATAAAGATAGCTACACACAATAATAAAAAATGGCAAGTTAAATGCATTTTCAAATGATTTGCCCAAATAAATAATCTCCAAAAAAATACATTATGCCAGAAAGTTTTGAGAGGGCACTGTGCCCTCTCCGTAGCTCCGCCTCTGGTCATACTTTGATGGGTTATGGTAACTTTTTAGGTGTAATTGCTTACTAATACTCATAACCTCTCATGTGTAATCTTAATTGGATTTTTGTGATTCATATAGTTTAAATTTGTTAAAAAAACAAAATGTGAGATCTTATTTTTTTTGAAAGTGTTAGATTACATCAACTTTAAATAAAACGAAGAGAAAATTTATTAAAGAGAACAAAATTTTACTTTGGTCCACAATGCAAACACCTAAAAGGGTATCTTTCGATTTTGATCATGTGCGATCGTGCGACTACGTGACTCCAGTGAATGCTCGACAAATGTCTGCGTATTTATTATTAAAGTACAGTGATAGATGAGGGTTTTCCTAATTCCCATACATTCTTTTTTATTATTATTATTACAGTACTTATTCACTCTTATCTCTAATAACATCAATCATTTGTAACTTATACCAAAATCAAACTCACCATCACAATCAACCGAAAAACACTCCTTTTTAACTAACTCCGGCGCCAAAACACCAACTTTCTCTTCACCCAAAAAAAAAAAAAAAACCATAGCATACAAAATAACGATGAAATAAAGATATTATGAGGTTTTGCTTAGTACGGAGTATTGCATAAATAATAGAAGGATGGACATGTAAATACGGTTTAAGAATTGTCAGTTCTATTGTTTTTTTCATAATGTTCTTGATGAAACTGATAAAAGGAATATTTGAAGACCGGAATGGTACAACATTTAACAACTAGAGGTCTATTATGTTGTTTTGTTCCGGTGAAGTCGGCGGAGATATCACCGGTGAAGTCGAGCAAAGGGTCGTGGTAATGATGGTGATGGTGACGGTGACGGTGGAGGCAATGGTGGTGATGATGATGACTGATGGATAAAGTGAAAGAGATAAAAAGGTATTTATTTATATTTAAGATAAAGGAGTATGTTTTTCATTTAAGCCAAAAACCCACAATCAATGTACGTACTTGATATAAACATGTGTCGAGCAAATAGTAAAGTTGTGTAGTCGCACAAGTCGCACATGACCAAATTGGAAAAGGCTTTCAAAGTGACTATGTTGTCGACCATCAAAAAAAAATTTGTCCCTTTTATAATGTTTTCTCTAAAAAGAATTATGTGGTTTATATGTCAAGTTTGACCGACTCTAGCATAATGACTTAGAGCCAAATGTCATAGTGCCTGATAATATATAATATGAAAAATAAGAGAAGAAAAAGGTTTGTGATTTGCTATCACTTCTCATAAGAGCACAACGTATAATAACCTTAGGTTAAGGTTTAACATTTATCATGTCAGCGGCACATCAGTTTTAACATTTTACTTTAACTTAACAAAAATATCACCTTTAATAATAACTTATCAAAGTTAAACCTTAACTCAAATATTTTCAAATTCAACCTCTAAACTAAAACAAACACTTCATTTATTAAAAACATAAACATATTACAATACGAAATTTATAAAAAAGGTTACAACGAAAAAAAACGAAAAAAATACGAAATAAAAAAACACACTGCAAAGTAAACTACAACATAAAGGAAATGACGAAAATACAATCTAGTGACAAGGTTGCAAGTTATATTTTTTGATGATTCGATTTTTTCTTCATTGATCCAAGCCACGACGTTTAGATATTTGCCTTCAGTGTGAATCATAAAAAATTTCATTTCTTCCAACCTTATTATCGTTTCATCTTTTACTTGGGCCGCCCGATACGCCCTTGGGCGGTTTCCCGTTTGATACGATACTCGGTTTTCATAGTTTCAGTGAATTGGCTTGACGAGCTCGTTCCTCCGGTGCTCGCTCCCCCAGTACTTGTCGTGCTCTCGGATCTGGCTTTCTTAGAAGCACGTTTTTTTCCCATGGGGCGTGGTTGTTCATCATGACCAAACAAAGCCTCGTTTGTTTGGCTTGGGACATCGCCAATTAAATCAACTGGATCCAGTGAGTCCCATTTCTTATGCTTACGCAAAACTCCCCAAGCCTCCTCGAGAGCAAACGGCGCGGATTTGTGCTCGTCACGATACATTTGTTTCGCCCGTTTGAGGACATCTATCTCACTTTCCCCACTTCTCTGTTCCCGTTGCGCAAGTTTGTAATACGCGTTGAACTTTGAGCAATCACGGTTCAACGTTTTCCACTTGCTTGTTATCATATCCTTGTTGCGTCATTGAAAATTGAGTCTATTGAATTCATTTTTTACCCGATGCCAAAACGTATCATATCCTTGCTACATAACACTTGGCAAGTAATTCTTCCTCTTTTGGTTGCCAACGTCCATGGGAGTAGTTGAGATTTTCTTCATCCTCATCGATTGGTTCGGGGTCTTTGGATTTTTTGGACTTTCGTTTACCATGACTTTTGGGCTTTGGAGGAGACGTGGGTGTTTCAGGAAACTCATGTGTTTTAGTTTGTGAATGTTGTGAGAATTGTAGATTTTGGAAACTGGTGTTTAGTATGTTTTGTTGACTTTGTTGCAAAAACATAAATTGTTGATGTTGTAGGTGAAGATCTTTGCTCGACAAGCCTATTGGGTTAGGAAAAGAGATGTTGGTTTGAAGATGAACTCGGGTTTGAGGCATTCCACCCACCGAGAAGATTCATGAATGAATCATCGTTGTTGTTGCCTCCCGACATTTTTTTAGCAAATGGAAATATAAGATTGAGTGGATTGAGTAGTGGAAGTGTAAAAAAAAAATGGTGTGTTATTTGAGTATTTTTGTGGTCAAAAAATGGTTTTGAATTTTTTTTAAACCGTTTGAAAGGGGGGGGGGGGGGGGCGTAAAATGATTTTTTTTAACCCAACGGCTATAATAGCCGTTTGGGGGTGTTTGTAAATTTATTTATTTATTATTATTATTATTATTATTATTATTATTATTATTATTATTATTATTATTATTATTATTATTATTATTATTATTATTATTAATTCTTCAATGACTTAACGCAACGTTAAGCCAGTAACATGGGCTCGTTAACGCCTGTCTAACGCCCTCTCCGGTGTGGATAACGCCCCTTAACGCTGGGGTGTTAAGGGTTAACGTGGGTTTCATGGTTATTATACCGTGTGCTCTAAGTATTACTATTCAGAGGTGGCAATCGAGTCGTGTCTGAATTGACTTATTCAGATTCATGTGGTGGCGGGTTAGTATAACCTCTACCCAAACATGACCTATTTACTAATCGTGTCAAGAAACTCAACCCTAACTCAGACCTGCCTAACACATGTAACACGTTTAACATGTTGAATTAAATATGTCAATCGATGAATAAAGCTTGTGGTTTGTCGATTCACCTAGTTAAAATCCAAAAGTGAAATGACGGTCTAAACAATGATAAAAATAAAATAAAGAACTATACGACAATTTCTACGTTATCTGAATTATAGTCATAATTCACTCATAATAAAAAAGGTTTAGTCCAAATCCAACATAAAAACCAAGTTATATATATATATTTATATTTTAGAAGCTTATATACTTAAATGGGTTTTCGGATTGACCTGTTTAATACTTACTCAACACAAACACGATCCGTTTATTAAATGAGTTAGACTAGTTGACATATTATTGACCTAAAACCTTTATCCTCAACCCAATTATGTTTAACTTCATCTCGGGCTTGTGTTGTTTATCGTGCCGTGTTGAAAATTGCCGCCCCTACTACTATACGTAACATATTTAATCAAAATAAATTTCATTTTTTATTCTTCATATTTTCTTATTTTAACCATCAATGAAAAATTTAATTTGAATGTTCTTGAATCCTTCTTGGTTATCATTGTGTCTCATATATATTTCGTGAATTCATTTAAATTAGAGTTAACTACAAGTTTTTGTCATTGTGCTTTAACAGGTATTTCATTTTCAATCCACATTTTGAAAAAGTCTCGGATTTGGTCTAAAATCAAATACCTGTTTCGGGCTTGATCCAAATTTATTTATTTATAAGTCATTGAAAGAAAGTATATGAAAGTAAAGTAAAAATATTAGAAGGAATAAAGGAGTATGGAGTAGGAGTAGGGTAGTAATTTCACATTTCTCAGTTTGAGAGTTTTTAAGTAAATGTATTTTCTTTTTATGGAGTAGGGGTAGTGTAGTAATTTAAAGGAGTGTTACAAATTTACGAATTTAATGCATTTAATTTTTTAGATGTAACGTTTATTTGTGTGTGGCTTTGATTCCATTGAGAAGGTTTTAAGATTGAGAAGCAATTTGGGCCATAGAAATTAAATAGTAATTTAAAACTTTTAATTCATTATACAAGTCATTTAATTTAATAAAAATGGTAAAATCTTTTATATAATAAAGGAATTACATCATTTCGGAGTGATTTTGTCAATTCATTCTTATTGAAAAAATAATTGGGCCAATAGGAGAGCTCGATTTCGCCACGTAAGCAAAATCGTGTGATGTGATTGGTTAATAAAAGTCAAAATTAAATTAATTTTGGTCAACCTTTAATTAATTTGGTGGAGAAATTTGGTTGAGAAGAAAAACACATAAAAACATAGGTGTCAAATTTGTTAAAACAAAAACTTAAAAAAAGAGGGGGTAATTAATAAAACTTTAGTGGTAAATTTTTAAAAATTGTATAGAGTTAAGTGTAATATTATAAGTTTCCATGTTTTTTAATAACTTTGGAAATTAAACAAATACACCCTTATACTTTATACCCCCTTATACTTTATAAATTAAAAATACAATATATATGTTGTTTTAAAACTCCAACATATAAATATATACATAAGATTATAAATATCATTTTTTTACTATATATGTTTACTAATGACTCATTTATTTCATATTAAAAGTATGACAAATGTGGACACGAATTTGAATATTAAATACGGCTAAATTATTGAAAACGGGAATATAATTATCAAATTGTAAGAACGAGCAACTCTAATATGAAAAAAAATGTGATTGTATTTATAACAACTACTCATGTAATTTTTATTTATTTATATAAGGATATGTAGAAAAACATTTTTAAAAATCTTAAATGAGTATATTTTAATTTCATCAACGTTTATTATGTGCAACTAAACCCGCATATTGTGTGCATCATAATATCGGTAGTGAAATTTAAATAGGAACATCAACAATTATATCAGCTAAATATAGCTGAATCTTGAGTTATCTAACAAAAAATTTTACATAATTTGATTATACAGAATTCTAATGGATATTAATGGATAATTAAAAACTCGTGCATAAATATATAATTATATGTAATTACTTTTAAAAATACAATATTCAACATTTATACAAAATAATTTTTTTGTCAAAATCCTGTGCGTGCACAGGTATTATAACTAGTAGTAATTAAAGCATTAAAGTATTAATTGAGGAATCAAGACTACATTTATTACGGTTTCTAAAAATTCAAACTGATCGTATCATTTTTTCCGATTTGGATGCATTTTTGTTCCTATCTCAACTTTTAAGCTTTGTGAGTCAATCATTTCTTTGATTTATTATTAGTTACCAGAAGAAAAATAATAAAAATTTATTATGAATCAGTGGGCTTGTGGTCTAGTGGTAGAAGCTTAAGTAGTTAAGCGAGCCACAAGTGAGAGTAGTACCGGGTGGGTGACCTACCGGGAAGTCCTCACTAAAGGACCATAAGCTCCGCTGATACTTAGGCAATGAAGAGGAGAGCCTGTAAGCCATTAGCTGCGCAGGTTCGAATCCAAGCCGGCCCCGGTTTTCATCCGACCGTTACTCCAGCGATAATAATCGTGTGGAGGCGGTACGGTTTCCGAGCGGACGCCGCCAATAATCTCCACTGCGCCAGCGTGGAACCGGTTCAGACAACATAGTCTGGGTATGTGGTGGATGAGGGCCTACCGTGTGGTAGGTGTGACTCTTGCCCAAAAAATGAAAGTCACCGTTCAAAAAAAAAAAAAATATGATTTTTGGAAATCTCTAAACCACAACTAAAAAAATATTTTGTAAAATGTATGATTCAAATTTTTAAATGATGTATTACGCAAGTGTTTTGCGTTTTGAATCATAAACATTAATGTAGCCTTTATCAAAAGTAAATCTTTAGAAAACTAGTAATCTTATTTTGAATCATTTGTCAGTCCATGAAACATGCATCATTATTCGAGGTTATAAATCATAATCGAATTAGTGAATCAACAAAAAGTTGTTAGTGTTTTGTTTAAAATATTATTAGATTTTTGAATCAAAAGTGAGTTATTGTTTTTTCGAGCCGCTCGCTCCTCTACTGAAAAGAAAACTAATGGACTATACTAATGATATAATTGTGAATCATTATAAACTATATCTATAATAATATAAAAGGGTTATTTATTACATAGATTATAACATAAATAAACAATAAAAAATTTGGAGTAAGACATATATGGCATCACATGTCTACATAAGCTACGAATGATCTTAGTATACGTGATGAACACAAAGAAACAATCGAGTAAATAACTGAATCATAATTAAATATAATTTATATTTGGATGAGGAGAAAAAAACGTACGCATTAAAGTAGGATTAGTGAAGCGTAATATAAAATTGTTTATACCTATCATGCCCTTTCATTAATTTAGTGAGATGAATGATCAATATTACTTCTCAAGAGGCACTTTATTTTGCTTACTTAAAAATCCATGCTTACCAAGGGATAAATCTCCACCATCCATCTAGTCTAATCTAATGGTGGGGATTAACCTAAGATTTAATATTTAAACCTAAGTCCATGTTTTTTTATTGTTTTTTTATCTTTCTTTTCTATTCACCTTTTTTTTTTCTTTTTTCTTTTTTTTTTTGTCTTTTTTATTAATTTCCGTTTTTTTTAATGAATTAACGTTTTTTTTTTTTTTTTTTTTTTTTTTTTTTTTTAAATTCGCGTTATTCACGTTTTTTTTCGCGTTTTTTTCTTCGCTTTCATACGTTTTCGTCTGTTTTCATACGTTTTCATCTGTTTCGTCCGTTTTCCAACGTTTTCGTCCATTTTCTTACGTTTTCGCCCGTTTTCATACGTTTTCGTCCATTTTCATATGTTTTCGTCTGTTTTCTTACTTTTTCGTTCGTTTTCATACGTTTTCGTCCGTTTTCTTACGTTTTCATGTATTTTCGTCCGTTTTCAGACGTTTTCGCCCGTTTTTATACGTTTTCATCCGTTTTCATAAGTTTATATACGTTTTAGTCCGTTTTTAGATGTTTTCGCCCGTTTTCTTACTTTTTTGTTCGTATTCATACGTCTTCGTCTGTTTTCTTAGGTTTTCGTTTGTTTTTTTACGTTTTCGTCCGTTTTCATACGTTTTCGTCCATTTTCATACGTTTTCGTTTGTTTTTTTTACGTTTTCATGTACTTTCATCCGTTTCTATACGTTTTCTTCGTTTTCAGACATTTTCGGCCACTTCTATACGTTTTCATCGGTTTTCATAGGTTTATATACGTTTTCGTCCATTTTTAGACGCTTTCGTCTGTTTTCAGACGTTTTTGTCCGTTTTCATACGTTTTTTTCCGTTTTTATACGTTTTAAGACGTTTTTGTCCTTTTTCATACGTTTTTATACGCTTTTCATTCATTTTTATACGTTTTTTCTGTTTTCAGACGTTTTCGTCCGTTTTTTGAAGTTTTTTTTACACGTTTTCGTTTATTTTCATACGTTTTCATGCTTATTATTAAACTCTATTATATTACTGTACATGTCTAATATCAATTGTGATATTTTATAAGAAAAAGTTAATGTCTAATATCACTTGTGATATTTCATAAACAAACAAGTATGTTTTTTTAACCTTTAATATCACCTGAGATATTTCATTGCTCTGTATATTTTTATATATTACCACCTATGTGTTTTCTAATATTTTTATAATTTTCAGTTACATGATAGTTTTTGTACCTTTCATCGCAATTGACAAGCGTATATTTTTTTTAATGCAACCAGTGTTATCTATCACTTGTGATATTATACTCTTAGTAGAAATAAAATGGTTAAAGTCTCTTTAGGTGAATTCTGATTTTGATCAAAAAAATGTTAATTTAATGCAACACTTGTTTGATTTTAAGAATATGTCAAGTCTCTATTTTCATAGTTTGCTTCCTTTTTATTCATTTTGATATTTTTAAGTGGCACTTATTTATCTCTTGTGATATAACACTGTAAGGAAGATGAAGAGTATTACATTCTTCATCATGTAAGTGTTATCAATTGTGATACTCAACTAAGAATGTGAAATATTACATTCTTACCAAATGTGATAAGAATTTAGTATTTTACCAAGTATATATGAAAGAAATAATAATAAACATCACTTATTATATTACTGTGATGATTCTGTTCATTTTTTTATCTGTGTTTTTGAAAATATTTAGGAAGATTTTTGTGTTTTATGATAATATGAAATATTAAAAAAGGTGTTTAACTGAAAACAAGTGATGTTATGATACTTTGGTTAGACTTATGGTGGATTTTTCTTTTTAATAGATACATTGTGCATGTTTCGATAGGTTTTATAGAGGGATTTAAAAATATCTATCGTTGAATCAACAAACTAAAGAAGCTATAGTTGAAAAAAAATTAAAAGCACACATCTTTATAAACAAACTGAGCAAGCTCAAACACCTGTGATATCACACATGATATCAAAGGTGATATCACATGATATCACAAGTGATATTACTGGTGATATCACAAGTGATATAAACTATGGTATCACACATGCTACCACCGGTGATATCACACATGATATCACAGGTGATATCAACGTTATTATCACACATGATATCATGTGATATTACAAGTGAGGTGATATCACCTGTGATATCATGTGTGATATCACAGGTGTTTGAGCTTCCCAGTTTGTTAATAAAGATGTGTGCTTTCTTCAACCATAGCTTCTTTAGTTTGCTGATTCAACCATAGATATTTTCAAATCCCGCTATAAAACCTATCGAAACATGCACAATGTATCCATTAAATAGAAAAATCCACCACAAGTCTAACAAAAGTATCATAACATCTCTTGTTTTCAGATGAAAAACTTTTCTAATATTTCATAATATCATAAAACACAAAAATCTTCCTAAATATTTTCAAAAACACAAATAAAAAACATTAAAAATATATATATGTATATATATATATATATATATACATACATATAGGTTTGAGTTATTATGAAAAGTTTCTTAGAATGAAAAGAATGAGAAGGCATGTGGAGGTGACATGTGTCACCTTTGCCACATCATCATGCCACATCACCATACCCCCCCCGCCCCCCACCCCCGCCCCCCCCCCCCCCCCCCGAAAAATTTTTTTTTCCGCCAAAAAAAAATTTTTTTTTGGAGGCAAAAAAAAAATTTTTTTTTCCCGCCAAAATTTTTTACTGCATCACAGTTATAAAGTTACTGCATCACAAATCATAATTTTAGTGCATTAAGGTTATAAATTACTGCATCATAGTTATAAAGTTACTGCATCACAGTTATAAAGTTACTGCATCACAATCATGATTTTAGTGCATTAATGTTATAACATTGATTTTAGTGCATCATAGTTGATGCACTTAACTATTAACTATGATGCAGTAACTTTATAATAAAGATGCACAAGACTTATTAGTGCATTAAGGTTATAAGTTACTGCGTCACAATTATGATTTTAGTGCATTAAGGTTATAACTTACTGCATTACAGTTATAAAGTTACTGCATCACAATCATGATTTTAGTGCATTTAAGGTTATAACCTTGATTTTAGTGCATCATAGTTGATGCACTGAACTATTAACTATGATGCAGTAACTTACCAATGGAGCATTAGTCCAATGGTTGGAGCACTTGTGCTTGAGTCAATTGACCCAAGATCAAGTCCCATCCTTGGCATTTGTTTCATATAGGTACCCACCTCCGCAAAACCTGTGGACACACTGGAGAGACTTTGTATAATAAGAGCTTAGGGGTCCGAGTCTTGGCTCGTGCTCACTCTAGTTGGTGCCCCACTAGGCCAGGAGAGTTGCCGGAGCTATTCCTTGTGGGGTGGACAATGGCTGGTGCCAAAAGGCACCCGGGGTCAAGGTGTTCCCGCCAATCTACACCTTTTTGTGGAATGATGCAGTAACTTATAATAAAGATGCACCAAAACTTATTAGTGCATTAAAGTTATAAGTTACTGCATCACGGTTATAAATTTACTGCATCATAATTATGATTTTAGTGCATTAAGGTTATAAATTACTGCATCACAATTATGATTGTGATGCAGTATTTTTATAACTGTGATGCAGTAATAAATTTTTGGCGGGAATTTTTTTGGCGGGAAAATAATTTTTTTTTTGCCAAAAAAAAAATTTTTTTTGGCGGGAAAAAAATTTTTTTTTGCGGGGGGGGGGGGGGGGTGTGGTTGGGTGGGGTGGGGGTGGGGTGGGGGTGACACATGGCATGGTGATGTGGCAAAGGTGACACATGTCACCTCCACATGCCTTCTCATTCTTTTCATTATAAGAAACTTTTCATTTTAACCCTACCCCATATATATATATATATATATATATATATATATATATATATATATATATATATATATATATATATATATATATATATATATATATATATATATATATGTATATATATATATATATATGTATATATATATATATATATATATATATATATATATATATATATATAGATATATATATATATATATACATACATATATATATATATATACATACATATATATATATATACATACATATATATATATATATATATATACATACATATATATATATATACATACATATATATATATATATATATATATATATGTATATATATATATATATATATATATATGTATATATATATATATATATATATGTATATATATATATATATATATATATATATATATATACAAATGGAACTATATATGTATGTATATATATATATATATATATATATATATATATATATATATATATATATATATATATATATGAATCATTACATTCTTAGTTGAGTATGACAACTGATAACACATACATGATAAAGAATGTAATACTCTTCATCTTTCTTACAGTGTTATATCACAAGAGATAAATAAGTGTCACTTACGTGTATATATATATATATATATATATATATATATATATATATATATGTATGTATAGATTTGGGATCAAATGAGATTATTGTTAAAGTTTTAAAAATAAGATCATTAAACAACCAATAAACATGTAACATGTGGATAATCACTAATTAAATAAAAATCTATTCACTAATAACCACATAAGGGTATTTTGGACATTTGAAACCCTTAAATATATCTACCTATTAATTAGCCTAAGCAAATGTATTTGTATTCATCTCTCTTTTTCTATCACGTTTTCAACTGCCTATCTCCATCTTCAAAATAAGTCAGCCGCCGGAAATATCTTTAATATAATATCTTTTTCTATCACTTTTCCAAACAAATTTCTACTATCTCTCTCGCTCATCACAATAACCATATAAGATCTTTAAGATAATCCGTCGCTTTCTTCGTTACTAACTGCTGACCGTCGTTCTTCACCATAAACAAATACCCAGAACAACGAAATATTCAGTGTATTTGGTCACAGATCTTGCACACTAATAATATTTCCGGTGTATGTAATTTATCCGGTGTACCAAAACTGTGACCATCGTGGTATTCGTGGATTTATCTATTGTACCAGATCTGTGTCCATTGTGGATTTATCCGGTGTACCGGATCTATGACCATCGTGTATTTATATGATGTACCAGATCTGTGACCATTGTGGATTTATCCGGTGTACCGGATTTGTGACCACATCCCTAGCAGGTCATATCTTTGTTGTTTTTCTGATGTACCGGATATCAAGAGGGTGGGTTTATCCCTAACAGGTGATATCTTTGTTGTTTTTATGATGTACCAGATTTAACTGATGTCCCAGATCTGATCCGGTGTAGGTGATACCCACATAAGTTGTTGTCTTTGTTGTTTTTTCGATGGTCACATATCTGATCCGGATTTAACTGATGTACCAGATCTGATCCGGTGTAGGTGATATCTTTGTTGTTTTTCTTTGTTGTTTTTTTGAAACCACGATATAGCAGGTGATACCCATATAAGTTGTTGTCATGATATATTCGGTGTAGCATGGTATTGTATCCGTCTGGATGTTTATATTTTCTGTAACATGTGTATTTGTAAGAGATGGTAGTTTGGTGTATCTTAGGTATTGTATTTGTTAATACTTGGATCAGAGTGTGTACGAGATCATGTGCCAACTTGGATAAAAATAATAGCCAAAAACTATAAAAAAAAAAAATAGCCAAAAACTAAAAAAAAATGACCATATATTGGTCCATATTGGATAAAAATAATAGCCAAAAACTAAAAAAAAAAAAAAAAAATGACCATGTGTCAACTTGAATTTTCTAAAATACCCTTTAAATTATATTTAATTGCTATAATGATGCTCATTTAATGTTAATCTAATCCAACACAAATATAATGATCTAATGGTCCATATTGGGTCTTACTTTTAGAATTTTAAGGTTGATCTCACATTAACCCTCCCCTGTATGTATGTATATATATATATATATATATATATATATATATATGAATCATTACATTCTTAGTTGAGTATGACAACTGATAACACATACATGATAAAGAATGTAATACTCTTCATCTTTCTTACAGTGTTATATCACAAGAGATAAATAAGTGTCACTTACAAATATCAAAATGAAAACGTCTGAAACGGACACAAACGTATAAAAATTTATGAAAACGGACAAAAACTTATAAAAACTGATGAAAACGTATGAAAACGTATAAAAACGGACGAGAACGTCTGAAAACAGACGAAAACGTAAAAAAACGGACGAAAACATCTGAAAACGGACGAAAATACATGAAAACATAAAAATAAATACAGACGAAAACGTCTAAAAATGGACGAAAATACATGAAAACCTAAAAAAACAGACGAAAACGTTGAAAACGGACGAAAACGTATGAAAACGAACGAAAACGTATGAAAACGAACGAAAACGTAAGAAAACGGGAGAAAACGTCTAAAATGGAATAAAACATATGAAAACGGACGAAATCGTATATAATCCTATGGAAACGGATTAAAACGTATAAAAACGGACAAAAATGTATAAAAAAGACGAAAAACATGAAAACATAAAAAAAAAAAAAAAAAAAAAAAAAAAAAAAAAAAAAAAGAAAAAAAAAAACAGACGAAAACGTATGAAAATGGATGAAAACGGTCAAAAACGGGCGAAAACGTAAGAAAATGGAGGAAAACGGACGAAAAACACGAAAACGTAAAAAAACGGAGGAAAACGTATGACAATGGACGAAAACGTATGAAAATGAACGAAAACGGGCGAAAACGTAAGAAAATGGAGGAAAACAGACGAAACAGATGAAAACGGACGAAAACGTATGAGAACAGATGAAAACGTATGAAAGCGAAAAAAAGCGCTAATAAAAAAACGCGAATAACGCGAATAAAAAAAAAAAAAAAAAAAAAAAAAAAAAACGTTAATTTATAAAAAAAAAAACGGGAATTAATGAAAAATAAATAAAATAAAATAAAAAACAAAAAAAAAGGGAATAAAAAAGGAAGACAAAAAGACAAGGAAAAAAACATGAACTTAGGTTTAAGTATTAAATCTTAGGTTAATCCCCACCATTAGATTAAACTAGATGGATGGTGGGGATTTGTCCATTGGTAAGCACCAAAATAAGGGTAAGCAAAAGAAAATTCCTCTACTTGTCAATCTTCTCAATTTAAAACTCTTCTCAATCGATCCGGATTCATTTGTGTGTATGCAACAAGTTACTGAAATTTTCGTAATAAATAAGTGTTAGAATCTTAATTTTTTAAGCCTTTTATTATAAGCAAGTCCCAAATGTTTTATAAAGTAATATAGATTGTTAAGTTGTATATGCGATTAGCTGCTAAAGTATGATGTTATTGTATGTAAAGAGCCAAAGTGTTAAAAGTGTGAAGTTCATTCATAAATATGACGAGTTATTAGTAGTTATGACTAAATATTGCATAACTTGTTCGGAAAAGAGGGTTATGATATGAAACATGAAAAAATTACTCTTTTCGTCATAAAATTATAGTCTCTTTTTTGACATGTCTCAAAATAATTGTCTATTTTTTAAAAGTAAAAACTAAAAAATATGGTGGGGAAATATATTAGTTAAGTGATTGAAAATTAAAATTACCCTGCTTTTGTTAAACTTTCTGATTTCTCTCTCTTGACAATAATTTTGGGACGGAGGGAGTACATGTTATAACTTAAGGCTAGACACACTCGTGACCTGGGTCACCGGCTGCCACAACAGCTTTTTCTCTCCAGCGACCATACACGACCAAGTTGCCACAGTCGATAACCGACTTTTTTTTCCCCAAACATTTTAAACAACTAATTTAAAATTCATTAAAAATAAAATCATTACAATACTAAATAAAAACATTAATATATTTAAAATAAAAACGATACGAAATACAAAAATCATAAATCCTACGAAGGAGACCGATAACCAACAAATTGCTCAATGCGAGCCAAACGTTCCTCGTATAGCAGAGGTTGCCCAACAAATCTAGCAGACGAACTTGATGCACCTACACCATGGGTTTTGTTCTCCCGATAGCTCCAACTGATTTTGGTGCTGATGTTGTTCTGTATTTGTTAAACACACCCCCACAACAAGTCAGCAATGTTGTCGTCATTGCGGGCTTCATCCATCAAGAATTTTTCGATCACAGCTTTTCGTTTAGGCGTAATGTCGTTGCAAATCATGTATTTTTCTGTCATACGTTGTGTTAATACAAATAAGCCGTAAAAATGTTTATTTATATTTTACGACCTTCTAATGTTTTGTCGATAACAAACGTAAAATCATTTTAACGAAACAAATAAAATACGTAAATTGTTTGAGCCAATAGTTTACTAACACACTTACGTTTTCTCATAAAACACCAAACAAGTAATAGTGTTTTCATGATTTAGTAATACACATGTACAACAACTAGTGTTTACATATTGGGTAGATATATACATAATTAGTATGTATGATAATGGGTAGAAGTTTAAGTATTTGACCCATTGACTAAATACATTGAATGTAGTTGGGTAAAACCCAAATTTCATGACCCATACCCACGGAGCATAACCCATAACCCATTGCATGACATCTTGCATAAGTCATAAATGGGTATTACCCATGACCCATGGAGCTAACCCATAACCCATGGACTAGATGCATTGCACCTACTAGATACATTGTATCTACTTGCATACCCATGGTCCAAAGTGTAGGACCCATGACCCATAACCCATGACCCAAAACCCATGGGCAAAGATGAGCGTCCCACGGTTCCCCCAGTTTGCACTGGACGGATCCCTCAAGTAAGGGATCCATGGAACAGTAGTCTATTTTCTTCTATAAATAGTGAGCCATTTCTTCATTTTTGGTGGTCACTTCCACACATACTTTCTCCTAGTATTGTAAACTCTCTAACCTAAGATCCAAAGGATCTTTCTATGTAGTTTGTGTTTGTTTTTGTGTGATTCTCTAGGTTCTTCTTAAAGGCGAGATCACCACCTCTTGAAGTCGAGCAAGCTCAAGTCCATGAGTTGCCATGCTTCGTCATCATCAAGACTACTGAGGTTCTCTTGTTGATAGTTTTTTCTTCCTTCTTAGAAGTGTTGTGTCAAAGGCATTAGTGAAGGATGCCGAAAGAGTTAAGACGAAGGCATTAGTGAAAGGTGCTTAACGTCCGTGTCAAAGGCATTAGTGAAGGATGCCAAAAGAGTCAAGACGAAAGCATTAGTGAAAGGTGCCGAACGTCCGTGTCAAAGGCAGTAGTGAAGGATGCCAAAAAGAGTCAAGTCAAAGACATTAGTGAAGGATGCCAAGGGTGTACAATCGATATGGTGTATCGATATACAAATAGAGATATGTTGTATCCAAGGATATTGATATCCTTGATGAAGTTGTAATAAGAAGTGGGTCTCGTTTGGGATAGGTGTTGTGTAGTGTTGGGTAGTAGTTCCTCCTTTGTAATGGAACTCGGTATCTAGCCTTGTACCGGATAAAGTGTAGGCGAAGTTGTGATAGGTGTGGTTCTACCTTGTGGAAGAACCCAATGTCTAGCCTTGTACCGGAAAAAGAGTAGGCGGCGTTGTGAAGGCTTCTCCGCCATAAGGAGTTGTGTCATGTAGTGATTACGAACTCTCGAGTAGGTGACTCGGAGAGTGGAATAGGGCAAGAAAGGTGTCCTTGTAGCCGAACCACTATAAACACTCGTGTCGTGGTTATGTGTTTCTTACTCTTTATCTTTCCATTACACATTTACATATCTATCTATCAATGTCCAACATACACATCTAAATAGATTGACATAAGTCGATCTAAATATTTTAAAACGAAGTCTAATCGGTAAAACTATTCAACCCCCCCCCCCTTCTAGTTTTCCACAATTGGCATCAGAGCTTCGTTACCAAGTTTCTTAAGAGTATATTGTACTTTTAAAAACTTAACACGATTTATGTATGTTTGAAAACTACAAGGAAGGAGCTTCCTTAAAAACAAAAGGTCACGTTTTAAAATCATCATATTTTATAATGTTGGACAATTATAGATTTTTCTAACATTTTCCTTGTTGAGAATTCTCCATATTTGGATTTGGGCATCCTAAGAAGATCATGAAGAATTTATCTTTAAATACTTCTTTCATTAAAAAGAATATTTAGCAAATGTATGATCTTTAATAAATTACAAATAAATTTTGTTTTGTTTTGTTTATATTTTCTTTCTAGATAAATTAATAAGGTCATCCTTTTTTTTAATCATAAATTAAGTTTTAGTAGTATCTTTACGCTCTCTTAATAATCACTAAAGTAGTTATCTATATTGAACTCATCATCAAGAATAGTATTCTTCGTTGATATCTATAGACAAAACTACAAACTAGTGATAATGATATCTCGGCTATTCGAAAGCCTTGATCATCACTCCTCACATAAGGATTATTGACATTTCATCTATGTCAATAAGTATCCATGTAAAATTTCTCACATTATGATACAATGGGATTTTATCATAATCTTTGAAAACTTCCCAAAGAATTATGATTTATTTATAAAAAGGGAACCTCGTCAAATAAGACTAGTATAACCCGTCAAAACCCCAAACCATAAGTTATAGAGCATAAACATCGACCCTAGGCAATTTAGAACTCCCAAACCAAAATTATCAAGGATCACTTAAGCTATCAAATTGCTGATATGCCAGATCCATGTGCTTGAACTAGCCGGATCCCTCATACAAGGGATCCGTGGGATCCGTGCAACAGAAGACAACATAAGAAAGAAATGATCATTGTGGAAGTTCCACTACCCACTTTACTCTATCAAGACTCACGAACATAAACCTATTTACTGTTCACAGGAGCAAATTGATCATCTTCTTCAAGCAAAACAATCTCTTGTGTAAGTATAATCTTCACTACATTGTTATTTCCATTCCTTGATTCTTAGGATTACAATTTTCATCTTTAAAAGTTGAGCTCAAATGGGTTTGTCACAATTTGTTACCACATTGTTTTCTAAGATAATCTAAATCAAAGAATTAACATTGTTAATACTAATTAAACTCATTCCTTGAATTTAATGAAGATGTTTTGAGCAAAATTGTGATCAATCCCATTAGGTTACTATTCACACAATTAACACCACATTGTGGTTTTATTGTATAGGAACAATCATGCCTAGCAACCGCCAACAAGATTACCATGTTACCGCCCAATACATCCCAATGTACCATCGTAAGGAAGGCCTAAGCCCGGAGGATAGGAAAGCCTTCAAAATGTTAGAAAAGAGGCTTTTCCATGAAGGTCGTGTGGTTGAACCATCATTCCTCGCAAACACCAACATTAGACAAGTCTTTGGAGGAATTAACTTTGAGTGCCTCTTGGACATTAATGAGAAAATTTGTCCAGTGTTCGTGCTTGAGTTTTACAAGACAATGAGAATTGTTCAGAATGAAGACGGGACCATTTCAATAGCCTTCATCATCAATGAGCACGAGTACACTCTCACTCTTGTAGAGTTTGGAAGGATACTTCGTGTCCCATATCAAGGAGTGTGTATGTATTCTAACGAATGGTCATTGTCGGAGCTACATGACATGGTAGATCATCATGAAGTATACTTCACGGCCATCCCGGAAGCAACCACGGTAAGGGATACCGTCTTCATGGAAAGAGCATCTCCATCAAGAGTCACGAGAAACTCCAAAGTGATCTATAGGGATCCATTTCAAATGGAGCTTTCAGAAATGTTTCCGTTGTACAAGAAATGGGAACTCGTGGTAAAGGAGAACGTGCTTTGCTTGGGAGGGAACAAAGATCATCCCAATGCATGCTTGAGCTTCATGATTTATTGCCTTGTGACCGGCACTCACTTCAACCTCGCTTATTACATGGTAAAAAGAATGGCGAGTGTGAAAACCATGGACAAGATGGTACTCCCTTATGCAATGCTCCTGACCCGTCTAGCAAACTTCATCTTTGCTCTAGATCCTTCTCCTTATTCTTTTGACCATAGTTTTTGCAACAAAGTCATGGTGCCTCTATCTGATGGAAAGACTACAAGGATCATGGTGGATGGCAAGAGACCTCACCCACCAACGGATTCATCGGATGAAAGAGAAAGACAAAGAGAAGGAGAAGGAAGTAGAAACCCCCTTGGCAACACCGATCTCGAACATTTAGAATACATCAATCAACTGCCAGATACTCCAAGCCCTTCACAAGAGTGGCAACAAACTAAAGGGATATTCAAGTGTTTTGCTAACTTCTTGAAGAAGAAGAAGTAGAGATGGTGGGATGAAGAGTGAAGGGGATGAAGATGGAGATAAAGATGGAAGTGAAATGGAAGGAGGTGTGGATGGAAGGTAAGGTCATAGGACCTTAATTTGTGAAAACAATTTCTAAAACAATGGTCTGTAAACATCTTAACAATATTTATGTAGATTAGGATGTAGCTTGTAGGAGTTGCCATGATTTGGCATTAGACAATTTAACTTATGAGCTAGTAAAATGAGATTTTACGATGACTTGATCTCATTCAAGTAGTCGTTGTCACTCATTTTTGATTACCTTTTAGTTCCCCCCACTTGGTATGCGTTATACTTGTTGTTTGCATGTGTTTTTTTTTGGGTAAAGGGGTTTACCCCGGTAAATATATAACCAAAAAAATAATGTTAAGTACAAATGGAATGTGGCTGAAGTACCACATTAACCTCAAGCGAAGAGCTTGATAAACACTAGTGTTTATGACATGCCATAAACACAAAAACCTAGCTATATTACATCAACAAACTAGGCATAAACAAGTAAAAAAACTTGTGCCAAGCGAGCATCCCGCATCCAGCCACTCCACGAAGGGAGCATTGTTTGCATGTGTTTACTGATTGTAGAAATGATTAGGATAAGCATTTTCTAAAAGTGCAAAAACTGCACAATTGCTGAGAAGCTACTAGTCAGGAGTAGCCGGATCCCTGGGCTATAACTAGCCGGATCCCTCAGATGAGGGAACCGTGGGATCCTGTAAAACAGATATCAGATACAAATCATTTTACATCAAACATGTCCTCTAGATCACATCATTCTAGCTAAACATGATTCTTTAAGACTACTTAAGTCTTCCTCAAGCTCAATATGTCTCACACTCACCCGTAGCTAACTTAGAATCAAATTCAAAGTGCTTTTGAGTTATCAACTCACCAAAGCTCACCATATTTCCGCTCCAATGCTCACACATTGTTCCTCACATCTCAAAACACTTAGCTTGATATTTCTCTCAATTTTAGCAAATTGATTTTAGTCATCCTTACCTTAAATTAGGTTTAAAACTAGTTTTTCATTTCTTTTTATTTAGGAATTTTTCAAATTTATCTTAAGTCATCATCTGATCTCTAGGATCAAATGCCATCATTTGTCATTTTCAAATCAAAAAGTATCTTCCTCAAACACTTAGTTACACTCTCAAAAGTCCACTTCTTTACCCAATACCATCATTGAGTATCCTCACTCCTTATGGTTAGGCATTTAAGTCATCTATCACTTAAGACATCTAAGGAAAGTCAAACCCTCAAGATTTATAGGTACTAGACCTTACAAGAGCATAATCACTTCATCACTTTTTTGTAGACTGATAACGCTACACGCGTCGTTCGGGGTCAAGGAAACTTCCTTTTCTTCGAGCAAGTTTTATAACACCCTAGGCAGTGAACCTAATCGTTGTAGTGTAGTAATTAGGGTAAGCCACGGGTATTGATATCGTTCTCTAGGGGAATAGGAATGCTAGTAGGGAGTTACTACGCTAAGGTTAAGGTTGAGGAAGATTATTTTTTATCTTTTTATATTTTATGAAAATGGAAAGGTACGAATCTCGGGTATTGGATTTGGGGGGTTGGTATTTCTACCGATTACTCTACTATTATCTAATTATCTAAACTAAGGTTGTGGGAGTCTATGTCTAATTAATGTGTGCTCGTATGATAGTTTAAAGATGTGTTTACTTAGTTTGTATTACTCCTTAATTATCTCCTATTGATGGTTGAGTGTCACGTCTTATTCCTAGTTGCGTTGTGATTCTAAAGTTGTAGGGTATGCGTTTCTCCCTAACTCTTTAAACTTACCAAAGGGTCTTGTCTACAAATCCACTTAGAGATTATAGACTCCTACTCTAAGGCCCTCTTCGGATGTTTTAGCCTACAATCACTCAGGTAATCATACTCTAAGGTTCACAAAGATGAATTAAGCATTAAGTACACAACGAATGACCTATCGCATTACTAGATCATTAATCAACTAAGATAAGAAACAACCAATCAATATTCAATAATTAAGTTTCATACTTCCTAAGCAAACACACAAATAAATTAGCCGGACATGGAGAACATGCAAGCATACACACAAATAATCAAAGACATAATTGAATTAATGAAGCAAAGACTTATCTTGGTGTAAGATAGGGTTAAAAACCCTAAAATACTGTACAAGACACCTTAGGTTCGGTTTTAGGTTTTTACTCCAAAGACTCTCCACCCAAAGACTGAAAAATTCGGATTCTATATATAAGATTACAATTGCGACGGCGTCACCTTATGTTTAGTGACGCCGTCGTGTCGCCGCCATTAGGGTTTCGTCTTGGCCACGTTAACCTTGCGACGGCGTCACCTTATGTCCGTGACGCCGTCCTCTTCAGCTTCTGACGTCGTCTGGATCGCATCTAGGCTGTCTGAGTAGCAACGGCCTACTCTTTCACAACTAGACGCCGTCTCTTGAAAACACGAGTTTTGAGTTCTGACCCGTCACAATAATTCTCCGACGGCGTCGCAAATAGCAACCTGACGCCGTCGCCTTATACTTTCAGCAACTGTGAGTGTCTGATTTCGACTTTGGCCATTTTCTTCATATATTCGCGCCTTTCTGTCCAAATAAGTGCCATTCCAGCATTTTGCCTTCACGAGACCTAAAAAGTGAAAAGGAACGATATTAAGCAATAACGGATACAAAAGTGATCAAATAAGGACTTAAACGACCCCTCAAAATGGTACCTTTTAAAACCTTATCAAATATCCCTACACTTGTTATTTGCTTGTCCTCAAGCAAATGTGCTTTTAGCCAATTAATTTATAAGTTAGGGGTCATTCAGCATTAATTCAAAACGGTCCACAACACATATAAGCCCCGCAAAAGTCATAACAAGCACGGAAATTACATACTAGCACCTCACATGGGGTGTTTGGATACTCACATCTCTCTCGGGTGTATATGGAATATAACAATATAGGAAATGGAAGATAAACACTCATTAACCGGTCCTAGTACATAGATTACCATAGGCTTGAGAATAGATCAAACCTCCATCGCTTTGGCGTAAGCACCTAGGAAAGACTATCAAAGAGGTCTTTTAAAGGGTTGTAACGTTAGGCTTACGGTAGGGAAATAAGGGTTTGGTGGGATAGGCTATATAGTGGTGGTAAGTCAAAAATCTTTATGTTAACTGCATATGAAGAATGGCGTTGCTAAGCCAAGACTCGACACTCTAAACTCTAGATAACTGAAATAAACAAACATAAATTAAAAGATAGATGTAGGATGGTAGCCCGTTTTTTTTTTTTTTTTTTAATCACTCTATTTTTTTTTTCTTTTCTCTTTTTCTATTTTTTTTTTCGATTTTTTTTTTTTTTTTTTTTTTTTGTCATACACTTTTACTCTACCATCCTCTACGATAACATCAAAATACTAGGGATTTATAAGCATATCCCTACACTTGAGTTTTTATTACTCTAACACTAATTTGACCCGATTTGAAAAGATCAAAACACTTGGGGTACATTATTACGTAAACAAAGGGAATTTGAATTTAACGTTCCCTTCCCCGTCATTTCATAAACTTTAACTTTTCCCATGAATCCCAATCATCCCAAAACTGTATACAAAGGATATGACTCGACTTAGCAACTTATGCAAGCAACTAGATAATTGAACTAGGGGTTTGGGGTGATAACAAATAATTGCACTAAAAGTGAGTGCATAAGGGGTAGGCTAAGGCGATTTGGGTGTATATTTGGGGGTGGGGTGTAAACAATGCTCTTCATTGATATTCCGGAAAAACCGAAACATCACGAGAACCGCGAAAAGGATAGGCTCTGAGGGGTTAACTAGGGGTATCGTGTACTAAAGATGAGTACAACGCAAAGGGTGTGGGGGAATTACTCAACCGATGTGGAAGAAGTAATTATATTACAGGTATCAAACAAGGGTTATCCTAATGCCTCTTATCATTTAGTTATTCCTAACTACACAAGTGTAGTCTCACTTGCGATCTCGGAATGCATCACAAAACAAGTTCTAGAATCTATTATACTACCGGTTCACACTCTAAGCATTAAAGATGAATGCTTTAATTCCTACTAATCTAAGGGCGATCCTCACATTTTGGGTGGAATTTGGGTGGTAAGGGTTTTTGTGCTAGTCATATAACTTCCTATCCATGAGACGCTTTTGTTAAGACTAATGGCCCACTCTTATATGTCATGAAAAATTTTAAATTTGGTGCCAAAATTACCCTAACCGACATTTCTCATGGTTTATTACACAATCACAATTGGACAAAGCAAATAGTCAAGGATAAGCATAGTTTCAAAGTTCCCGTTTTATTTTCCCTCCCTACACTTAAACTGAACATTGTCCCCAATGTTCCCCGAAAGTATCAAAGTTATGATAAAAGAAGGTAATTAAAAACGAAAGAAACTAATACTCCCCTGATTAGCTCGGTAGGATCCGTGTAAAGTGGTGGTTAAATTCTTTTCAAGTTTTCAAGAAGAATTATTGCGTGAAAAGCTCCTTCCAATCTTATGTAACTTCTTCTTGACAAACTAAACCTGCACACTTGAAGAAAACAAACGAAACCTTCGCGTAAAATCGGCGGTAATAATATATATAAGACTCGATTTAAACTAGGATATAATGCTTGTGGAATGGATGTTTACAGAATTTCTAAGAAAATTAAGACCTGGAAAATTCCAAAAAATTATAAGTAGCTCAGAAAACGAGAAAAAGTAATCTGATGTTTTTACTCCTTCCTGACACCGTCAGGTTGCAATCCTGACGCCGTCAGGTTATCTTGACAAAAACTGGTCTGCGATTTTCTGGAAAAAATTTCTGGAAAATTTACATCTTTAGAATCTGGAAAAATTTCTGCAAAACATTCATTATGACTCGATACAAGCATTTGACTCAAACAAACAAACATATATATCTTTTAATTAATTGTTATTCTCATGTTTACGTTTCTTTTGAAAACGTGTGTAATCCTCCCTACACTTATCCCTTATGTAAAATACCTTTATATGTAATTAAGACGAAGTTAAAAACAAAATAAAGCATTTTTACAAATTTAAACATGAGGATAAACAATTAATAAAAGATGTATGACACTAACAAGCAAACAATTAAGCATGGGTTGCCTCCCACGAAGCGCTTTTCTTTATTTAAGAGTCTTGTAGCTAGACTCGTAGTCGTGCTCCTACGTACCGATATACGTAAGTTTATCCTCAACAATGTCGTAAGGATCAAACTTATCATTCAAGTTCCTAGTAGTACATTCGGTTAAATATGCCTTTTCAAACATCTCACCATCGGGATCATAGATTTGTATCCTAATGTGCCACCTTCCATTACCATCACTAGGCGGTCTATTCCAATTCCACATGTGTTCGGATTTCTCAACTATCCACTTATTCATGACAAGGTTAACGGGCAAGCTTCCTAGGAACTCGGTCATCTTCCTAAATACTAAGGCGTCCTCGAACGGGTTCACTTCTATATCCCTAGCCAATTCTTGTTCTTGGAAAGTTGCTGCACTAGTAAAGGCCTTATCTAGGTAAAAAGGTCTTTGGGGGCCTATGATGTTCTTCTCAATCCAAGGTCCATATCGAGAAGGCTCTCTATCCAACCCTATCTCTTGTGGGATTTCCTCATCCTTATAGTATGTATGTTTTTTAACATCGTAAACGGATCTAGCACTTCCCTCTCCTACCACTATTTTGGACATCTTACAATCGATGATGGCACTAGCGGTAGCTAAAAATCCTCTTCCAACTAGTAATGGGCATGTCGGGTCCTTATTCATGTCGAGTACATGAAAGTCGGCCAAAAGAGTCAACTCTCCTACATGTACTACCATGTCCTTTATTATTCCAACCGGACGTGCTATACTACCGTCCGCTAATCCTAGGATAGTTTCCGTTGGTTCAATTTTACCTAGGTTGAGGCTTCTATGAAGGGACAACGGAACGAGATTGATGCATGATCCTAAATCGGCTAAAGCATCGAGTGGCTTGGAAGTTCCAAGTCTACACGGAAGAGTGAATAGCCCGGGATCATCTAACTTCTTAGGTAAGTTGTTTCGCACAAAGGCGGACCCATGTTTCCCAAGCCTAAGTTCTAACTCATATTTTTCTTTTAAAGCATTATAATAAGGTGCATGAGCTAAGACTTCAAGGATTGGTTTCTCTTGATATAGTTCCTTGTACTCCTCCTCTAAACTAGGTTTGGATTCTTGGCTGACGGGTTTCTCAGGAGTAGGCTTTACCAAAGGTGCCGGGCCTTGGTATCTCTTGGATGACTTGGAACCCTTTTTTATAGCATTTACCGAGTGAACCGTTGGGTGAGAGGGACATGGATGTGCACTTTCCCATGGTGAACTGGAATGTGAAGTCGATGCAATCGAATTCACTTTTGGGTTCTTAATGGTATCACTTGGGAGTGCTCCAACTTCCCGCTCATTGAAGGCTTTTAAGAGGGCATCAAGCTTGGTTGTCATCTCGCTCTGTTTTTGCTTAAAATCGGCTTCAAGCTTATTCAATCGAGTTTCTTGAGATGACAAAAATCTAGATGCAATTGCCTCGAGATCAGTGGGGTTCCCAGTATTAGAAGAATTGAACCTATTAGGCGAACTAGATGAGTTTTGGGTTGTGCTTGAGTTTTGGTTCCACTTAAGATTAGGGTGATTTCTCCATGAGGGGTTGTATGAGTTTCCTAAGTTGTTTTGTTCGGGTTTGAAAGTGTACCACTTCTCTCCCGCTCTGTCGGTACGTATGGAGGCGTAGTCCGCAAAAGCTTGTTCGGAGAGCCTTGAGCAGTCACGAGTGTCATGGGGACCACTGCATAACTCACAAGGTAGAGTGATTTGATTCACTTGTCGTGAGGACTTAGGATTTTTGTAGGAACTCATGAGGAATTTAACTTGATCTTCAAGTTCGATCATCCTACGGTGGGGAGGAGGCAAGGAGATTGCCTTGACGGTTTTGGGCAGCTCACGGGGGTCATCCCAACTTTCGTTGTCATAGAGGGCGAGGTCCTCTATTATTTCCCATGATTCTTCTGCGGTGAGATCACTAAGTTTTCCACCGGCCGCTTGGTCAATGGATCGCTTAGTGGGGAAGTTGACATGATCATAAAAGATTTGGACTTGGAGCCAAAGATCAATGCCGTGATGAGGGACTTTATGAAGTAAGTCCTTGAATCGGGTCCATGCTTCGTAGAGAGATTCACCTTGACGTTGTTGGAACATCAAGATGTCATTCCTAAGCTTAGTGGTTCTCCCCGGTGGGAAAAATTGAGCAAGGAAGCGAGAAGTAAGATCATCCCAACTTGAGATGGAGCCGGCGGGAAGTCGCTCAAGCCAATTACTAGCTTGGTCCCGTAGAGAGAATTGGAAGAGACGCAGGCGCGTGGTCTCCCGAGTAGTAGCATCAAGATCGATGGAATTGACGATTTTGAGGAAATCCCTCAGATGCTGATTTGGATCTTCGGAACGAAGTCCATGGAATGCACATCCGTTTTGCACCAACCGGATGGTGTCGGATCGCAGGGCCGTAGTTTGGGCTTGGTCGGGAAGCTCAATGGTGTTCCTATAGCCTAAGTGGCTTGGTCTTGAGTATTCACCAAGAGTACGGGCTCTTGGCGGGTCATTTGGTGGTGGGTTGATGAATGGTAGTGGGTTATCACCTTCCATGATGAAAAGTGATGAAATTACTAACAAAGGTTACGAAGAAGGGGGATAGACTAAGAGAAATCTAAAAATGAGAAAAAAAAAGTTTACTTGATAGGAATCAAGCAAAGAAACCTAAACGAAGTGGACTACTAACTAGCTATTCTATTCCCCGGCAGCGGCGCCAAAAACTTGATAACGCTACACGCGTCGTTCGGGGTCAAGGAAACTTCCTTTTCTTCGAGCAAGTTTTATAACACCCTAGGCAGTGAACCTAATCGTTGTAGTGTAGTAATTAGGGTAAGCCGCGGGTATTGATATCGTTCTCTAGGGGAATAGGAATGCTAGTAGGGAGTTACTACGCTAAGGTTAAGGTTGAGGAAGATTATTTTTTATCTTTTTATATTTTATGAAAATGGAAAGGTACGAATCTCGGGTATTGGATTTGGGGGGTTGGTATTTCTACCGATTACTCTACTATTATCTAATTATCTAAACTAAGGTTGTGGGAGTCTATGTCTAATTAATGTGTGCTCGTATGATAGTTTAAAGATGTGTTTACTTAGTTTGTATTACTCCTTAATTATCTCCTATTGATGGTTGAGTGTCACGTCTTATTCCTAGTTGCGTTGTGATTCTAAAGTTGTAGGGTATGCGTTTCTCCCTAACTCTTTAAACTTACCAAAGGGTCTTGTCTACAAATCCACTTAGAGATTATAGACTCCTACTCTAAGGCACTCTTCGGATGTTTTAGCCTACAATCACTCAGGTAATCATACTCTAAGGTTCACAAAGATGAATTAAGCATTAAGTACACAACGAATGACCTATCGCATTACTAGATCATTAATCAACTAAGATAAGAAACAACCAATCAATATTCAATAATTAAGTTTCATACTTCCTAAGCAAACACACAAATAAATTAGCCGGACATGGAGAACATGCAAGCATACACACAAATAATCAAAGACATAATTGAATTAATGAAGCAAAGACTTATCTTGGTGTAAGATAGGGTTAAAAACCCTAAAATACTGTACAAGACACCTTAGGTTCGGTTTTAGGTTTTTACTCCAAAGACTCTCCACCCAAAGACTGAAAAATTCGGATTCTATATATAAGATTACAATTGCGACGGCGTCACCTTATGTTTAGTGACGCCGTCGTGTCGCCGCCATTAGGGTTTCGTCTTGGCCACGTTAACCTTGCGACGGCGTCACCTTATGTCCGTGACGCCGTCCTCTTCAGCTTCTGACGTCGTCTGGATCGCATCTAGGCCGTCTGAGTAGCGACGGCCTACTCTTTCACAACTAGACGCCGTCTCTTGAAAACACGAGTTTTGAGTTCTGACCCGTCACAATAATTCTCCGACGGCGTCGCAAATAGCAACCTGACGCCGTCGCCTTATACTTTCAGCAACTGTGAGTGTCTGATTTCGACTTTGGCCATTTTCTTCATATATTCGCGCCTTTCTGTCCAAATAAGTGCCATTCCAGCATTTTGCCTTCACGAGACCTAAAAAGTGAAAAGGAACGATATTAAGCAATAACGGATACAAAAGTGATCAAATAAGGACTTAAACGACCCCTCAAAATGGTACCTTTTAAAACCTTATCATAGACGGATCCCTAGTGAGAGGGATCCGTGTCTACAGAAAGCTTCTAATCAGCTTTTCTTTCAAAATTTAAACCATCTTTGGTAATCTAAACACTTTTGCTTACCATTTAATGATTCCCTAGAGCTGAACAACACCATAGTTAACCTTGGTGCATGCCAAACTTTCTTAGTAGTCATAAATTTAATTCATTAACTCAAATTCATCCTTTATAAACCAAACACTCTTGAGAGCTTAAGTCACCATTCTTACCACAATCCTAAAAATCAGTAGTTGAAAACTCCTACTACATCCTCAACTTCACTATGACTAAAGCGTCTAGCAAGAACTCTTCAACCAAAGGTTCATCCGAAAGAAATACTCATATGGTCCATGAGATATCATCCACCGAGTCATCACCCCGTAAGAAGTCCAAATGTTAGAATCCCAGCTCAACAATCTCAATCAACAATAGCTAAAAGAACCGCAATAATTAGTATTAGACCTTTCGAGTTAGAAAAGGCTTCATCAAGCTCTAAACCAAACGCACATAGTTCTAGTAAAACACCTAAGCCTTCATTCCTAGAACATAGACTACATTCCTTTACCAAACCTCTTTCTCATCCAAATCTCTACTCATTAGAGCACTCACCACCGAGAACTTCCCACTCACCAACCTTCTCATTAAATACCAACCTTTGGAGACAAGGAACCACCAAGGACCTAATCATATAGAGGACTTTCCATTACCACCACCTTCATTCTTAGTAGAACCTCATCTTACATTGCTCAATGTACCTCCACCATCATTTGTGGAGCCTCCTCAAAACAACCAATCTCCTCTAGTTCCTAATCATGACAATAATTGCTCTAATTGTCAAAACACCCAAGGACTTGTTCAAGAAGTACGAAATGAGTTGCATTTCATGTTTAATCATCTTCTTGAACGATTGGACCAAATAAACAAGTCTACTCATCCTTAGACTTAATCACATTGATGCTTTTTAAGTTTTTAGTCACTTATTAGAATTAGTAGAAAATGTATTACATGGTTAAATCATTCTCTTAGTTTTAGAGATTTGTAGATCATCTCTCGTATTTTTATTGAATGAAATTACATGTTTTATGCCATATTGTCTTGAGTATATGTTTGGTGTCTTATTACATATCTCATTTTTTATGTTGACATCATTTGTTCACATCACCATTGTTGTCTTAAATTTTCAGATAGACGGATCCCTCTGTTTTGCCTAGACGGATACCTCCAAAGAGGGAACCGTGGGATTCGTGCAACAAAAGACCTGTTTACTACTAACTTGAGTCTTGCTTACAGGAAATTATGCATTGTATACTTGTTTTCTAACATTTGTTTTGTAGATTTTCAATATACATGAAGACTTTGACACCCTAAGCTAGGGGGAGTTTCATGTCAAAGCGATACATTGCAAAATCATTTGCAATTATGATTACATTACATGACGTCCTCCTTGCAAAGTTGCAATCATCAAGGGGGAGCATATTCGTCACATGGACGAAATCATTTGCAAACATAGTTGCAATGCATTAGTTTCGTATTTCTTCTTACTTGACGCCCTCACAAAGGGATGGACTCGTCAAAGGGGAGCTAAGTCGAGAATTCTTCTTCTCACTTACTCTCTATTTTTCATATTTTTCTTTCACATGTTTTTTCTTAAAACAAGGTGTTAGTTTCTTTTCGACGCTGTTTTTGTTTCGACAAAAAGGGGGAGAAGAGAGTAAAAACTCCAATTCAAACTTTTACGAAATTAAGTTTTTCCTTAAAATAATTTTATGTTTTGTCATCAACAAAAAGAGGGAGATTGTTAATACAAATAAGCCGTAAAAAAGTTTATTTATATTTTACGATCTTCTAATGTTTTGTCGATAACAAACGTAAAATTATATTAACGAAACAAATAAAATACGTAAATTGTTTGAACCAATAATTAACTAAAACACTTATGTTTTCACATAAAACACCAAACAAGTAATAGTGTTTTCATGATTTAGTAATACATATGTACAACAACTAATATTTACATATTGGGTGGATATATACATAATTAGTATGTATGATAATGGGTAATATAATGGGTAGAAGTTTAAGTATTTGACCCATTGACTAAATACATTGAATGTAGTTGGGAAAAACCCAAAGTCCATGACCCATACCCATGGAGCATAACCCATAACCCATTGCATGACATCATGCATAAGTCATAAATAGGTATTACCCATGACCAATGAAGCTAACCCATGACCCATGGACTAGATGCATTGCACCTACTAGATACATTGTATCTACTTGGATACCCATGGTCCAAAGTCCAGGACCCATGACCCATAACCAATGACCCATGACCCAAAACCCATGGGCAAAGAGGAGCGTCCCACGGTTCCCCCAGTTTGCACTGGACGGATCCCTCAAGTAAGGGATCCGTGGGATCCGTGGAACAGTAGCCTATTTTCTTCTATAAATAGTGAGCCATTTCTTCATTTTGGGTGGTCACTTCCACACATACTTTCTCCTAGTATTGTAAACTCTCTAACCTAAGATCCAAAGGATCTTTCTATGTAGTTTGTGTTTGTTTTTGTGTGATTCTCTAGGTTCCTCTTAAAGGCGAGATCACCACCTCTTGAAGTCGAGCAAGCTCAAGTCCATGAGTTGCCATGCTTTGTCATCATCAAGACTACTGAGGTTCTCTTGTTGATAGTTCTTTCTTCCTCCCTAGAAGTGTTGTGTCAAAGGCATTAATGAAGGATGCCGAAAGAGTTAAGACGCAGACATTAGTGAAAGGTGCTTAACGTCCGTGTCAAAGGCATTAGTGAAGGATGCCAAAAGAGTCAAGACGAAGGCATTAGTGAAAGGTGTTGAACGTCCGTGTCAAAGGCATTAGTGAAGGATGCCAAGAGGGTCAAGTCAAAGGCATTAGTGAAGGATGCCAAGGGTGTACAATCGATAAGGTGTATCGATGTACAAACAGAGATAGGGTGTATCCAAGGATATTGGTATCCTTGATGATGTTGTAATAAGGAGTGGGTCTCCTTTTGGGATAGGTGTTGTGTAGTGTTGGGTAGTAGTTCCTCATTTATAATGGAACTCGGTATCTAGCCTTGTACCGGATAAATTGTAGGCGACTTTGTGATAAATGTGGTTCTACCTTGTGGAAGAACCCGGTGTCTAGCCTTGTACCGGAAAAAGAGTAGGCGACGTTGTGAAGGCTTCTCCGCCATAAGGAGTTGTGTCGTGTAGTGATTACGAACTCTCGAGTAGGTGACTCGGGGAGTGGAGTAGGGCAAGGAAGGTGTCCTTGTAGTCGAACCACTATAAACACTCGTGTCGTGGTTATGTGTTTCTTACTCTTTATCTTTCCATTACACATTTACATATCTATCTATCAATGTCGAACATACACATCTAAATAGATTGACATAAGTCGATCTAAATATTTTAAAACGAAGTTTAATCGGTAAAACTATTCAACTCCCCCTTCTAGTTTTCCACACGTTGCTTTTCTGCGCTTTCCTGATCAAACAGATTGATAACGTTTATAATAGCGTTTTTTCGAGCCTCATCGTCTTCTTCGCATTGTTTTTTAACGTACATTTGCATATCTTCAACGGAATACGGGAGACGGCAAACCATAATAATCTTGTGTTGAGAAGTAATTTGAGGTTGAATTGTGTTTGAAATTGTGTGTTTAGAAATGTGTTTGAGGTTGGTATTTATAGGATGTAAAGTGGTAAAGTTTAAAAAAAGTTTTTTTTTGTTTAAATAATAAAACGGTAACAAAGAGTAGATTTGAAATCGGTTGAAAAAACAACCGATATTTTGTTTTTGTGCCACTCGACCGACTTGCAACCCTTCATCCACAGTGGGATCGACCGACTTAAAAGTCGGTCGACCCCCTCGCCCAACCGATAAAATTCGTCCCGGTGTGTAGCCTAATAAAGTTAGAAGCACATATGTCGGTATGAGGCGAATAGATTATATGAGATATTACTTAACTAAACATGCTTATCATGTGTTAAGAATATATGTTAATGAACGAATAAGTGAAAAGCTCATATGAGATGAGAATAGCTTAATGTGTTATCAATTAGTGAAGTGTGATGTATGTATATGTGAATAGTTAAAGTGCCAAAGTACTCAAGTGTGAAGTTTATATATGCGAATAGCGAAATTGATAAAGTGTGAAGTTCATATATGCTCATAGCTAAAGTGCTAAAGTGTGAAGTGTATATGCAATTAGCTAAGTGCTAAAATATGAAGTTATTGTATGTAAATAGCCAAAGTTAGATGAGAGTTTGACCCAATAAACAATACATATTTACTAATTTCATAAATGAAACACTTAACCATAATTTTGCAGCTAGTTTTAACTTTCGTCGCTATGTGCAGTTACTCACTACTAAATGAAAAAATTAAACATTTATAGTCCAAACACAACCAAGAGCCGAAGTATGAAGGAAGTAACTTGGTACTTCCTCCGTCTCATATTAACTGTCCACTTTGACTTAATTTTTTTTTCAACTTTGACTTTAAATATTTTTGTTTGTGTTATATAATATATTTGTTGAAAAATTATATGAATAGATTAGGTTTTAAATATATTTCTATTGGTATAATTTTTATTTAATATTATATAACACAAACAAAAATATTCAATGTCAAAGTTAAAACGAAAAGACTTGAAAGTTAAAACTAGACAATTAATGAATTAATATAAGTCGGAGTTAGGTAGATTTTAAGAACCACATGGGTCCCAATGGTTAGTCCCATGAACCATGGTCCTATGCATTAAAGCCTCTTGCTGACTTGCTATATAGGTTGTGTTTTAATTTTGGTGTTTGTGTGGTTTGATTCAGTTTGATTGCTAGAAGCACCATAGCAATGGTTATTTGAGTTCATGCATCTTCCTCCATAAACAAAAGGTTAGACACAGCTTTCTTCATTGTACAACCATTTTAATTTTGCATCATCTATAAGACTGTTAACTGCTATTTAATACATGATTTTAACACATATTGTTAAGGTTAAGAAGTTTTACTAAGGTAAGTATTTATATTAAGTGAGTCCATATTTAAAGATATTTTAGATAAGGTAAGCTTAAACAAAACACATAAGTTTGTTTCTAATGAACCTCATAAGTGTTTACTCAATAGTGAGATATGGGAAAAATGACTCTATCGGTTCTATACTTTATCATTTTTCCCGCTCTAGGTACTATACTTCTTTGTGGTATGTATGAGTCATTGTTTTTTTTCATTGTATATCATATTATGTACTCTACTTAGTTTATGTGTCTAGAATTGATATTCACTTACCTGAAACTTGAAATGAGTGACAATACATGCGACTAAGTTAGAGTTATATATATTTAATCAAGAGCCTCATGATAAATTTAATTAAAAGCCCAAATTATTTAACCTTTTGGCTAATAAATCAACATTTAATATTTTCTTTTTCTCTTTTCACTCTTGTTAGGCTCGTTTTTCTCTTTTACAACCATTTAAACTTTTTGGTATATATCGCAAGAGCAAAAAATATTGAAATGGTAAAGACGTGCAACTCATATAAAATTTAATCTTTAGTCAATTATCATGATTGCTAACTTTTCAAATTCTCATTCAACCTATGCAGAGCTTATAGCCGAGTTTGTCAAAATTTGCAGATTAATAAAAATAAGAAATCATTGAACACTTTCGAAAAAGTCTAGAATTTCGCTTGCGAATAATGTCACTCCAAATTGTGTATTTTGATGGAGCATATCAAAATAAGATGATTTATAAAACAAGAGATGAAATAATTTGGTCTTTTAATTAAAATTATCATTAAGTTGTTGATTTAATATATCTATGTCTAACTTAGTCACATGTATTGTCACTAATTTCAAGTTTTAGCCAAATAAATATCAATTCTCACACATAAAATAAGTAGAGTACTTAAAATGATAAACACAAAAAAGAACAGTGACTTATACATATTGCAAATAAATATAAAACTAATAGTCATTTTTTCTAACTATATATTCTTTAGAGAAATGATACATATGCCTAAAACTTGGCCTAAAAGTGGACCTACAAACATTTGGCAAGATTCTGACAAGTTGTAAAATAAGCGGGTCTCTTTCTGCAGCCGTCAGGATCTTGCCAAATATTTTTAAGTCAAAGTTTTAAGTCTATTTATCATTTCCCTATTTTTTATTATGTTAAACACATGACATAGAAGATTATCTTATCTTTCTAATAGAAGGAATCATTTTCTACTGTAAATCACTAAATTGATCATTTACAAATGTATATGATTCATCATTCATGTGAACCACAAGAATTTACAAAGATACACAAAATATAGCAGGAAAACATAATTACATAACACAATCAGTTTCACCCGATTAATGTGATCAACTTATATGTCACATGAAAAATTATATTTTCTTATTCACATGTATAAACAGGGCGGAGATAAAAAATTGTTGTCGATGAGGCAAACTTTGATATCTTATAAAGAGTATATTTTTTTTTCTTTAAATTTAATGTTAAAACTTAAATTAATGTAGTTTGTATAAATTACTTTTAAATACTTTTTAAACTTGATTTTTTTAAAAACTTGACAACTAAAATTATGTTTTTTCTTGGTAAATTTTAAACTTGCAACTTTTCAAAAACACACTATATTAATTTTAAAAAACCCGCGCTTTATATTTAAAAAACACACGCTTTAGGTCAAGAGTCGAATCAAAATCACGATTTCTCAAATGTAATTATTTGTCGTTATAAACTGTCGCTTTGCCGAAATATTCATATATTTTAGTATATAAGAAAAAGCAACTACCTACTTTTTCATGTGAACTTTAATCAATGAGATGAAAATCTAAGTATGTAAATCTTTGGTTCAGCTTTTTTTGTCGGAGTTTTGCCTGACACATCTTTATTCAGTAAAATACATGTGACATCAAAAGCAAGATAATTTTGTTTTTGTTTAAAAGTGATATATAGTTTTAGATTTGAGAAAAGTAAAAAAAAGAGGACAATATATATTATTGTGTCTTCATTATAGTCATTTTTTAAGGCTATATTTAAAATGTTAATACTCAACTCCTCTGCAACTCCACCAAAATATTGACAAGTGTCCTTTGCATCAACTGCTCAACTTCGCAACTTTACCCGATGCTCGACACGTGTCTCTTTTCTTTAATATAAAAGTACTAGTGAAAATGGGAGCTTTCAATATATTCTCTTGCTTTATTACAAAATTACTAAAATACCCTCATAGAGTATACAAGCTGACCAGAGTATACAAGCTGACCAAGAACATTTAAAATTACTAAACTCAACACTGAACTTTCGATATATTGTTCTAGATTATATATCACTTTCTTTTAAAATTATTGATAACTTTGTTTGGTAAAAAATGGGGAAACCTGGAGCTGCAGCTGGAAACTTGTTGCTACTCATTGCTCAAAACCTTGATGCTCTTGCTGGGTACAAACTTTTTAGGTATCTATTTATAACAGTGTTATTAAATTAGCTAGTGAACCAAACAACTTATGAAATTCAGTTTTTATCTATATCCTTGGGTAAATAATCTTTGGTTGTGTTTGAATTGGCTTAATTTTTCGGTTTATGGACTTATTGAGTCTGAAAACTCATAAGCCTAGTATGAGATTTTGGACTTAAATAAACCATAAGCTTAACTGTTTAAGTTCATTAGCTAATAAGGGGGAAAAAATGAACTTACATTTTTTTCCAAATACAAAATATAAACTAATCCAAACATCCCCGTAGTGCTAGTAGGTTATAGCATTGTGTTGAGAAGTTGAGTATGACCATTTTAGAGATGAGTAGTGATTGGCATGCCTAACTGGCATGCCTAATTTTATGCCTAATAAATATCACCGTACACTTGGCAAGATCAATGGTAAGTTTGAGGAGAGAGAAATTATGGAATCCATGTGTTAAACAATGAATGGATTAGGCATAATAGTAGGCACATGAGTTAGGCATCTAAATCATTTCCCTTTAGAGCACAAGGTATCGTGGATACCAATAACACGTTATTGGTACGTCACCTCATCGCCACATCATACATCTCTCAATAACTCACCAATAACTCAAACACCCTCCCTCATAACACACCAATAACATGTTATTTGGTTCACAAAATACCCCACTAAAAATACCCCTCACTCACAATACACTAAAAAAAATAAAATAAAAAAATAGTAAAACTTTGTCCTCTTTCTCCTTTGGCTTGAGCCACTCAACCAACTCAAACAATTTTTGGCTCACAAATGGCATGTTAGATGGTATGGTAATGGCATGCTATTGGTATTTTCTTTTCCCTTTGGCATGTTAACTTGCACCCATACCCTTTGCTCTTAGAGATTGACTTCAAAATTGACCATGATGGGGACATCCAAAAAGATATTGTCCCTTTTTGGTACTTTTCTCTTTAGATTTAGTAGCATAATTGGATTTGCATGTCCGGAATTAACAATACCTGCACCCAATGTTTTAAAACCTAGGTTGACCTGACCGGTTCAACCGGTTAGACCTGAAACCGGCTCGAAAACCGGGTCGGATGTGATTGAGTTTTTGCTTATTTGAGAACCGGATTGAACCGCTGGTTTTTCGTTGACCCGGGTTGACCCGGTTTGGTAAACTCGGCCGAGTCATTTTTATTTATCAAAAATCTAACAAAATATCTTTTTTCGTTAACTTTTGATTAACCACAAGTGATGTGTACATGTGAATAATAATATTATGTGTGTTTCTGTGTGCATGTACATGATTGTGTGTTTGTGTAACAATAAAGTTTGATCAGCATACACTTTACCTATCTTCAGTGGAGCCACTTACTTATATTTATGGTTTTGCACGGGTTAACTATTTAGAACGTATTGCTTCATGGAGTTTTAATCTTTTGGACAGGTTCAATCAAATGTAGATATGAATTGATCGAATAAATTATAGGATCATGTAACACTTACGTATTAAATATAGAAAAAAAAACCCGTATATATAATATAGAACCAGTTCGACCTGATGGTTCAACCGGTAACCCGGTAAACCGGCGACTAAACCAGATTGATAAAAAAAAAACGGGTTTTAAAACATTGCCTGCACCTCTATAATTTGACCATTCTCAATCTTTGTTCTTGTTTTTGTTTTGCAGACTGCTATACATGCATGAGTCATAGAATTTGAACATCTTTTAGCGACCAAAGATTACTTCTGTGTCACTAAGATCTTCAATGATTTCATCCATTTTACTATCTCCATGCCCACAGAAGCTAATCTTAGCTTCCATCGATATCATATTTCTATTCGCTGTCTTCATTTTCGCAGTTCGAAAGCTTTATTCAAGAAGCACTTCCAGCAACGATGGTGATTCTGATGCTAATGAGCCTCTAGTCACTAAAACTACATGTTTTGTCAAAACGAGTCTATGGTTCAAAATGTCGGTAACTGCTTCAGTCACTTTAGCTATTTTAGCTACTGTATTATCGGTTTTGGGGTTTACAAAAAATGCCGAGAATTCATGGAAGTTGATCGATGGAATATGTTGGTTAGCTCAAGCGATATCGTTTGCTGTAGTCACTATTTTGGTCAGTCACGAGAAGAGATTTCAGTCAGTGAATCATCCGATTTCATTACGTGTATTTTGGGTAGTAAATTTCGTCGCCATTGCTTTGATTGCTTCTACGAGTATCACCCGTCTTATTTCCAACACCCCGTTATCGAAATCCAGTGACTTAATTTCATCCATTTCACTACCCTTTTCGGCTTTCTTAGTGATTGTGTCAGTAACCGGTTCAACCGGGATAATAGTGACACCTGAATCAAAACCCGACGAAATAAATAAATCGTCGAATGTAAGTGGATGGGCATCTGCTTCCATCTTATCGAAAACATTTTGGTTATGGCTGAATCCTTTGTTAAAGAAAGGGTACAAAAAGCCGTTAATAATCGATGACATCCCTACACTTTCACCAGAACACCGAGCCAAAAAACTGTCGCTAATTTTTGAAAAAAACTGGCCTAAACCTGAAGAGAAGTCAAGACATCCTGTTAGGACAACATTACTCCGTTGTTTCTGGAAAGATATCGCATTCACCGGGTGTTTAGCGGTAGTAAAGCTTGGTGTAGCATATGTCGGGCCGTTACTAATACAAAGATTTGTCGATTTCACATCCGGGAAAAGAAGTTCGCCATATGAAGGATATTATTTAGTACTAATCCTTCTAGTTTCAAAATTTCTCGAAGTTTTGTCACAGCACCATTTCACTTTCCACTCTCAAAAGCTCGGGATGTTAATTCGTTCGACCCTGATAACATCGCTATACAAGAAGGGTTTACGCCTCTCGTGTTCAGCTAGGCAATCTCACGGCTTAGGACAGATTGTGAACTACATGGCTGTAGACGCGCAGCAACTCTCTGATATAATGGTTCAATTACACGCGATTTGGCTTATGCCACTTCAAGTTACGGTCGCGTTAGCTATAATTTACATGTACCTCGGCCCATCGGTTGTGGTGACACTAGTTGCCATCTTGCTAATTTTGTTGCTAACTTTCTTGGGGGCAAAACGAAACAACAGGTACCAGTTTAACATAATGACGAGCCGTGACTCGAGGATGAAAGCAACGAACGAGATGCTTAGTTACATGAGAGTGATTAAGTTTCAAGCATGGGAACAACATTTTAATGACAGGATACAATCGTTTCGTGAGTCAGAATACGGTTGGCTTTGTAAGTTTATGTACTCGATTGGTGGAAACATGATCGTGTTATGGAGTACGCCTTTGTTTATCTCGACAGTCACATTTGGGAGCGGGATTTTGCTTGGGGTAAACCTCGATGCAGGGACAGTTTTTACTGCGACTTCTTTGTTTAAAAATTTGCAAGATACAATTTGGAGCTTTCCACAATCAATGATTTCGTTGTCTCAAGCTATGATTTCGTTGGGGCGATTGGATGAGTATATGAATAGTAAGGAGTTAGAAGAGGGTTCAGTCGAGAGACATGCAAATTGTGACGATATGATGGCCATCTCTGTCCAAAACGGGTCGTTTAGCTGGAATGATGACGAAGACGCTTCTGAAGGAGAGACCATAAAAAACTTGAACTTCAAGATCAGAAAAGGCCAACTAGCAGCGATTGTCGGGACAGTTGGATCGGGAAAATCGTCACTATTAGCATCTGTTATCGGAGAAATGCATAAAATTTCTGGTAAGGTGATGGTTACCGGGAGCACAGCATATGTTGCACAAACATCATGGATTCAAAATTCAACTATTCAAGAAAACATTTTGTTTGGTTCGCCAATGGATAGAAACAAGTACAAAAATGTAATACGAACGTGTTGTTTGGAAAAGGACTTAGAAATGATGGAATTTGGGGATCAAACTGAAATTGGGGAGCGTGGGATTAATCTGAGTGGAGGTCAAAAACAGCGTATTCAGCTTGCTCGAGCTGTTTATCAAGATTCCGATATATATCTTCTTGACGATGTCTTTAGTGCTGTCGATGCTCACACCGGTTCAGAGATATTCAAGGTACAGCAACAAACTCAAAGACTATGATAAACATTGTTGTTATAATCTATGCTACATATTCAAGGTCATACATGAAAGCAAACAATATATCTAATTATATTCATAATTACTATATACAATAATGTAATTTTCGACAAACAGCATGAATCATTGCTGTAATTTACTCTAGTTTTAAACAAGTCCAAATGTCAGTAACTCATATAGCGGAAAGTGATAGTCCTATAACCGAGGTATCAAAGCATTAGTTGATTACCCGATTCCTAAGATCTATGGCATATGTCTTTGATTGCAGGAATGTGTGAGGGGAGTCCTAAGAGACAAGACGATCTTACTCGTTACTCATCAAGTCGATTTTCTCCACAATGTTGATCTTATCCTAGTAAGTGATGTTGGTGGAAAGTAGATGTAGTGGGAAATTCTTTTGACCCATTTAAGTAATTCACCATTCTGCAACCTTTAAACTGAGCTTAAACCCTCGCAGGTGATGCGCGATGGGATGATTGTCCAATCAGGAAAGTATGATGAACTGGTTCAATCCGGGCTCGATTTTCAAGCCTTAGTATCTGCTCATGAGACCTCAATGCAACTAGTACAAACAGAATCAACCGGACGAGAAACCATAACAAAACCTCCTACCAGTAATACAAAAGAAAACAACAATGATACTACTAAAGCTTTAGACCGATCCCAATCGAGTGCCAAGATAGGAACATCAAAACTGATTGAAGATGAGGAACGAGAGACAGGAAGAGTCAGTTTACATGTCTATAAAGTGTATGTAACCGAGGCTTTTGGGTGGTTTGGTGTGATTCTAGTTTTATTTTTGTCAGTTTTGTGGCAATCGACACAGATGGCTAGCGATTACTGGTTGGCTTACGAAACTTCAGAGGATCGAGCGGATTCATTTGATCCTCTTGTGTTTATTGGAGTCTATGCAGTAATTGCAGGCGTTGCGTTTGTCATAATTATTGGAAGAATCATTTTCACTGTGTACCTTGGGCTTGAGACCGCACAAACATTTTTTAAGCAAATTCTTCATAGCATACTTCATGCTCCTATGTCGTTTTTTGACACCACCCCTTCAGGAAGAATTCTTAGTCGGGTACGTTTTCTTTTTTCTGTGCAATGCTCCAACCCTTTTTAAGACATAATTTAACCCATTTGGGATGAGTTAATGGTTTATATTTGCCACCTCTACAAAGAATTAAAACGATCTTATGCTATATCTGTAATGTTTTTCAGGCATCAAGTGACCAAACCAACATCGATACTCTTCTACCGTTCATGATGCACACTAGCCTCGTATTACACATGTCTGTGATTAGTGTTATCATCATAACATGTCAATACGCTTGGCCGACAGCCTTCCTGCTCATTCCACTTGGTTGGCTCAATTTCTGGTATCGGGTAAGTGTGTTTAGACGTCATTACAGTGTAACGTGGTTACGAATATATTGATGTTTTTGCTTGATCTTCTCAGGGCTATTACCTTGCAACATCTCGTGAAATAACACGACTCGACTCAATTACAAAAGCACCTGTCATTCACCACTTCTCAGAGAGTATTGCTGGAGTTATGACGATCCGGTGTTTTAGAAAACAAGACAGGTTTATTCAAGAAAATGTTGAACGTGTGGATGGAAATCTACGAATGGATTTCCACAATAATGGATCCAATGGGTGGTTCGGATTTCGTATGGAGTTTCTTGGAAGCTTGTTCCTTTGCGTTTCCACCGTTTTCATGATCCTCTTACCTAGCAACTTCATTAAGCCAGGTAATGTCAACCCATTTTCTTATGAACATGTCAATTTTGGTATTAAATATGACTCATTTTGCCACCTCTAGAGAAAGATAATCTAATGTAGTAATGGGCATTCATATGATTACAGAGGATGTTGGATTGTCACTTTCGTACGGATTGTCACTCAACGGTCTGCTTTTTTCGGCTTTATTTACGAGTTGCTTTGTTGAAAACCGCATGGTTTCAGTCGAGAGGATAAAACAGTTCACCAACATACCATCAGAAGCTGAATGGGTCAAGAAAGACAATCCTCCTCCTCCAAATTGGCCCGATCAGGGGAATTTGGAGCTCAGAGACTTGCAGGTATTTTTGGTTTTTCAATCCATTTGACTTTCAATCCCGACTCCTTTTGACCCGTTACCAACGCGCTCATGTATATATCTAGTATATATTCCAAACAGATCTTAAGCACATGTAAATTTGCTTGTGACCAGGTTAGATACCGTCCAAACACACCTCTTGTGCTTAAAGGGATTACTCTAAACATTCAAGGAGGGCAAAAGATAGGTGTTGTTGGTAGAACGGGTGGGGGGAAATCAACTTTGATTCAAGTTTTGTTTAGGTTGGTCGAACCCACTGGAGGAAGTATTATTATTGATGGTATCGACATCTCGAATCTTGGACTTCACGATCTTAGATCCCGGTTTGGCATCATTCCTCAAGAACCAATCCTTTTTGAAGGCTCGGTGAGGAGCAACATTGACCCGATCGGTCAACATTCTGATGAAGAGATATGGAGGGTAAGTGAGTTCTACTCTTACCCTTATTGACCCATACTTCATTTCATTTACCTAACTTGAGAACCTGCTTTGTAGAGTCTGGAGCGATGCCAGCTTAATGATGTTGTAGCTGCAAAACCTGGGAAACTTGATTCCGCAGGTACTTCAAATGGACACTCGGACTGTTTTCTGTAAACAATGAAGACAGTACCATCTTTTTTACTTATATTTTACGGGTATGCTTGTAGTTGCTGATAACGGCGATAACTGGAGTGTGGGACAAAGACAACTTCTTTGTCTGGGAAGGGTGTTGCTAAAGCACAGCAGGTTATTGTTCATGGACGAAGCAACGGCTTCTGTTGACTCACAAACCGATGCTATAATTCAGAAAATCATACGCGAAGACTTCGCTAATTGCACCATTGTTAGCATTGCTCACAGGATTCCAACTGTCATGGACTGTGATCGGGTTCTTGTCATTGATGCAGGTAATTTCTTATCATTTTGTAGGTAGAAAATAAGCAGGTCAATATGGGGTTACAGTGTTTATGGTCGACCGGGTCAGGTTGACCCGACACATTATTTCTCTTTAAGTCTGCATACTTTTTAACATAACTAAGTGTCCCTGATATAATTCTTCAATGGTAACCAAATATTTCAAAATTTACAGCCAATTATGCATTAAAATACACTTTGGGCCACCCTTGCCCTATTTAGACCATTTCATAAGCACACGGCTACATGGTTGAAATTGCTACTTCTATCATTTTGATAGCGAGACAGTGATAGTGTTGTCATTGGTTTCAGAACCTAAACCTAATTGAGATAAGGTTATGTTACTTTAAGGTCAACTAACCACTATCTTATAATGCTTATGTGTTGTAACAGGATACGCAAAAGAATTTGACAAACCTTCACGTTTGATCGAGAGGCCCTCACTTTTTGGGGCACTGGTTCAGGAATATGCAAGTCGATCATCTGGTTTATAAACAGTGTAAGACATTAATGTTACTTGCATAAAGCCGAACCCTTTCTGCTCTCTCAGTTTGAAGCCTTTCCTCCCAGTATTCAGGACAACTGCGCACGTTCATATAATTTGTTAACGTACTGAAAGGTGGTAAAATGGGCAGGTCAGATGAGTTATGTAATGGGTCGATGATTGTAGTGCGTAGATCAGGTCAGATAAAATAATGTTCAAAAATAATGCACGAGATCTATTATCATCTTTCTATGCATTTAATAAGTAAAAAAAATAATGTTCCAAACACCTTGGTGTTCTTATTGGTTTTTCCTCCCACTTGTGGGCAGTTTGTTCATGAAGAGTGTGTTTGTTCAGCAAAAAACTTTGACTTTTCTTATCAAATTTCTTCATATCCTCTCACCTCTCTTTTTTCAAATCAATCATTTCCAAACACCGAATCATTGAAAAAAAAGATCGAAATCATGTTACCATAATAGATAAAGAAGAAGTTTAATCATGTAAGATCAAGAAGTTTAATTTGGAACACAAAAGTTGTTCGATTAGTCTAAAACCGATTCTTATCTCTTTGTGTTTTTGTAAAGTTTTGTAAGGATTGGTACTCTTATTAGGTCAATAAATTGTTTCTGCTGCTGAGTAAACTTAGGCATTGTTTGTTTTCTTTGAAAAAGTCTTAACAACCTCTTAATGGACCAAAGATCTTAGTCAGTTAGAGCTTTTACGTGTTAAGTGTGTTTGTTTTTTATTTTTCGTTTAGAGGCAAATAGAGGTAAAAACATCTAAACGGACCAGACATGGAAGGAACATCTTAATGCATCTAGTTGAACTAATAAACATTCAGACGTTTTCTTCAAAAAGACAAACAATATTATTTGATTCAGATTCAGACATTTCCGCCTCAGATTCAGATTAAGATGTGCGAGTCAGATTCAGATTCAGAGCCTCTTAATAAACAAACAACACCTTAGTGTTGCTAGTTGTACTTAGAACCGCTATGATTAATATTGCCAGTTATACTTAGTACTGCCAAGTATAATTGATAATATGATTATTGGGTATTGTGTTATGTTTGTGTGTTTGTGTTTTATTTTGTTTTTGGACCAATCTTTTGAAGGATACACTGAGAAAAGTGCTAGAGTGCTAGAGTGTTTTTATCCGATCAAAACTCTATCAAACATAAACCTAACTCGTTTTTATCAAAATTAATTGCAAAACCCAGCAAAACCCTAATTTTTTTTTAATAATTCACAATGTCGACTCTGTCTTTTGCAGACCAACATAACATGATCGCATTTTTTCAAAAACCTAGAGAAAGTGAAAGGTTTACTGAAATCATTGATTTTCTCAATGCTACTCATATTAAGTATGCATTAACAGTAAATTCTACCATATATATTTCCAACATCAAACAGTTTTGGGCTACTGCTAAGGTCAAAACTATTGATGGAGAAACATAGATACATGCCCTTGTGGATGGGCAGAAGATTCTCATTACTGAGGCATCTGTTAGTGAAATTCTTCATCTAACAGATGCTGAAGGAATTGAAAGTCTTCCAAATTCTACAATTTTTGAAAACCTTGCACTGATGGGGTATGAAAGGCAAAGTGATTCTTTAAAATTTTAAAAAAGTGCCTTCTCTCCTGAGTGAAAATTCTTAATTCACATTATCTTACAGTGTCTTAGTCCAAAGACTATTGGTTGGAATGAGTTCAATAGTAATATGGCTTCTGCAATTATCTGCTAGCTAAAAATCAAAGATTCAATTTTTCAAATAAATTTTGATAGTGTGGTTAAGGGCTTGGATAGTTCTTCAAACAAATATTACTTGTATCCAGAGTTTTTGCAACATTTTATGGACAAACAATTTACAAATAAGAAAGTTCATAACAAGGTTTATCCTGCTCTCTCTTATTCTAAAAAGGTTTTTGCTAACATGAAGAGAGAGGGAAAGGATTTTTTAGGCATAGTTACACCATTGTTTCATAAAATGTTGGAACTAGGTCAAATTTAGGGTGAAGGTTCAGCAATCCCTGCTGATACTCATCACACACCCATACTTTTACCATCCACTTCTCAACCAGCCAAGACCTATACCCGTAGGTTTACCAAAAAGGGCACTCAGCTACCTCAGGCTAGTGCTAGTATGGATGCAGATAAGGCTACCAATAAGGAGTGGGAAGGTAGTTTGGTAAGGGCTGCTTCTACTGTGTCTAGCTTAGCAGCAACACAGGACAGTGGTAACATCCATAAGAACCAAACCAAGATAACTCCTAATGAGTCTAGTTCCTCCCATGGAACTGATTCGAGTGAAGGACCCAGTCAAATGGATATTATGGGGGGCTCAGATGCTCAACCTAGGGTTGAGGCTGAGCTTAAGATTCCCAAGGATGCACCACTCGGGAAAGGTAACATACTCCGAAGTGCTGAGGGTAGTATGGAACTAATAAACGAATTGATGGCTACTTGTACCAAATTGTCAGAATAGGTTCTTGACCTTTAACAAACAACTGCTTCTCAAGGTGATGCAATTAAAATGTTGAAGATAAGAGTTAGGTTTCTAGAAGGGGTACAAAGGTCAAGAACTCACAAGCTTAAAAGAGTTCACAAGGTAGGGACTGCTATGAGGGTTAGTTCTTCTGAAGCTACTAGTTTGAGGAAGGATGCTCCCAAACAGGGGAGGAATAAAAGCATAGTTTCAGGGGAGACCAAAACTGATGAGCAGTTGATGGATGATGGGAACTACTTTGAGGTTGAAACTGGTAATGAGATTTGTGGTTGAAGACAAACTGGGAAATGTGGTTGCTATTGATGCTGCTGAAACTAGTGTGATTGATGAAAATATGGCTGGAGTACTCAAGGAAGCTAAAACTGCCGAACAAAATGTGGAAAATTTAGTAGAAGTGGCTAAGTTGATGGTTAGTACTGCTGATGATACTGTTGCTAGTATTGGAGTTTCTGCTGCTAGTGAAATAGTTTCTATTGCTAGGCCAGAAGTTAGTACTGTTGTACCAAAGGTTAGTGTTGCTGATGTTACAACAACTACTAAAGTTAGTACTACTATTCTTGATGATGAAACAATCTTAGCTCAATCCATGATAGAATTAAAAATATCAAAACCACCAGTGAAGGGAGTAGTCATCCAAGAGCCCACACCAACAACAACCAAAAACCACAACCTGCACAGTACACTGGAAAAGGGAAGAGTGTGCTGATTGAAGAACTACCTATTAAGCGAATGTCTAGAGCATCACAACTGAAACATGATGCATAGGTTGCAGAAGCCTTAGCTGCTGAATTTGCTACAGAAAATAATATTGTTGAAGAGCAGAGAAGAATTGCAGCTAAAAAAGAATCTTAAAATTAGCGTTGATAACTGAATGGGATGATGAAAGAGCCCAATGTGATGCTGACTGGGAGCTTGCTCAAAAACTTGAGAATGAAGAGCATGCACAGTATACCATTGATGAAAGGGAAAGAAGGCTAAAGGAGTTCTTTGAAAAGCAGAGGAAATTTTATGTTGCATAGAGAATAGAGGCTAAAAAGAATAAACCACCCACCACCCACCAAAGCTTAAAGAAAAAAGGTTATGTGTCACTATCTAAAGAACATGAAGGGATGGAAGCTGAATGTTCTAACTCACTTTGATGATGGAAATATTCAAAAGCTCTATGAATCTGCAATAAGAGAGATAAGCACCTTTGTGCCCATGGATACTGAAGTGGTGGGGGGGGGGTAGTGCTAAGAGAACATGGGAAGAACTAAACACTGGGAGCCATAAGAAGAGGAAAGTTGATGAGCAAACAGAGCAACTCGAAGAAAGTGATGCAAAAGAAACAACTAATATACAACAATTGGAAGAAATTACAAGTGATCCCGATGAAGAATTTGTTGATGCTATTCTTTTGAAGACTAAATTCCCTATCATTGATTGGAAAACTAGTTATCATGGACAGACTGCTTGGTGGGAGATAATCAGAGTTGGTGCCTAGTCTCAAAGGTTTGTAACTTTTCCACAAATGCTCAAAAATTTTGACAAAGAAGATTTGGAGACCTTATGGGCATTAGTCAAAGACAATGGAGATTCTGGACCAGAAAACATTTTGGATAGAGTTCTATGGGGAGACTTGAAGGTTATGTTTGGAACTTATCATGAATATAGAGATCTTATTTCGTGTGAGACCCCAACAAATTCACAAATGTTGCATTATTATTACCCAATAAGTTAAATGTTGGGAAATTCATATTTGGAGTTAATACTTATAGTGTTAAAGTTAGTACTGATAGTGATATTAGAAAAGTATTAACTAGTTAGTACTAATAGTGCAAAAGTTAGTACTGATAGTGTTGAGTTTGTACTGTTCTATATTAAGAATGTCATGTATGGTCTGTAACAACATATCTTCTATTCCAATAGAAAATATGATATACTTAATGCATAGTTATCTCTGTAAGGGATCTCCTTAGTGTATAAAAGGAGATCCTAGCTAGGTCAAGCATATACCAATACTCTAGCCGTATTAAGAAAAGCTTCAAGGTTGTAAACCCTAGTACTAGGATAGTACTCATATTATTAATCAATAATATTGAAGTTGTTGGTGTTACATTTGTGTTTACATTAATCTTCTAAGTGCATTCAAGTAGATTTCGCATACTTGTGTGCATCTACAACAAAGTTTCTCATTGTTGTTTTGGATCCATCCAAGACAACTACACGTTTACAAGCTAAGTGTTCTAGATCCAAGGTTTTTGACTCCACAAGTGGTATCAGAGCTTGTGTCCTGAAGCTTTGTTTTTAGAAGATCCTGTGTGACAAATCTGAAGAAATGGATTTTGACTCAAGCAAATCCAATGCAGTTACCAGAGTCCCTAAGTTGCAGACAAATGAATATGAACTCTGGAGGATGCGCATAGAGCAGTACTTCTTAGTGCTTGACTTTAAGTTGTGGAACATTGTGCTCTATGGAGACTCCTACAAATCCATTGTTTCTAAAGAAGTTGGTGGCAAAGTTGTTGAAAAAGACAAGGGTGAACCAGTCACTGCTGAAGAGATGGTTCAAAGAGGCAATGATCTCAAGGTCAGAAGTCTCTTACTTTTGGCATTACCAGATGATCATCAACTCAACTTCAACAAACATAAAGATGCCAAGACTTTGTTCAAAGCCATTGAATCAAGATTTGGTGGGAACTCTGTTACCAAGAAGACTCAGAAAACTCTTTTGAAGCAAGAGTTTGAAAACTTCATTGCTGGTGCAACTGAGTCCATTGACTCAGTTTACACTAGGCTTCAAAAGCTTGTCAGTCAACTGGCAGTATTGGATGTAAACATCTCTCAGGAGGATATCAATCTCAGGTTTGTTAGAAGTTTTCCATCACCAAAATGGGACACTCATGTCATTGTATGGAAGAATAAGGCAGAATTTGAAACCATGGGGTTGGACAATCTGTTCAATAGCTTTAAAGTGATTGAACAAGACATGAAGAGAAAAGCAGCTGCATCTTCCAGTTCTGGGTCACAAAACATAGCCTTTGTGGCTCACCCTGTCACTAGTAATGATAAGGACATTTTTGATGTTAGTACTCCTAGTACTAATGTTAATACTGACTGCTCGGTCACCACTGCAGCAGGCATCAATGAAGGTACAATTTATGCTTTTATAGCTGAGCAGAGACAAGGATCCCAGATCACTCATGATGATATGAGAAAAATCCATGAAGATGACATGGAAGAGATGGATATCAAATGGAACATTGCCCTGATCAGTATGAGGGCAAGAAGGTTCATGAAGAAATCTGGAAGGCAGATTAAGATCAATGATGGAGATACTGCTGGATTTGACAAGGGAAAAGTAGAATGCTACAACTGTGGCAATTTTGGGCATTTTGCCAGAGAATGCAGAAGCCCCAGGAGCAAAGGGAAGAATAGTGAAGCTAAAAACTCTTCTTCTAAAGCAATGGTGGCTGTTGATGGTGCTGGATATGATTAGAGCTTCATGGCTGATGAAGAAGAAAGTCCAATCAACATGGCTTTGGTATCTGAGGTACTTAATTGTTCAGATACATGTGTTCCATTAAGTAGATATGAGTCTCTTAAAATTGAGTTCGATAAAATGGTTGAAGAACTTTCTAAAACCAATTATAACTTATCAAATCATAAAAGAGGCTTAGCAGTTTTAGAAAAACAAATTGTGCACTATAAAGAAAATGAGTCAAAATTTCTGAAACAACTGCTGTGCTTAATAGGGAAATTTCTTTTAAAGACACCACCATAAGTGTGTTAAAAGAAGAACTAGAGAAAGTCACACAAATTAAAGACAACATAGAACTAAGTGTTGACACCCTTAAAGACATACAACATTATAACTCTAAGAAAGTGGATAGATTCCTTGAAAAAGAACTAATTGGTAAAGCCAAATCTGGTATGGGTTATAAGACAACACCACCACCATTCAGAGGTATCCCTTCACCTCATGGTATAGACCTTGAACACACTGGCTTAGAGGAGTTTAAGGCACCCACATTTGTCCGTGATCGTAAACCCTTTGAGACCAAGGCTGAAAAGCCTGATGAGACCTTTGAAAGTGCCAGTGACACTTCTTTACCAGAGGTGTATCTGTTTGAAAACAAAAAGGAAGAGTCTAGTGAACCAAAGCAAGAACATGCCACTAAACTTGAAAGACCAAATGACAAATCCGTTAAGAGGCCAGTAAAATATGCTGAGATGTATAGAAACAGGTCATCTAGTCCTAGAGGTAACAAAAGAAACTGGAACCAGTTAAATCTGAGTAACTAGGAGATGAATTTGTCATGTATAATAAATCTTGCTTTGTGTGTGGAAGTTTTTCTCATCTGCAAGCTCAATGCAGACACCCTATGAGACCTCAACCCATCATGACCCCAAGAGCAGTTCTTCTTAAAACTGACATAAAATCTTTGAATACTGCAAGGCCAGTTAATACTGCTAGACCACAACCCGGAGTATTTGGTGAAAGACCCAAAAGAAACTTTTCAAAATCACCATCTACTTCACCAAGGCCCTTTAATGCTAGAGCAACACAAACCTTTAAATCTTATGATTAACAAATCAAGTTTTACAAGAAAAAAGTTAATACTTATGAGCCAAAACTTAATACTGATAGGCCAAAAGTAAATACTTTTAAGCCTAAAATGAATACTGTTGGTTCAAAAGTGAATGCTGCTGGGGGAATCAAGGGCAATGCTGTTAAGCCCTCAGCTTGTTGGGTGAGAAAGACCACTCAACCCAACAGTGCATCAGTTACTCTAAAAAAATATGATTACATTGATGCACGAGGCAGATCCAAGTCAGTAATGGCTTGGGTCCCCAAAAGGAACTAATTTCACTTCTCTTGTATGCAGGGACATTCCAACAATAATGATGATCTTGGCTATTTAGACAGTGGGTGTTCCAGGCACTTGACTGGAAATTTATCCTACTTTTCAAATTACTGGTAAAGGCACAATCAAGACTGGTAATTTGGACTTTGAAGATGTGTACTATATGAAAGAACTCAAATACAATCTATTCAGTGTGTCACAAATGTGTGACAAGAAATTTTTTTTTCTGTTCACATATACTGATTGCTTAGTTTTATCTCCAAAATTTAAGTTGCCTAGTGAAGATGAGGTACTTCTTAAATTCCCTAGGAAAGGCAATCTGTATAGTGTAAGTATGAAAAACATAGTGGCCAAAGATAATCTTACATGTTTAGTTGCTACAGCTTCTTTGGATGAATCTATGTTATGGCATAGAAGGCTAGGTCATGTGAACTTTAAGGTGATAAGTCTTTTAGCTAAAAATAACCTTGTAAGAGGTTTACCTTTAAAAAGATTTGAAAATAAACAGAACTGTATTGCATGCCTCAAAGGGAAGCAACATAGAGCCTTTTGTAAGCCAAAGGTTTATAACTCTATCACCCAACCACTTCATATGCCGCATATGGATTTATTTGGCCCTACCTCTGTTAACAGCCTGAATTTTAAGAAATATTGTTTGGTTGTGACTGATGATTTTAGCAGATTTACTTGGGTTTTCTTCATGAATACTAAGTGATGGATCTAAACACACACCTTGTGTTAGTGATACTTTGAGTTATATTAATAAGTACATGGAATATACTTAGTAATACTAGAAGATGGATTGTATGATGTAATGTAAGTGAGAACAATATAACACAAAGCTTCAATATTATTAAGAATAATACGAGTGATCTTGCTTATCACTAGGGTTACACCTTGAAGCTTTCTAGGGATTAATACATATATAGAACAATGACCTAGGACCTCCTTTTATAGCACAATGAGTCCTTTACAAGATAAGTATAATTCTATCAATATAAAATATACACAAAATCTTTTCTATACTTATCAATACACGAATACATAACAATTATCCTAATAGCAGTGGTAATAATATGTACTAGCAGTGGTAATGTGTTTCCACTGCTAGTGCATTCTTCAGCAGTGTATTTCACAAGCTTATCAGTGGTAACTGTTAGTATTATTCCCAACAATCCTCCCCTAAACTTATGATTTCTGTGCAAATCAATAAGTTTCTTCAATCTGCATCATCTGTAAGGATTTGGGGAATTCTGCCAAACACTTCACTTTGTTTTTAAAGCCTGAATAGCTCTTGAACATTGATCTTGAATCCTATGAAGAAAAGCTCTGACCTTCTCAGTATCTTCATGAAACCTTATTGTTGAAGACAACATCACAGTGAGAGTTCCAGCTCTGAGTGGGTATTCTTTCTCAGCAAACATGAATGCATCCACTCCAGCTTGTGTAGAAACATGATGAACTTCACATGAATCATAGTAAGTCCATGTAGTACCAACACATGAAGCTTCAAACTTCCAAAAATTATCATTAGCATCTGGTTCATAGGGCCTTCTTAGATTAACCCATAACTGCATTTCCTTCATATCTTTAAGATTGCCAGCATCAAACCTTTCTCGAACTAATCTCCACAATGTATCAAGATCTTCTCTGTCACATGCTTTGATAAGTTCTTCAAACTGAATGAATGATGAAGTTTCACCACCTAGCCTTGTAATCTTCCATGTTGGAGCAAAATTGCTAGCAGTATACACTTCCCAATCAATAATAGGATGTCTGACTTGCAGTGGGTCAGGATAAAAATCTTATTCTTCAATCAAGATCATTCCAGTCAGCTGTTCTTCTGTGAGTTTCTCAGATTGAACTTCTTGTTCTTCAGCAAATCTTGTCTTCTTCAGAATATGAGGTTCACTATCTTTGGCTTTTCTCTTCAGATGAGGATATCTTCTTTCTTCTTCTTCAGAGTTCATAGGAACAAAGTCATTATCTTTCCTTTTAACTCTGTAGTAGGCACCTTCAATCTGATCATCAGTCATTCCTTTGAATTGATACTTTTTCCAGCCACCAACATGGCAACAATAAGTTTTCATCACTAAACGAATTTATGCCTTGGTTGGTTGTCTTGGTTTCTTTTGAACCTTTCTGACTGAACCAATTGCATCTTGAAGTGCTTGTCTATTCTTCATTTGAATGAAGTCGGTCAACTGTGTTGTTCTTTGTTCTTCAGTTAAAGACTTATCTGCAACTAAGTCAATTGCTTTCTTCTTGACTACTGGATCATTAGCAATCAAGAACTCAATCTCTTATTCTGTAGGTACATATGTAAACTCTGAAGTCTTTTCTTTAAATATTTTGGGTGGAACAGTGGAAAGTGGATTTACATCCATTGGAGCAGTGGTTTCCATTCTGTCCAGCCTTTTAGCCTCCATGAAGTTTGCAATCTCAATTTCATCTCGCTTTTTCTTGTTTGCAACTTCATCTTATCTGATCTTTCTAGCAACTTCTGCATCATGATCAATTTGAGCTTGTACTCTCTTTGAAACCTTCCTTTTTGGTTGCTCTTCACTCTGCACAACTTCTTTACCTTTTTCCTTCTTCTTCTTTTCAATTTCTTCCTCTGCAATGGTAATTTTTTGTTCAACAGTGGGAACCATTTGCTCTGCAGTGGGAATGGTATCAGTTGAAATATTTGCAGCAGTGGAAGATGCTTGCTCTGGTTAACTTGTATCAAGTTACTGTTGAGGAACTTCTTCTTCAAGTTCATCAGTACCTTTACTTTCACCTATTGGCTCATCAAATCCAAAATCAAAATCACCTTCATCTCCAAAATTAATTTTCCTCCCCTTGGTTTCAACATCTGTTTTCCTCCCCTGTTTGGGAGAATTTCCCAAATATTCACTGAATTCCTCTGAGTCACCATCATGAGGTGAGGATGGAGATGACATCACAATCTTTGCAGGTCTCCTTTTCTGTTTCAACCCCTGCAACTCTTTCTTTAAAGTCTGAATCTCTTCTTGCAATTGTGTAACATCCTTGGCATGTTGCTCCTTTACTTGTGCCAAGTCTTTCTCTAGAGATTCAACCTGCTTAGTTAACTTGGTACATAGTTCCATCAATTCCATAGGTTGCCCACTGCCCTCAACACTTCCAACTGTGTGACCTGTTGGGAGAGGTGAATCATAGGGCATTAGCTCAGATTCCATCCTAGTTGGACTAGGTTGAAGCCTGGAACCACCACTGCTTGTTCCTAAACCAAAAGGATCAGGGACATGTTGTGTTGTAATGGGAGGAGTTGGCTATTTTTGCCTCCTCTCATAGGTGTGAGTAACTGGTGGAGTGTAGTTAAGGGTTGGAACTATGATTGTGGGTGTGTTTTGGGATACAACTGGGATTTATGCATTTTCACCCTGTACCTGTGCAATTCTTGCAAGCATTTGAGGAAAAAGTGGTTTAACAACCCTATTACCATCCTTATCCATGTTTTGAAAAACTTTGGGCTTAAGGCAACGGATTTTATAAATTCTTGTATGAGGTTGCAGTTGAAATTCATTTAACACTGCTTGCACAAACCTTGGATACATCAAAATTTTTGTTGAACTCTTTACATTGCCTTGCATACTTGTAAAAATATATTTAGACCAATTAAAAATCGTATCTGTGGCTAGACAAACCAAAGGGTAAGCCATTGTTGAACTGAGTTGTTCATAAGATGTTTTCTTAGGACTTAGGCAATGTAAGAGAGTATGTATTAAAAATCTCCAATGAGGACAAAAACTACCTTTTTGAAAGTAGCCTTTTTGTCAGTGGTATCATACCCCATGGATGAAAGATGTTCATGGATTTCTGGCATAGGTAATGTGATGATACCATTGAGATCATCCAATTGGAGAATTCTCCTCAAGGAAGACTCAGTAACATCAATAGTTACCTCATCCAGTGTGGCTCTAAGAGCATCCACTGTTTCATGTGTATCTCCATCTTTAATAGTGATGGACTTAACAGAGTTCCAAAACTGCTTGATTTGAGAGATATAGATTGTGGGATTGAGAAGTAAAGCATACCTTATATGAGTAGTGTTTAGAAAGTCCACAATCTGATGAAAAACAGGGCCACTCTTGTCGTTTGACTTTTCCAAATAGGCCACTTGGTTGTGCTCATCTGAAAAAGGTGATTGGAGCCATAGTATCTTTTGATGAAAAATATGTTGTGTGAGTATGAATTGAATGAAGAACTTGCCAATTGAGAGAAAAAGATATATACTGTTAGGGTTTGAGAGTTTTGCGCAAGAAAGATTATCTAAGGAAAAGATTTATCTTAAGAGAATAAATTGCAATTAGGAAAGTAGATAATCTTCTAAAAAATTTACCCTATTAATATGGAAAGCAATCACTCTCAACGGCTAGTAAAATTTTTATTACTGACACAATAGTTGTAACGGCTAGTTCATCAGTGGTAAAAATAACACTGGCAGTGGAAACTATGAACTAGCAGTGGGAATTTTTCACAAAAATTTTCAAGAGCAGTGATAAATAAAACATATGAAAATTGGACTGCTCTTATTAAGTTTTTAGCAAACTACCAGCTATCAACGGATTTGATATGTCTTTACCATGAGCCGTTTGCTATGGACTAGCCAACTCTTAATCATATAGAATATGGTGAGTTGATAACCATATAGTTTTTGGTAAACTATCAACCATAAACGGATTTGTTAAGTCTTTACCAGTAGCCGTTTGCTCTGGACTAGTTGATTCTTATGTGGATTAGACATGGTGAATCAATAACCATTTGTTATGTGTCTCAGTTACACACCTTTTATAATCAACTCCCAGCAAAGATTGGTTATGAACCTGCAAGTGTTAGTATAGTACAAAGAATATGCATAACCAACTTGTTTTAACCAAAGTTACTTTTAACCAAGCCACTATCCACAAATATCTTCCCAAAGTCAACCCGATAATATCTATATTTACTTTTCAAACTACCAAAATAGGTAAAAATAAATATCTTCTTTAATGAACCCTTTTGACCGACTTTGCCTATAAAAAGGGGCTCGGCTCTTCATAATCTTTATCAAAACACATTCTAACTTGCAAAAGATCCCTAAAAATCACCATGAGCAATCTTCCAAACATAATTGACATCTCTTCTGATTCCTCCTCTGACACAGAGATTATGATTTGTTCTGAGTCATCTTTAGAGGCATCAGGGTAGGCAGGTTACTTTCCACCCTGTGCTACAAGCTCTTCTTCCAAGAAGCCAACTAAGAAGACTGCCAAGCCTGCACCTTCTCTTGAGTTCTACTCCAGCTCATCAGATGATGATGAGACCTATTCCTTGTCCAAGGAGTTGCCAAGGGCTCTGACAAAGGCTTTAGGAGCATCTCTCTCCAACATGAAGCAAATTTCCATACCAGAGAATCCTGCAAGACTACCAAGGCCTCCTTCACAAGTTCTTGGTCTTGCTTGTCCAAAAATGCAGTCAACCTTTGAGAACAAAAGGAAAAGAGCAGAGAAGACCAAGCACAACTATCAGGGCAAGGGCAAGAAGCCAATGTAGTAGCTTGTGTAGGGTGTAGGTTGTTTTAGGTTTTCATCTTTTGTGTTTTGATGGTGGTTGTTAGTACTCTCTGTTGAATGTAATGAACTTCTTCTTTTGTTTGAATGCAATGAAGTTTCTCTGTTTTACTTTTTCCACTGTGAGAGTAACTTTTACCACTGCTTGCATTTAAGTTTCCACTGTTAGCCTTATTTTCTGCATAAAAGTTAGTGGACAAGCAAAAATACAAGCAAACATATACAAACTTATACAACAATCTTAGTACCAAAAACCTCCCCTCAACACCAAAGACCATTAGACACAATTTTTTTTTATGGATTAAGCATTCCAATACCTGTTACCAAGTACTGAAATCTACCCACATCAGGTCCTTTTGTTAATAAATCAGCATAGTTATCATCAGTATGAATTTTGACAACTTGAATTAGCTGTTTCTCATAACAATCTCTTATAAAATGGTGTCTAATTTCAATATGTTCGGTCTTTGTGTGTTGAACTTGATTCTTAATGATGCAAATGGTACTACTATTGTCAATATAAATGATGGTATTCATAAAATTGTACCCATAGTCCAAAAGTTGACTTTGAAGTCATAGAACTTGAGCACAGCAACTTGCAGGAGCCACATACTCTGCCTCAGTTGATAAATTTGCCACCATTGTTTGTTTCTTGCACTGCCATGACACCAATCTACTTCCAAGAAATTGGCATCCATCTGTTGTAGATTTTCTATCCAAACTAGCTCCAGCATAGTCACTATCTGATTAAGTAATCAAGTCTAGAGGTGATTCTCTAGGGTACCATAATCCCAGATTAGGAAATGCTTTAAGATATCTGAAAATCTTTTTCACAACAGTCAAGTGTGAGAACCTGGGAGTGACCTGAAACCTTGCACAAGCACATAATGCAAACATAATGTCTGGCCTAGATGATGTAAGATACATCAAAGAACCAATCATAGATTTGTACATGTGCACATCAACTGCTTCACCACTATTCTCCTTCAAAAGTTGATGTGTAGTCTTGTCTGCAGGGGTGCTGGATGACTTTGCATAAGGGAACTTGAACTTCCTTAGTATCTCAGCCACATATTTATCTTGATTGATGAAAATACCATCTGGCCTTTGTTGTACTTGAAGTCCCAAAAAGAATGTGAGTTCACCCATATAACTCATCTTGAACTCATCCTTCATCAGCTTCTCAAACTCTTTGCACATCTTTGTCTTTGTAGAGCCAAAAATGATATCATCAACGTATACTTGTACCAGCAAGATATCATTTTTGTCTTTCTTGATGAACAAAGTCTGATCCACTCTGCCTCTATGAAACCCATTATCAAGAAGATAAGTAGTTAAGGTCTCATACCATTTTCTTGGTGCCTGATGCAAGCCATATAAAGCTGTAACCACCCTGTACACTTTATTTGGATTGTCAGGGTCTTCAAAGCCTGGAGGTTGTGAAACATATACCTCCTCATCAATCTGCCCATATAGAAAAGTACTCTTTACATCCATTTGATAGACTTTAAAGCCCATAAAAGATGCATAGGCTAAGAACAGCCTAATTGCTTCAATTCTTGCAACTAGGGGAAACACTTCTTCATAGTAAATACCCTCCTCCTGAGTGTATCCTTGAGCCACAAGCCTAGCCTTGTTTCTGATAACAATTCCTCTTTCATCCTTTTTGTTTCTGAACACCCATTTTGTACCTATTACCTTCTTGCCATGAGGTAAATTGCAAAGCACCCAAACCTTTTGAATCTTGAACTGGAGCAACTCTTCTTGCATTGCTTCCACCCAACTTTCATCTTCAAGTGCCTTGTATATATTCTTTGGCTCCATTTGTGACAGAAAACATATGAAAAGACATTCATTCTTGCCTTCATGATTCTTAGATTCATAGATTTCACTAATAAATCCATGAATATTAGGCAATTTTGATTGTCTTCTAGTCTTCACTGGTGAATTTACATCCCCAATCACATTTTCAAGAGGATGTGATTTATGAATTGAAGTATGGGGAGTCTGAGGAACTGCAATCTCATTTGGCATATTTGAGATTTCAACATCATTGGCTTGAGCTTCCTCTATAACTGGAGTTGTATTTTCCACTTATGGTGTTGCAGTGGAAACTTCTGGCATAGCAGTGGAATCTGAATTTTCACTGCTTTCAGCCAGCTCCTTCTTTTTCAGAATCATTAGAAGGTCGAGCATCTCCTGTCCTTGGAATATCATCATTATCTGCAGAGTCCCACAGTGGCAACATGAATTCATCTTGATCATCTGCTTGATCCTTGATTGGTTCATCATCATCAAGAAACTCTTCTGAACCAGCAAAATCATAAGTAGATGTACCTGTAGATATAGGTACATAGTTCATGGTATGGGTTAGAGTATCAAGATCAAACAACCTTTCTGGACCAGTTCCTTTGACATTCACTTTGTTTTCTAGGAACTCAACATGCAGATTCTCTTCAATATTTTGGGTTCTTAAGTTGAATACTCTAAAAGCTTTACTAACCATGGCATACCCAACAAAATACCCTTCATCAGATTTTTCTTCAAATTTGCCCAGATAATCTATGGTATTGAGAATAGTGACATGACATCCAAATGGTCTTATGAAGTCTAGGATAGGGGGTCTACCTCTAAATAACTCATAAGGTGTCTTGTTCTTTGTTTTCACTACTAAAACCCTGTTTTAAACATAACAAGCAGTGTTAACTGCTTCAACCCAAAAAGTGATTGACCATTTTGAATCTGCCAACATAGTGCTAGCAGCCTCTATTAGTGTCCTATTTCTCCTCTTAGCAACACCATTTTGTTGAGGAGTTCTAGCTACACTAAATTCTCTTTTAATACCTTTATCTCTGCAAAAATCATCCATAACTCTATTCTTAAACTCTGTCCCATTGTCATACCTAATGATTTTAACTTTCATATCATATTGGTTTTCTACTTCTGCAATGAAGGTTTTAAGAATGCCTGATGTTTCATCCTTAGTTCTAAAAAAGAAAACCCATGTAAACCTGCTATAATCATCAGTCACAACAAGACAATATTTCTTAAGATTTAAGCTACTCACAGATGTAGGACCAAACAAGTACATATGTAACATATGAAGAGGGTGAGCAATAGAGTTAACCAATTTTGACCTGCAAGAAGCTCTGTGTTGTTTGCTTTTAAGACAAGCAACACATGTTTGATCATTTTCAAACCTTTTCTGAGGCAAGCCTCTTACCAAACCATCTTTAACAATCTTATTTATGGTTTTGAAATTAATATGACCAAGTATTCTATGCCATAACATGGATTCATCCACTGTGGCCTTTGCAAGCAAGCAAGCATAATCATTTTTAGTAACAATGTTATTCATATCAAAGCTATATAAGTTGCCTTTTCTAGGAATCTTAAGAAGAATATGACTTTCATCAGGCATCTTAAAATCCTTAGATAGAACAAAACACATATCTTCAGTAAAAAGAACATTGTTTTTCTTGTCACACATTTGTGACACACTAAAAAGATTATACTTAAGCTTTTTTACATAGTACACAGGTCCAAAATCCAAGTTACCAGTTTTGATGACCCCTTTACCAGTAACTTTTCCATTAACTTCACCTCCAAAGCTGACAAGCTGTCCATCATAGTATTCAAAATTTGAGAGATAGGACTTGTTGCCAGTCATGTGCCTTGAACATCCACTATCTGTGTAGCCTTGATCTGATCTCTTTGTCCTTGGATGTTCCTGCACATATAAGAAAGAAGTTAGTTTCCTTTGGGGACCCAAGCCATGATTGACTTGGATCTGCCTCGTGTATCAATATAGTTATATCTATCAAAGGTCATTGATACACCATTGGGATTGGTTGTTGAGGTAATTCCTTTAAGTTTCCATTCTCAACGTGCTGAGGCATTCACAACATTTCCCATGTTTTCCCTGTTCTTGTTTACAACCCTTGCAGTGGGAACTTTTGACTGAGCAGTGGAAACTGCTGGTTTAGTTTTTGGTACCCACTGTTGGTTATATTGAACCCTTTTATTATTAAAAGTCCTTTTCCCTGTTGTTGGGAATTATACGTTTGAGTTGATAAGAAAAAAAGAATAAAACAAGAGGGACTTAATATGACAAGAAGGAAACCTACAAAAAGATGGAAGGACTTGCTTGCAAAAGAAGTTTTATTTATTAGTCCTTTGTAGTATTCTGTAAACCCTAATCCTCTAGTATATAAAGAGGACATAGGTGTAGGTTTAATACATGTCTTCTAATATGTAGTCGATTAGTAAAGGTGTGTGTGTCCTAGGCGTAGTGTATAAACGCCTAGGGATGGTTAGTTAATTAGTAGTTGATTAGTATATATAGTATTTAGCAGATTATTAGTTAGAGTTAGATGATGTTGAAAACCTTGTTCAATAACAAAGAATTGATTAGTTTATTCCGTTGTGCATGTTATTAGTCTTTGTTATTGATCCCTAGCTGAGCTTATAAACGATATTATCAAGTGGTATCAGAGCTTGTGTGGAAACTCTGATTAAGAAGAAACCCTAATAACAGTTTTAACAACAAACCCTAAAGATGTCGACTGAAGCTGCACCACCACCATCCATCACCTCACTCAGAATACCTATCATCAAGAAGGGAGAATATGATCTCTGGAGCATGAAGATGAGGCAGTACATTGCTATTATAGACCATGCACTGTGGAATGTAATTGTCAATGGTAATGAAGTTGTGGAAGATCCTGTAGAAAATCCTGGACAACCTAAACCACCTAAGGCTGTCTTACCAGCCGCAACCATAAGAAATCAAGAAAAGGCTCTCAACATACTGATGTCTGCTATTCCTGATGGTCACCTACTCAAGTTTCATGATGCTAAGGATGCAAAGCAACTATGGGCTGCTCTCAAGACAAGATTTGGAGGTAATGATGCTTCAAAGAAGATGCACATAAATCTGTTGAAGCAACAGTTTGAAACTTTCACTGTTGGTGAAAGAGAAGGTCTTGATGCTGCCTATGACAGATTCCAAAATCTTCTCAGTATGCTGGAGTTATACAAGGCAGAGGTATCTGTTAAAGATGCAAATCTGAAGTTCTTAAGAAGTCTGCCATCCGTATGGCATGTGATTGCTACTATGATCAGAGGACAACCTGGTTTGGACACTATGGACTTTGATGATCTCTACAACCATCTGAAGGTGTATGAGCATGAGATGAATGGCCAAACAAGTTCAAAATCTCACAGTATTGCTTTTGTATCTTCTGAAAAGAGAGGCAGTACTTCCACCGAAAGTACTGCTTACCCTACTTAAAGTACTGTTGCTCAAAGTACTGCTTATCCTGCTCATTCTATCACAATCATGACTACTCCCACCCCATCACCAACAAACACCATCCATTCTGATGAAGTTTTATGCTCATTCTTCGCTCAGCAAGCTACTTTACCTGTTAGTTATGAAGAAGATTTGTCACAAATTAAAGAAGATGCTCTTGAAGAAATTGATATCATGTGGCAAGTTGCTATGATCACTGCTAGGATCAAGAAGTTCATGAAGAAAACAGGAAGAGGCATTGACTTCAAACCCAAACAGGGTATCACTTTTGACAAGTCCAAGATTGAATGCTTTAACTGTCAAAAGACTGGACACTTTGCAAGGGAATGCAAGTTTGCTAAATATCAGGCAAACAGGATGACTGAGAAACCTAAGCTTGAACTAAAGGAAATTCCTATTACTGAAACAAAAGCTTTGGTTGCTCAAGAAAACCTATCAGAGGTTGATTGGAGTGTCGAATTTGATGATGAACCAGTAACCTACTGTATGGTGGCAATGGAAGAGTTTGATTGGAGCACAGCTTTTGATGAAGAACCAGGATTTGCTGCTATGGAATCTAGAGATGGTCTTGGAAGCTTTGATTCGAGCATGGAAAGTGAAGAAGAACCTGTTATGCTCACTATAGTAGCTACTTCACCAACTTTACCCCTATCTCTGAGGTATGTTCTAAGTGTCATGATTTTTATCAAAAACTGCTAAATAATTGTGTGACTGAAAGAGATAATTGTAGAAGGGCTAGGTCTGAGGTAGCTGGTTATCAAATTACTTTAGAGTTAATGGAAGCCAAAATAATAACACATAAAAAATAATGAAATGGCTTGGGCAGAAAAGTATGAACAACAGGATTATGAATTAAAATTGAGTGAATGGAAGTTAGGATGTAAGATCTCTGAACTAGAAAAGATGACTAAAGAAAGGGATGAGTTGCTAGAAAAGTTTGCTGCTTGGGGACAATCTGGTCTTTCACATGTTAGTTTTGTTGAAAAACAGAAAAGAGCACACATTAAAACTGGCCTAGGTTTTGGTATGGACTTTAGTAGAATATAAGAGAACCCACCTAGTGATCAGGAACAACTTGATTCTGAGGATATAATAACTAGTGATGATGAACTCATTAATTATGTAGATAAAACATCTAGTAATGAGGAATCTATTAGTGAAACACCTCCTGAATTTAAGAAAGACAAGGGTTATCATGCAGTCCCTCATCCCACTGGTAGTTTTCAACCAACTAGGACACATGTTTCTCATTTTGGAGTAGACAATTTAGAGTTTAGGAAAAAGCTTAAAGGTCAAACTACTTCAGGTCCATCTAGTTCTGAATCCCCAAAAGAAACAGTTAGAAACCCAAGGATGATAATGTTAAGTGTCAAGCAGTACCTTCAACACAAAGTACTGCTAAACATTCAGTAGTACCTTCAAGAAAACCTTTTCAAAATACTGCTAAACCTTTTTGGGATAATTTTGGTCAAAATAATTTTCATAACTCACCAAAAGGTCAAGGTAATTTTGGTCATAGACATAGAGGAAGCAATTTTGGGATTACAGGTCAAAAATTATGTTTTGTTTGTTATAGTCATGATCATTTGATTAAGAACTGTGACTTTCACTCAGAATATCTAAGCAAATTCCCAAAGAACAGATCTACCAACCAAAAACCAAGAGAGAAACTGGCGATTTCCGATCACTAAACTACCAAACCCTAAATCAGTTTTTCAGTCTTTTCGATCTTCAATCACTCTTATAACATTCTTGTTATTGATCTTGATTCCCCGTAATCCTGATTAGTACGTGGTTTGTTATTAGTTTGCCCTTGTAGTCGATTGGATTGTGATTGTTTTGGGTTCTTTGTACAATCGTCAGTTAGGGTTTTAAATCGGTTTTCCATTCTTATTATTGTATCTATTGAGCCGATCTTCATTATGGTTTGACTGCTGTGCTGTTATCGTTTAATAAACCCTAGCTTTCTAGCTAGGGTTTTAATGGTTTTTGTTTCCGAATTTTAGACCTTAATTTTCTTCGTGTACTTTCTGGTTTTCGTTTTGGTTTACTGTTTTAATGACAAGTTTGGGAGAAAAGGATTCTACTACATCTGCTACTAACGTGACAGGTGCTGCTGCTATTGTGGGTAACATGATTGGTCGTTCTGATGGACAAGTGGAGCCGGTTTCACTTGATTCAAGCCCTAGTCGTGACGCATCTAGTCATGACATGCCTGAGGATCACGATACTTTACTGAAAATTTGTGCTATTGAAAAACAAATCTTAGAGGGAAAACTTGTTCTTGTGGGTGAGAATGGGCAACCATTAAAACCAACTGGGACAGTGGATGCTACTACTTCTACTGGGGCTTATTCGTTTGAGCATCTTAAGGTGCCGCAGTCACAGAAGGAGCTTGAGGAGATGCTTTCTGCTATCGGTTATTCGAAACCTCCTCAAGATACAAGTGGTCCTATGGCTTCTAACGCACATGGGGCTATTGGTATTGAGAAGGATGGTGTGCATGCTTTGAAACAGCCTGCTTCATCGTATGCTGGTGTTACTTCTACTGAACCAATGAAACATATGTCTAACTTTCGTAGGTTGGAATGTAGTAAGAAAGCTAATGGTGTGGATCTTTATGTCCCGATGAAAGTGGTTGAAGAGGTAAACACTAGGTTTGAGACTACTTTGTATGGGTATTTCCTTGGTAAACGCCTTGCTTTTCCTGTTGTTGATTACTTTGTACGCAATGTGTGGGCTAAGTTTGGTATACAAAAGGTAATGATGAATGCAAAGGGGTTCTTCTTTTCTAAGTTTAATTCGAAAAAAGGTGTTGATGACGTTATTGAAAACGGTCCTTGGTTGATTAATAATGTACATATTATTCTTAAACCATGGACAGTGAACACCAATTTACTTAAAGAGGATTTGACCAATATCCCGGTGTGGGTTAAATTCCATGACGTTTCTCTTGCTATGTTTTCTGATGATGGCCTTAGTCTCCTTGCCCCATTGATAGGCACGCCTAAAAGGTTAGATGCCTTCACTAGCCAAATGTGCAAGGACTCGTGGGGCCGTAGTAGTTTTGCTAGATGCATAATTGATGTGAAGTCGGATGAGCTTCTTAGGGACAGCCTTACTGTTGAGATTCCGTTACTTGATGGGTCGGGGTCGACTATCGAGACGATACGGGTTGAATATGAGTGGAAACCACCGCATTGTGATAAATGTAAGATTTTTGGTCATACTCCTATTGATTGTCCTAAAGTTGTTGAACCTCCTACTCAGCCTTCTAAGCGTGCAAATGATGGTGCAAATGATGGTTTCAAGACGGTTAATAATAGGAAGAAGGGAAAGCAAGGTGGGTCTTCTATTCCGGGTCAAGGAGGGTTTTTCAAACCTTTTGTGGGTAAACAGTTTCAATACCAACCCAAGAAGAATCCTCCTGAACCTAAGAAAGTCGTAGTCACTAAGAAGAATGCTTCTGATGTGGCTAGTTCGAGTGGAACCAAGATCGCTACATCTAACCAGTTTGATGCTCTTAATATGGAACATACGGATGCGTCTGGTATTCCTTCTAATGACACTATCAAGGATGTGGATTCTGGTTGTACAATGGAAGTTAATGAAGATAAGTCTACTAAGACAGGTACTGCATCACAAGAGCCTCTTGTGAGTGATTTGAAAGAGATGGAGTCGGTAGTGGCTCCTCAAACTAGTGATTCTTGTATACCGCCTGCCTCTTCTACTAAGAGAATTAACCCTTTTTCTAAAGTGGGAGAGATTGTAGTGTCCGATTCTGAAGATGAGATTGTTGCTAACCCATTTGATGAGTCTGCTAATATATTTGGTGGTGGCCAAGAGTTTGAAGATGAGTATGATGACTATGATTTCGATGACTATGCGAAACAGGTTCGTGATCTTCCGGGGAATTTGGATGCTTTTAATGCCATGTATGGCACAACGTTTCAAGGTCCTAGGAAGTAATTTTATTTCTTTGTGTCATATGTTATCATTTGAGTAGTGGTTTGTTTTCTTGGTTAGAAAACAGGAAGTATCTTGTTATGTAAGCTCTATGCCTATGTAACGGGCTGAGATATGGGATTTCACTCATATCCATTGTACTTAAACGTTTATTTGGTTAATATATTTACCAGGGTGCAGGATTACTCCCCTTTACCCAAAAAAAAAAAAAAAAAAAAAAAAAAAAAAAAAAAAAAAAAAAAAACCAAGAGAGAATAAACCAGTCTGGAATCATTCACATAGGGTTAACCACAGCAACTTCTCACAAGACTATAGGTACACTCACTAGAGAAGACCTTTTTCAAAACCATCAGTACCCTTAAACACATTTCAAGGTACTGATAAGCCAAAAGTTTCACAAACAGTACCTTCTCAAAATACTGCTCAGTTTTCACCTAATCAAGGTACTGATCACACTTTTTGGAATGGAAGCCCTTGGAGATCTAATTACTATCAGTCTAGAAGGCGCTACACATCAAAAAGAGTATCTAGATCAAAGAACCTTACACCAATAGTTAAAACCACCTGGGTTAAGAAAGAAAGTACTGATGGGGAACAAACAGTACTTTCAGCAAGTAAAAGTGAAAGTGAAACAGAGATTTTTGTTGAAAATAATAAAGAGAATATGGATGAAAAAGAGATGTTTTTTGAAAAACAAACTCAAGTTTTTGAACAACCAAAGATAATTGATCATGTGCATAAAGACAGTGGAAATCACATACTTAAAGAATTTAAGTATGTAACTCCACAAGGGGAACACAAGTCAGTAATGGATTGGGTTCCTAAAATTAACTAACTCTTTTATCTTTGTGCAGGGCAACCCAGAAGAGGAGCTTAAAAATCATTTAATTGTGGATAGTGGTTGCTCTGGAAGCATGACAGGAGACAAAGAGATTCTGTCAGACTTTAGATCTTATTGTGGAGGAAGAGTTGCATTTGGGAATGATGCTAGTGGAGGAAGAATAACTGGCAAAGGAACCATCAAGGCAGGAAGCATAGATTTTAAGAATGTTCATTATGTGAAGGAGCTCGAATTCAACCTTTTGTCAGTCTCTCAGATCCGTTACAAGAAGCATCCTGTATTATTCACTGACACATAATGTCTTATTCTTTCCCCTGAGTTCAAGCTTGTTGATGATAACTTGGTAGTACTGAGAGTACCAAGAACTAATGATGTGTACAGTCTGGATATGAAGAGTCTTAACTCTTCTAAAAGAGCAACATGTTTAGTAGCAAAGGCATTACTTGAAGAAGCACATCTGTGGCATAGAAGATTAGGCCATGTGAATTTCAAGAATATCAACAAACTGGTTAAAGGAAATTTAGTTAGAGGTTTACCTTCCAAAACATACAAGAATGATCACTCATGTTTGGCGTGCATGAAGGGTAAACAACAAAAAGCTTCATGCAAGAAACTTGAGGAAAGAACCATTAGAGAACCTTTGGAGTTGCTGCACATAGATCTGTTTGGAACTATTTCTGTTGCAAGTCTAAACAAGAAGAAGTACTGTCTGGTTGTGACAGATGATTGCAGTAGATTTAGTTGGGTATTTTTCTTGGGATTTAAAGATGACACTTTTGATGCAATTCATGATCTTATCATAGCCCTTGAAAACCAATTGAGACTCAAAGTAAGAGGTATTAGATGTGACAATGGGACTGAATTCAAGAACAAGCTTATGGATGAATTTTGTGCCAACAAAGGGATCAAGAGGGAGTTTAGCATTGCTAGAACTCCATAGCAGAATGGTGTTGCAGAGAGAAAGAACAGAACATTGATTGAAGCAGCCAGAACAATGCTTGCAGATTCATAATTACCTATTCAATTCTGGGCTGAAGCTGTAAGTACTGCTTGTTATGTGTTAAATAGAGTATCAGTCACTAAACCTCTGATGAAGACACCTTATGAGTTGCTTATGGGCAACAAACCCAACATACGCTTTATGAAACCTTTTGGAAGTTCTCTGACTATTCTTAATACTATTGATGCTTTGGGAAAATTTGATGGCAAGTCAGAAGAAGGATACTTATTGGGATATTGTACCAACAGTAAAGGATTTAGAGTGTACAACAGGGTCACCAAAAAGGTTCAAGATTGTCTTCATGTTGAATTTTTAGAAGATCAAGAAAATCAGAAGGGTAAAGGTCCTGATTGGATGTTTGATCTTGATGTTTTGACTCCTTCTATGAATTGTGTACCTATTAGAGAAGAAAATCAAGCTGTCCACTGAGAAGAAGATTTACAGTATGTTGTTCATGGAGTCCATATTAGACCTGATGCTGTTCCTGATAAAGAAGTCATCACTGTTGAAAAGGAGAAAAATACTGACGAACCAAAATCCACATTGTCTGCTGAATATCAAGCTATTCAAGATGAGCTTAATAGGATGATTTTTCAAGATACAGTAGCACAATCTTATGATGATGATCAAGAAGAGCTTATGAAGAAGCTAAGAAAAAGGGTAAGTCGACAGATTACTCTCACAGTATTTGGATCACAGTACTTTAGATCAAAGTACTTTGGATCAAAGTACTGCTGCTCCTGTTGACAGTAATTCTGATGATCCAACCATGCCTGGTTTAGAACACACTGATGATGAGTTTCAAGATGAAGGTATTTTCTCAGATTCCAATGAAGATGCTGATTTCACTAATTTGGGTGATAATCTTGAAGGACCACAGACTCCTATATTAAGAGTTCATAAGAATCATCCTACTGGTCAGATCATTGGACCTTCTACTTCTGGAGTGCTCACAAGAACCAAGGCTAAAGGTTTTTCTAAACCACATAATGCTTTACTTAGCTTTGTGTATAAACAAAACAGGCTGAATCATAAGGATCATCAAACATGCCTGTTTACTTGCTTTATCTCTCAAGAAGAACCCAAGAATATAGCTCAAGTATTAACTAAAGAGAGTTGGGTTGAAGCCATGCAAGAAGAACTTATTCAATTCAAACTTCAAGAAGATTGGGTACTATGTGATCTACCAGATGGAAAGAAAGGTATTGGTACAAGATGGGTTTTCAGAGTTAAGAGAGATGAAAGAGGGAATGTCATCAAGAACAAAGCAAGGTTAGTTGCACAAGGATATAGACAAGAAGAAGGAGTAGATTATGATGAAGTGTTTGCTCCTATAGCAAGAATTGAAGCCATTCGAATATTCCTTACTTTTGCATCATATATGGGATTTCAGGTTTATCAAATGGATGTCATGAGTGCCTTTCTTTATGGCAAGATTACAGAGGATGTCTATGTCAAACAGCCTCCTGGTTTTGAAGATCCTGTACATCCAAACAAAGTCTACAAAGTTGTTAAGGCTCTTTATGGTCTTCATCAAGCACCTAGAGCTTGGTATGAAAGACTTTCCACTTTCTTATTGCAACATGGTTACAGGAGAGGAGCAATTGATAAGACTTTGTTTATCAAGAGAGATAAGAAGGATATCATGCTGGTTCAAGTTTATGTAGATGATATCATCTTTGGAGCTACCAAACAATCCATGGTGAAGGAGTTTGAGCAGCTGATGCAACATGAATTTCAAACGAGTTCTATGGGTGAATTAACTTTCTTTTTGGGTCTTCAAATTAAACAGTCAAAGGAGGGAATTTTCATAAGTCAAGATAAGTATGTCTCTGACATTCTTAAGAAGTTTAACTTTGATGCTATGAAGCCAGTCACTACACCTATCAAATCTATCAACTCATTGGGCAAGGATGAAGATGGTCAACCTGTAGAAGTGAAGCTGTACAGATCTATGATTGGTTGTCTTATGTACTTAACTGCATCTAGGCTTGATATCATGTTTGCTGTCTGTTTATGTGCAAGATATCAAGTCTCACCTAAGGTCTCTCATATGAATGCAGTCAAGAGGATTTTTAGTTATTTGAAACAACAACCTAAGTTAGGGTTGTGGTATCCAAAGGATTTACCTTTTAACTTGGAAGCTTTTTTAGATAGTGACTATGTAGGTGATAATTATGATAGAAGATCAACCACTGGAGGATGCTAGTATCTTGGCAGAAGATTAGTCTCATGGCAATGTAAGAAGCAAACTATTGCAGCAACATCATCCACTGAAGCATAATATGTTGATGCTGCAAGCTGTTGTGGACAAGTATTATGGATGCAGAATCAACTCTTGGATTATGGGTTCAACTTCAAGAATACTCCTATCAACATTGATAATGAGAGTAAGATTTGCATTGTGAAGAATCCAGTTTATCACTCCAAAACCAAGCATATTCAGATTAGGCATCACTTTATCAGAGATTGTTATGAGCATAGGCTCATTAATGTTGTCAAGGTTCACACAGATGATAATGTAACTGATCTACTCAAAAAAGGATTTGATGTTTCAAGATTCAATCACTTGGTGGTGAGTATTTGTATGATTAACTACTAAGCTACATTTAAGGGGAGGACTGATTAGTTATTTAAACAGTACTATGCATTGCTTGAGGGGAGGCAATCCAATGCCTATTTAAAGTTTTTGCCATTGTGAAGAAGGGAATGGAAAAGTACTGCTTTTTGGTTACATGAAAGTACTGCTCGAAAAGTACTGCTTTGGAAAGTACTGCACACGTGGAAAGCACTGCTTGTCTTATCAAAGTACTGTTCCAACGGTCATAAAGAGGGGTAAAATCCAAATAACAGTAACTTTGTTATTAATTGGGCTATGATTTTTTAAATCTCTACTATAAATAACTACTCTATGATTTTCCCTCTCATCTTTATACTTATCAATCTTTTCCATATTTCTCTCTCTTTCACAATTACTATTCATCGACCACTTTCTTTTGTAAATGTTAATCAATGGCAAATCAAAACACAGTTTCTAAACACAACATGGTGGCGAATTTAGATAAGACTGAATCTAATGTCGCATTCCATGACATAATTGCTTTCCTTGCTGGATCACCAATCAATTATACACTTTTGGTTGAACCGGATGTTATTGAGCCATGGATTCAACAATTTTGGGCAACTGCTAGAACTCACATAGAAGATGATGAGTCTTATATACAGGAAAAGGTTGTTGGAAGGATGGTGAAAGTTACTGAAACTTCAATTCATGAAGTTTTATTATTGGATGATGAAGAAGGAGCTATACGTTTTGATAAACAGCTTCTTTGGGATACTTTCAGAGATATTGGGTATGAAGGGTCCTTAACTGAAACAACATTCAGGAAACCCTTGTTTAGTCCACATTGGAAGTACTTGGTACATGTATTACTTAATTGTATCAGTTCTAAGAGCATCTGCATCTGCATTAGTGGAATTGGCTACCAATCGTCTCTTCAACTTTTCAAGATTAATTCTGGATGGTATGCTATCTCACATTTCTAATGGATCACCCTGGATAATGTATCCATGATTTATTCAAGTTTTTCTAAATAAACAACTTCATGATGTACCAAAGCCTTTGAGCTTATTACCGGTTGTGGTACAACCTGCATAGATATTCACCTTCATGGCTAGGAAGAGTGATAGGTTTTCTGGAAGGAACACTCCCTTAACTACTTCTATGATGGAGATTGTTCAAGCAGTTAGAGATGAGGCTGCTACAAGTGAAGAAAGAGAAGGTACTGCATCAACTCAAGGTACTGCTTCTCAACATACTGCTTCTTCACAAGGTACTGCTGTACAAGAAGTTACTGCAGTTTCACCTACACCATCTCAAAAATATTCTGCACATGCTGAGTCAGAACCAGACATTCATCCATCATTATCTGGAGGAGATGCAGGCGATATACCTCCTGAGGGGTTGGTTCTGGATAACTATGTTTTGACAATGGATTTGGTCAAATTGAAGAAAGCTTTTGAAGCTCAGACTGCACAGCTAGTGAAGTTGCAAAACAAATTTAGAAGATTAAAGAGTTTTGTATGGCCTTTAGTTAAACATCACAGATTATGGGTCAAGTCTCAAAAAAAGCAAGGAAGGCCGGTTAAGAAGTTTAAGACGTCTTCAAAAGGCAAAAAGGTTCAACAGCAGTCTTCGTTCCAATTGGGGAGGAATCTGGGAAAAGATAATTTGAAAGAAGATGCTGAGTTTCATGCAAATAAAGAAGATGAACCTCAAAGTACTGAAGCACAAGTAAATATTGAAAGTACTGAGCCTGAAGGAACTGGAGTTCAAAGTACTGGTGTAGAAAGTACTGATGATCAAGGTGTTGGAATATACTAATCATAACAAATTATAAAAGCAAGTAAATATCATCAAAGCATGCAGCGGAAGTAAATAGGAATAATACATGTAAGTAATTAACTGAACAAGAAAGTGCGTACCTTTTAGCAATTCAAGTAAACCAAACGATTGTTAGAACAAGAACAAAAACCAAAACCCTAACTTTAGGGTTTATAAAATTCGACCCACACAAGATCGACCACCAAGGAATTCACAAGCACAAACGCACTTGTTCTTCGTTCTTGTACACATGTACTAATAGCGATTTGATGTGAAAAGCTAGGTTCTTGAATCACAAATAAAACCAAATACTTGTTTCTTGAGTTAAGCAAAATCGAAACCCTTACGGTGAGGGGTGTTCGACCGGCCACACAAGAAAGAGGTGAGGAGAAGAGAAATTAGGTCTATTGGTGATCCAAGGTTCGGAGAATAATGAATACAAGGGTTTGTATTTATAGTTTCTCAAAACTTGGTGACCAAGAAATCCCACCTCCCTGGGTTTGATAGCCCACAACCGGCCATGCTTCCCCAAGGGGATTCGAGATCCTTCTTGTCCACTAATTTCATTCTTAATCCTTGTAGTTTACATTTAACGACCGTTAGTCAAAACCTCGTTAAATATTTAACTATCGTTATGTTTTATTTCGTGACTAATAATTAATAATAACATTTAATATATTAATCATTAACATCAACTCTGGACATACTAATATTTAAATATCCATAAAACCTTTCAGCTCCCACTTGGATATTACTAAATATAGTAATGACATTGGTTTAGTCTAACCTAACACGCCAATGCCCCCAGATCGAATCGAGCATGGTTTCCTGGAAAAACCATTTAATGATTCATCATTTTTACTTATCCTTTTGTTACTAATACTACATTAACTATGAATATGGATCAAGTCATTTCATAAGTTAATATTCTGTTTCTCGTTGTATTCGATTGAACAAGATTACCAAATCATCTGAACGTATTTCAGATTGATCTTGGGTATGGCCATACAAACATCTTGTCAACCCTACGAGGGGCCCAAATATAGTATTATGCTTTGAAACAAATTCAAAGGAACAAATTCTCTTGACTACAAACATAACTCATGAACTTTGTAACACTTCTGAAAATAGCCCTTACAACTACTAGTTACGGATAGTGTTAAACTATCTTACACAAATGCACTACATTCATATCAGTTATCTGGTATCTCAAGTCTGAGGATAAACCCTTCATGATGTACTTAATGAAAAAGATCCATAAAGTATCATCATGTAAAGTTGGGATGAGTCCTATATTCAATTCATTGAATATCATGTGAATCTGGTATGTCCCACGCATCAATATACTTCACAAGTATATTCTACCAAAACTCAGATTTGTCTTAATTCAATGACATTCCCACATCATTGATCGACAACGGACTATTTAGAATAACATAAGTTATTCACGGATTAAACATGCAAATATAGGATATAATATTAAGAAAACGAAAAATAAACATAACCAACTATTTTATTTCATTAAAATAATATTTGTTCATAACATCCTTTATCCAAATACTAATCACAGATCTGCATGAAACTACTAGCTAAACGAAGTCCTATCCCATCAGCATGGTCAGTAAGTTTTTCCTTTGGCAAAGGCTTCGTAAAGGGATCAGCTAGATTATCATCTGTATGAACTTTGAGTAGATTGATTTCACCTATTTTGACTTGTTCTCGAACATAGTGATATCGACAAGGAAAATTTCTGGCGCCCTTCATGACTCCAGGCTCATTGGCAAATGTTATTGCAGCAGAGTTGTCACAATACACATTTAAAGGTAATTCGATTGAGGGCATTACTCCGAGTCTCGAAATGAATTTCCTAATCCAAACAGCTTCCATCGCAGCTTCTGAAGCAGCTATGTACTCAGCTTCTATAATAGACATCACAACCATTGTTTGCTTCTTGCTCTTCCAGTCAACTGCTCCTCCATTAATGACAAAGACATAACCCTTCTGAGACTTCGTATCATTGATAAGGTTTTAAAAGGTACCATTTTGAGGGGTCGTTTAAGTCCTTATTTGATCACTTTTGTATCCGTTATTGCTTAATATCGTTCCTTTTCACTTTTTAGGTCTCTGGAAGGCAAAATGCTGGAATGGCACTTATTTGGACGAAAAGGCGCGAATATATGAAGAAAATGGCCAAAGTCAAAATCGAGACACTCACAGTTGCTGAAATTAGAAGGCGACGGCGTCAGGTGCTAATTGCGACGCCGTCCGAGGATTTTTGTGACGATACAAAACCCAAAACTCGTATTTTCAAGTGACAACGTCTAGTGTAAAAGAGTAGGCCATCGCTACTCAGACGGCCTAGATGCAATCCAGACGACGTCAGAAGCTGAAGAGGACGGCGTCACGGACATAAGGTGACGCCGTCGCAAGGTTAACGTAGCCAAGACGAAACCCTAATGACGGCGACACGACGGCGTCACTAAACATAAGGTGACGCCGTCGCATATGTAATCTTATATATAGAATCCGAATTTTTCAGTTTTAAGGAGAGTCTTTTGGAGTAAAAAACCTAAAACCAAACCTAAGGTGTCTTGTACAGTATTTTAGGGTTTTAAACCCTATCTTACATCAAGATAAGTATTTACTTCATTAATTCAATTATGTCTTTGATTAATTGTGTGTATTCTTGCATGTTCTCCATGTCCGGCTAATTTATTTGTGTATTTGCTTAGGAAGTATGAAACTTAATTATTGAATATTGATTGGTTGTTTCTTATCTTAGTTGATTAATGATCTAGTAATGCGATAGGTCATTCGTTGTGTACTTAATGCTTGATTCATCTTTGTGAACCTTAGAATATAATTACCTGAGTAGTTGTAGGCTAAACCATCCAAAGATTGCCTTAGAGTAAGAGTTTATCATCCCTAGTGGGTTTGTAGACGAGACCCTTTGGTAAGTTCAAAGAGTTAGGGAGAAACGCATACCCTATAACTTTAGACACACAACGCAACTAAGAATAAGGACGTGACAATTCAACCATCAATAGGAGATAATTAAGGAGTAGTACAATCTAAGTAAACACATCTTTAAACTATCATACGAGCACACATTAATTAGACATAGACTCCCACAACCTTAGTTTAGATAATTTGATAATAGTAGAGTAATCGGTAGAAATACCAACCCCCCAAATCCAATACCCGAGATTCGTACCTTTCCATTTCATAAAATATAAAAATACAAAAAATAATCTTCCTTAACCTTAACCTTAGCGTAGTAACTCCTTACTAGCATTCCTATTCCCCTAGAGAATGATATCAATACCCGTGGCTTACCCTAATTTACTACACTACAACGATTAGGTTCACTGCCTAGGGTGTTATAAAACTTGCTCGAAGAAAAGAAAGTTTCCTTGACCCCGAACGACGCGTGTAGCGTTATCAAGTTTTTGGCGCCGCTGCCGGGGAATAGAATAGCTAGTTAGTAGTCCACCTCGTTTAGGTTTCTTTGCTTGATTCCTATCAAGTAAACTTTTTTCTCATTTTTAGGTTTCTCTTAGTCTATCCCCCTTCTTCGTGACCTTTGTTCGTAATCCCATCACTTTTCATCATGGAAGGTGATAACCCACTACCATTCATCAACCCACCACCAAATGACCCGCCAAGAGCCTGTACTCTTGGTGAATACTCAAGACCAAGCCACCTAGGCTATAGGAACACCATTGAGCTTCCCGACCAAGCCCAAACTATGGCCCTGCGATCCGACACCATCCGGTTGGTGCAAAACGGATGTGCATTCCATGGACTTCGTTCCGAAGATCCAAATCAGCATCTGAGGGATTTCCTTAAAATTGTCGATTCCATCGACCTTGATGCTACTACTCGGGAGACCACGCGCCTGCGTCTCTTCCAATTCTCTCTACGGGACCAAGCTAGTAATTGGCTTGAGCGACTTCCCGCCGGCTCCATCTCAAGTTGGGATGATCTTACCTCTCGCTTCCTTGCTCAATTTTTCCCACCGGGGAGAACCACTAAGCTTAGGAATGACATCTTGATGTTCCAACAACGTCAAGGTGAATCTCTCTACGAAGCATGAACCCGATTCAAGGACTTACTTCATAAAGTCCCTCATCACGGCATTGATCTTTGGCTCCAAGTCCAAATCTTTTATGATCATGTCAACTTCCCCACTAAGCGATCCATTGACCAACCGGCCGGTGGAAAACTTAGTGATCTCACCGCAGAAGAATCATGGGAAATAATAGAGGACCTCGCCCTCTATGACAACGAAAGTTGGGATGACCCCCGTGAGCTGCCCAAAACTGTTAAGGCAATCTCCTTGCCTCCTCCCGACCGTAGGATGATCGAACTTGAAGATCAAGATAAATTCCTCATGAGTTCCTACAAAAATCCTAAGTCTTCACGACAAGTGAATCAAATCACTCTACCTTGTGAGTTATGCAGTGGTCCCCATGACACTCGTGATTGCACAAGGCTCCCCGAACAAGCTTTTGCGGACTACGCCTCCATACGTATTGACGGAGCGGGAGACAAGTGGTACACTTTCAAACCCGAACAAAACAACTTAGGAAACTCGTACAACCCTTCGTGGAGAAATCACCCTAACCTTAAGTGGAACCAAAACTCAAGCACACCCCAAAGCTCATCTAGTTCACCTACTAGGGTCAATTCTTTTAATACCAGGAACCCCACTAATCTTGAGGCAATTGCATCTAGATTTTTTGTCATCCCAAGAAACTCGATTGAATAAGCTTGAAGCCGATTTTAAGCAAAAACAAAGCGAGATGACAACCAAGCTTGATGCCCTCTTAAAAGCCTTCAATGAGCGGGAAGTTGGAGCACTCCTAAGTGATACCATAAAGAACCCAAAAGTGAATTCGATTGCATCGACTTCATGTTCTAGTTCACCATGGGAGAGTCCACATCCATGCCCCTCCCACCCAACGGTTCACTCGGTAAATGCTATCAAAAAGGGTTCCAAGCCATCCAAGAGGTACCAAGGCCCGGCACCTTTGGTAGAGCCTACTCTTGAGAAACCCGTCAGTTAAGAATCCAAACCTAGTTTAGAGGAGGAGTACAAGGAACTCCGTCAAGAAAAACCGATTCTTGAAGTCTTAGCTCATGCACCTTACTATAATGCTTTAAAAGAAAAATATGAGTTAGACCTTAGGCTTGGAAAACATGGGTCCGCCTTTGTGCGAAATAACTTACCTAAGAAGCTAGACGATCCCGGGCTATTTTCTCTTCCATGTAGACTTGGAACTTCCAAACCACTCGATGCTCTAGCCGATTTAGGATCATGCATCAATCTTGTTCCGTTGTCCCTCCATAGAAGCCATAACTTAGGTAAAATTGAACCAACGGAAACCATCTTAGGTCTAGCGGACGGTAGTATAGCACGTCCGGTAGGAATAATAAAGGACATGGTAGTACATGTAGGGGAGTTGACTCTTTTGGCCGACTTTCATGTGCTAGACATGAATAAGGACCCGACATGCCCATTACTAGTTGGAAGAGGATTTTTAGCTATCGCTAGTGCCATCATCGATTGTAAGATGTCCAAAATAGTGGTAGGGGAGGGGAGTGCTAGATCCGTTTACGATGTTAAAAAGCATACATACTACAAGGATGAGGAAGTCCCACATGAGATAGGGTTGGATAGAGAGCCTTCTAGATATGGACCTTGGATTGATAAGAACATCATAGGCCCCCAAAGACCTTTTTACCTAGATAAAGCCTTCGCTAGTGCAGCAACTTTCCAAGAAAAAGAAATGGCTAGGGACATAGAAGTGAACCCGTTCGAGGACGCCTTAGTATTTAGGAAGATGACCGAGTTCCTAGGAACCTTGCCCGTTAACCTTGTCATGAATAAGTGGAAAGTTGAGAAATCTGAACACAAGTGGGATTGGAATAGACCGCCTAGTGATGGTAATGGAGAGTGGCACATTAGGATACAAATTTATGATCCCGATGGTGAGATGTTTGAAAAGGCATATTTAACCGAACGTACTACTAGGAACTTGAATGATAAGTTTGATCCTTACGACATTGTTGAGGATAGACTTACGTATATCGGTACGTAGGAGCACGACTATGAGTCTAGCTACAAGACTCTTAAATAAAGAAAAGCGCTTCGTGGGAGGCAACCCATGCTTAATTGTTTGCTTGTTAGTGTCATATATCTTTTATTAATTGTTTATCCTCATGTTTAAATTTGTAAAAATGCTTTATTTTGTTTTTAACCTCGTCTTAATTGCATATAAAGGTATTTTACATAAGGGATAAGTGTAGGGAGGATTACACACGTTTTCAAAAGAAACGTAAACATGAGAATAACAATTAACCAAAAGATATTTATGTTTGTTTGTTTGAGTCAAATGCTTGTATCGAGTCATAATGGATGTTTTGCAGAAATTTTTCCAGATTCTAAAGATGTAAATTTTCCAGAATTTTTTCCAGAAAATCGCAGACCAGTTTTTGTCAGGATAACCTGACGGCATCAGGATTGCAACCTGATGGCGTCAGGAAGGAGTAAAAACATCAGATTACTTTTTTCTCGTTTTCTGAAGCTACTTATAAATTTTTAGAATTTTCCAGGTCTTAATTTTCTTAGAAATTCTGTAGACATCCATTCCACAAGCATTATATCCTAGTTTAAATCGAGTCTTATATATATTATTACCGCTGATTTTATGCGAAGGTTTCATTTGTTTTCTTCAAGTGTGCAGGTTTAGTTTGTCAAGAAGAAGTTACATAAGATTGGAAGGAGCTTTTCACGCAATAATTCTTCTTGAAAAGGATTTAACCACCACATTACACGGATCCTACCGAGCTAATCAGGGGAGTATTAGTTTCTTTCGTTTTTAATTACCTTCTTTTATCATAACTTTGATACTTTCGGGGAACATTAGGGACAATATTCAGTTTAAGTGTAGGGAGGGAAAATAAAACGGGAACTTTGAAACTATGCTTATCCTTGACTATTTGCTTTGTCCAATTGTGATTGTGTAATAAACCATGAGAAAATGTCGGTTAGGGTAATTTTGGCACCAAATTTAAAATTTTTCATGACATATAGGAGTGGGCCATTAGTCTTAACAAAAGCGTCTCATGGATAGGAAGTTGCATGACTAGCACAAAAAACCCTTTACCACCCAAATTCCAACAAAATGTGAGGATCGCCCTTAGATTAGTAGGAATTAAAAGCATTCATCTTCAATGCTTAGAGTGTGAACCGGTAGTATATTAGATTCTGGAACTTGTTTTGTGATGCATTCCGAGATCGCAAGTGAGACTACACTTGTGTAGTTAGGAATAACTAAATGATAAGAGGCATTAGGATAACCCTTGTTTGATACCCGTAATATAATTACTTCTTCCATATCGGTTGAGTAATTCCCCCACACCCTTTGCGTTGTACTCATCTTTAGTACACGATACCCCTAGTTAACCCCTTAGAGCCTATCCTTTTCGCGGTTCTCGTGATGTTTCGGTTTTTCCGGAATATCAATGAAGAGCATTGTTTACACCCCACCCCCAAATATACACCCAAATCGCCTTAGCCTACCCCTTATGCACTCACTTTTAGTGCAAATGTTTGTTATCACCCTAAACCCTTAGTTCAATTATCTAGTTGCTTGCATAAGTTGCTAAGTCGAGTCATATCCTTTGTATACAGTTTTAGGACGATTGGGATTCATGGGAAAAGTTAAAGTTTATGAAATGACGGGAAGGGAACGTTAAATTCAAATTCCCTTTGTTTGCGTAATAATGTACCCCAAGTGTTTTGATCTTTTCAATTCAGGTCAAATTAGTGTTAGAGTAATAAAAACTCAAGTGTAGGGATATGCCTATAAATCCCTAGTATTTTGATGTTATCGTAGAGGATGGTAGAGTAAAAGTGTATGAAAAAAAAAATCCAAAAAAAAAAAATAGAAAAAGAGAAAAGAAAAAAAAATAGAGTGTAAAAAAAAAAAAAAAAAAAAGACATACGGGCTACCATCCTACATCTATCTTTGAATTTATGTTTGTTTATTTCAGTTATCTAGAGTTTAGAGTGTCGAGTCTTGGCTTAGCAACGCCATTCTTCGTATGCATTTAACATAGAGATTTTTGACTTGCCACCACTAAATAGCCTATCCCACCAAACCCTTTGTTTCCCTACCGTAAGCCTAACATTACAACCCTTTAAAGACCTCTTTGATAGTCTTTCCTAGGTGCTTACGCCAAAGCGATGGAGGTTTGATCTATTCTCAAGCCTATGGTAATCTATGTACTAGGACCGGTTAATGAGTGTTTATCTTCCATTTCCTATTTGTTATATTTCATATATATACACCCGAGAGAGATGTGAGTATCCAAACACCCCATGTGAGGTGCTAGTATGTAATTTCCGTGTTTGTTATGACTTTTGCGGGGCTTATATGTGTTGTGCACTGTTTTGAATTAATGCTTCATGACCCCTAACTTATAAATTAATTGGCTAAAAGCATATTTGCTTGAGGACAAGCAAATAACAAGTGTAGGGATATTTGATAAGGTTTTAAAAGGTACCATTTTGAGGGGTCATTTAAGTCCTTATTTGATCACTTTTGTATCCGTTATTGCTTAATATCGTTCCTTTTCACTTTTTAGGTCTCAGGAAGGCAAAATGCTGGAATGGCACTTATTTGGACGAAAAGGCGCGAATATATGAAGAAAATGGCCATAGTCAAAATCGAGACACTCACAGTTGCTGAAATTAGAAGGCGACGGCGTCAGGTACTAATTGCGACGCCGTCCGAGGATTTTTGTGACGATACAGAACCCAAAACTCGTATTTTCAAGTGACGACGTCTAGTGTAAAAGAGTAGGCCGTCGCTACTCAGACGGCCTAGATGCAATCCAGACGACGTCAGAAGCTGAAGAGGACGGCGTCACGGACATAAGGTGACGCCGTCGCAAGGTTAACGTGGCCAAGACGAAACCCTAATGACGGCGACACGACGGCGTCACTAAACATAAGGTGACGCCGTCGCATATGTAATCTTATATATAGAATCCGAATTTTTCAATTTTAAGGAGAGTCTTTTGGAGTAAAAAACCTAAAACTGAACCTAAGGTGTCTTGTACAGTATTTTAGGGTTTTAAACCCTATCTTACATCAAGATAAGTATTTACTTCATTAATTCAATTATGTCTTTGATTAATTGTGTGTATGCTTGCATGTTCTCCATGTCCGGCTAATTTATTTGTGTGTTTGCTTAGGAAGTATGAAACTTAATTATTGAATATTGATTGGTTGTTTCTTATCTTAGTTGATTAATAATCTAGTAATGCGATAGGTCATTCGTTGTGTACTTAATGCTTGATTCATCTTTGTGAACCTTAGAATATAATTACCTGAGTAGTTGTAGGCTAAACCATCCAAAGAGTGCCTTAGAGTAAGAGTTTATCATCCCTAGTGGGTTTGTAGACGAGACCCTTTGGTAAGTTCAAAGAGTTAGGGAGAAACGCATACCCTACAACTTTAGACACACAACGCAACTAAGAATAAGGACGTGACAATTCAACCATCAATAGGAGATAATTAAGGAGTAGTACAATCTAAGTAAACACATCTTTAAACTATCATACGAGCACACATTAATTAGACATAGACTCCCACAACCTTAGTTTAGATAATTAGATAATAGTAGAGTAATCGGTAGAAATACCAACCCCCCAAATCCAATACCCGAGATTCGTACCTTTCCATTCATAAAATATAAAAATACAAAAAATAATCTTCCTTAACCTTAACCTTAGCGTAGTAACTCCTTACTAGCATTCCTATTCCCCTAGAGAACGATATCAATACCCGTGGCTTACCCTAATTTACTACACTACAATGATTTGGTTCACTGCCTAGGGTGTTATAAAACTTGCTCGAAGAAAAGGAAGTTTCCTTGACCCCGAACGACGCGTGTAGCGTTATCAATCATTTTTATCAGTTTGGAATGACGCATCGCAAAAACCTGTAACATCAAGTTCTGTATCTGGATTTCCTCCATACACTAGAAACATTTCTTTAGTAGCCCTTAGATACTTAAGAATGTTCTTAACAGCTTGCCAGTGTTTCACACCGGGGTTCTGTTGATACCGACTAGTGATATTATATGCAAACGCCACATCAGGCCTTGTACATCTCACAACATACATGATAGATCCTACAGCCGAAGCATAAGGAACCTTTTTCATGTGTGCCACCTCTTCAGGTGTTGACGCACATAGTTTATTACTTAAGCCATGTTCAACTTGCATCGGCAAGTATCCCTTCTTGGAATCTTGCATATTGAATCTCTTCAATATTTTATCAATGTAAGCACTTTGGCTTAGTCCAATTAACCGCCTTGATCTATCTCGGTAGATCTTGATTCCCATAATAAATGCTGCTTCCCCCAAATCCTTCATAGAAAAGCACTTTCCAAGATAAGACTTTACATCTTGCAAACTTGGAATGTCTTTTCCCATGATCAATATGTCATCGACATATAAGATAAGGAAAATAACATTACTCCCACTAGCTTTGTGATACACACATGGCTCATCAAGATTTTGAATGAAACCAAATTTCTTGATTTCTTCATCAAACTTCTTGTTCCATTGCCTTGATGCTTGCTTCAACCCATAAATGGATCTTTGAAGTTTGCATACACGCTTTGGAATTTAGGATTCACAAACCCTTCAGGTTGCGCCATATAGATGTCCTCATCTAGGCGACCATTTAAGAAGGCAGTTTTGACATCCATTTGCCATATCTCATAGTCATAGTACGCAGCTATGGCTATAAGAATCCTAATAGCTCTAATGTCTGCTACAGGAGAAAATGTCTCCTCGTAGTCTATCCCAAAGGTTTGAGTGTACCCTTGAGCTACAAGAAGAGCTTTATAGGTGTGTGCATTGCCATCTATGTCAGTCTTTATCTTATAGAGCCACTTACTTCCAACTACCTTAGCATTTGGAGGTAAGTCAACCTCTATCCAAACTTCATTATCTTTCATGGATTGCATTTCCCCATTCATTGCAACTCGACATTTTTCCTTTTCAGGACTCATCATGGCAACTTTATAGTTAGCAGGTTCACCAAGATCCCCCAACATATTTTCCTCAGCTTCTACGTTGAGACATAGACGCTCAGGTGCACGCGTAGTCCTTGAAGACCTACGAGTGGGAACCACTTCAATCTCAGGTGGAACGCCCAGACATTCAGGTTCTACTTGAGGTTGACTAGTGTTTTCAGAAGGTGTTGTATCTTCTTGATCATCTTCCAGATCATAAACTCTCCCACTGAATTCATGAGATATGAGATCCTTTTCAAGAAAGTCTCCATACCTGGCAACAATTACTTTGTTTTCAGGTGGAAAGTAAAAGTAGTAACCCGTAGTTTCCTTTGGGTATCCTATGAAGATACACTTAACAGATCTTTGTTGCAGCTTATCAGCAGAGTCACGTTTAACAAATGCCTCACAACCCCAGACCTTTAAGTAAGACAAGTTGGGAGCTTTCCCATACCACACTTCATAAGGAGTCTTATCAACCTTCTTAATTGGAACCATATTCAATATGCGAACAACAGTTTCTAAAGCATAATCCCGAAAGGATAAGGGAAGAGTTGTAAGATTAAACATTGATCGCACCATGTCTAGCAATGTACGATTTCTTCTCTCAGATACACCATTTTGTTGTGGATTATATGGAGATAAGAGTTGCTGGACGATACCACACTCAGCTAGATAATCTTTAACCTCTTGGCTTAAATATTCACCACCTCTATCGGATCGAAGAGCTTTAATCTTCTTTCCTAGTTGCAGTTCTACTTCACTCTTAAAAACCTTAAATGTTTCAAAGACTTCATGTTTATGTTTAAGTAAATAAACATAACCATAACGACTAAAATCATCAGTAAAGGTTAAGAAGTAGCTAGCACCCTTTCTTGACACATGTCTTAGTGGTCCACATACGTCAGTATGTATCACACCAAGAAGATTAGAAGCCCTTTCTAAACTATTTGTAAAAGGTTTCTTGGTCATCTTCCCAGATATGCAAGATTCGCATTTATCAAATGATTCATCATTGATGTCTTGCAAAAGCCCATCGTGTTGCAGCTGTTGCATGCGTTTCTTGCCTATATGAGCAAGTCTACAATGCCAAAGAAATGAAGAATCCAAATCACCTTTGATTCTTTTATTATTGATGCTAAAGACAGAATTATTTTTATCAATCATATTATCATGCAAATCAATTTCAAACACACCATTTACTGGAATAACATTAAAGTAAAAAACACCATTTAAAGAAACCGAAATTTCATAATCAGTAAATGTATGAACGAAACCAATATCTTTTAACAAGGAAACATAAACGACACCCCTAACAATGGAAGGTGCCTAATGACAATCGTTTAATGATAGTACTAAACCCGAAGGTAAAACTAAATCAAACGTGCCTATAGCTTCAACGACTGCATGTGCTCCATTACCCACGTGCATGTATTGATGTCCATAGGCAAGTTTCCTTGCTCCTCAATGTCCCTGCAGTGTATTACAAATATGAATACCACATCCAGTATCGTATACCCAGGAATTTATTTTATGAGGAAAAGCAAATAATTCTATCATCAAAAGAGTACCTGAAGTACTGGCCACAGTGCCAGTATTTTTATACCTCTTATTGCGCAACTCATCAAGGTAGAGTGGACAATTCCTCTTCCAGTGTCATACCTCGGTGCAGTGATGACAAGCCATATCCTTCTTCGGATTCTCACGCTTTTTGGGAGGGTACTTCTTGGGTTCTTGTTGATAAGTCATAACCTGTTTTCCCTTATCAGCTTTACCCTTACCTTTCCCTTGTTCGCTAGCGGCTTAGTAGGCTTAGAAATCCTACCCTTTTGGATGCTAAGAACCGTAGGTGTAGGGGCCTTCTTGGGCAAACCTTTCTCATAATCAATGAGCATTGCATGTACCTCAGTGACTGTCTTCCCTGTGCAATGCATATTGTAATTACGCACAAAACCATCAAACTCCTTGTTAAGGGATCTGTTGATAAAGCCAATTTGTATGTCATTGGGGTAGACATAGTTGAGACGCCCCAGCTGGTCCATGTAACTCATTATTTCCAGGCAGTGAGCACTCACAGGTTTCCCTTCTCCTTGCTTGCAACTGTGTAGAGCATCTATCAGATCATACAGCTCTACAGTCACAGGCTTTTCAAACAACCTTTGCAATTCTTCAAGCATGAGATTAGGGAAGTAATTTCAAACTGCTTTTGCAAGTTTGAGTTCATACTCCCGAGCATAATGCAGGCGACCTCATTATACTTGTCATACTCAGATTTCCATGCAGGTCGTGCTTCAGCAGTAGCACCTGCTGCAGGTTCAGGAGGACAAGGCGTAGTCAAATAATCTAGTCTTTTGGCAACCCTCAAGACAATTCTGAGTTGCCGATACCAATCATTGAAATTCGCGCTACCAGTCAATTTCTCTCGATCAAACATAGATTTGAATGACGAGGCTAGTGAAGTAGATTCAGCTTGAGCCATTTCTACAGAAATAAAAGTTCAAAAGTTAGTACTTTCGATAAGTAAACATTCAAGAAAATAAAATACCCTTTGGTCAATATTCATATTAACCATAGAATTTTCCTTGAATTTTGGATCCTCATTATCATAGTTTCACCACATCAGTTGATCTGCTAGTGGTGAAAGTATAGAATAGGTAATTTTTGAAAAACAATAATTGACAAACAAGTTTTCAATTCCAAAAGTTATGGGATTTACAATTTTGCCAAAACAATTAATGCAAAACGTAAGCATGTTTCATCCCATCTTATGCCTTAAGTCATAGGTCTCACTAACTAACTTAATTAAGTTGTCTAATTTAGAAACTGCAAATAATTAAGCTGAGGTCTCACACAACAAAATAATTCACCTTGTTATTGTAATCTAGATCAAGGTCTCACATAACTAAATTACAACTTCAAGTGTTTCATATCATTAGATGGCATCTTAAATTTAAAGGGTACAATTTTTGACGTGGAATCAAAACTTATGTATAAAGAAGCATGCATACAACTTTATAGCATAATATTTTTCGAAAAAACTTACATAATATTTTAATTTGCTAAGATTAATACTACAAAGTTTTAATCGATGCGTTGAGAAACTTACAACTTTGCACTAAGATGCTTCGTACATATAATGGTTATACTAGGTAGCTCCAATCGAACTCACAGAGGGCAGAGGACCAGGTAAGCGCTAAAGCATAACCTTAGACATCCTTTCAGTGTGACTGTGCGCACTTCTTAATTAACCCCTTTATAGTTTGTTCTAGTGGGTGAGCCGTTCTAACCATTTAGTACAGTCGCATCAATCGATTAAAGTTCAAGATTAATGCTTAGAAAAACAAATCAATTTCGCCATTATTCAGTCCATTTAAATTTCTATTCATAAAAACCCCCTTTTGCTTACTAACATGTCAAACAATATATAAACAAAAAAGCATTTTAATAAAAATTAAACACAATCAAATAATATAAACATATAACTAAACAATTTAACATATGTAAAAACAATTAGCCACATGCATAATTATTTCGATAAACTCTAATAACAATGCTAGCCGTAAAATAATGCATACATTAACTAGGGCTTTCACCTACAAGTAGATGAGCCACATGCATCGACAAGTCGATTGCGTAAGCCAAAGTTAGTAATATACCAAATAGCATATAACGAATTTTATTAGTTATAATTGAGGTCTTCCCCAATTCAATAATTATCAAATAAATAAAACATGTGTATATCACTAAACAATTTAATACATAAAAAACAATACTCCATGGCAAAACATGCATGTTCCACCATGGATTCCGCATAACAATTATCACCCAAGATACGCATATTACACGACACACAATAATTATTCATTAATTAACCACATAAAATTAGCATGCAATCCTAGGGTTTCTACAAGTTTTACAAAATTAAAACCTAATTAAATAATAAAAAGGTAATCGACCCTATAATAAAAAAATTAGGGTTTCAAATTCAAAACCCTAGAAACCATAAAAAGCATGCAAATAATCATAAAGATTCAATTTTTATGTGTTTCGATAATTAATTATATCATATTAACGGCTCGTGATGCCACTGTTGGAATATACTAATCATAACAAATTATAAAAGCAAGTAAACATCATCAAAGCATGCAACGGAAGTAAATAGGAATAATACATGTAAGTAATTAACCGAACAAGAAAGTGCGTACCTTTTAGCAATTCAAGTAAACCAAACGATTGTTAGAACAAGAACTAAAACCAAAACCCTAACTTTAGGGTTTATAAAATTCGACCCACACAAGATCGACCACCAAGGAATTCACAAGCAAAAATGCACTTGTTCTTCGTTCTTGTACACACGTACTAATAGCGATTTGATGTGAAAAGCTAGGTTCTTGAATCATAAATAAAACCAAATACTTGTTTCTTGAGTTAAGAAAAATCGAAACCCTTATGGTGAGAGGTGTTCGACCAGCCACTCAAGAAAGAGGAGAGGAGAAGAGAAATTAGGTCTATTGGTGATCCAAGGTTCGGAGAATAATGAATACAAGGGTTTGTATTTATAGTTTCTCAAAACTTGGTGACCAAGAAATCCCACCTCCTTGGGTTTGATAGCCCACGACCGGCCATGCTTCCCCAAGGGGATTCGAGATCCTTCTTGTCCACTAATTTCATTCTTAGTCCTCGTAGTTTACATTTAATGACCGTTAGTCAAAACCTCGTTAAATATTTAACTATCGTTATGTTTTATTTCGTGACTAATAATAAATAATAACATTTTGTATATTAATTATTAACATCAACTCTCATACGTAATGTGTGCAATCTCGAAGTCTCGAGTTCGAATCCCGACATACTAATATTTAAATATCCATAAAACCTTTCACAAGGTGCTGGTGATCAAGGTACTGCTTGTCAAGGAACTTATAGACAAGAGCTGATTACACCAAGGACTCTTAATTTTGAAGAAGAAGCTGGTCCTCCAACTGTTCTACATAAAGAGGAAGCTGGTCCTTCAACAGTCCTACAAGAAGAAGAAGCTGATACACCCATGGTAGAGCGTACTGCAAGTGATGATGAGATAGTTTCTCATATAATGCTAAATTTAACAAGACCAAGAGGTGTTACTATTCCTAGAGTTGAAGAACAACAACAACCTCAAGCTTCTCAACCAGTTTTAGATCCAAAGGACAAAGGCAAAGGCAAATTGGTAGAAACTAAAAAGAATAAGCTGACTTTAGCTGAAATAAGAGCTATTGAAGTAGCTAAGAATGAAGAAGCTGCTAAAAAGTTTCAAGATGCATATAATGCTGAGGCTGCTCTACCAGTGAAGGAATCTGAACATGTTATACCAAGAAGACCACTGAGTAAGGCTAGAGAAAGGAATGACATGATGGCTTATCTGAAGAGTCAAGGATATACTGGATTATAGAAGTTGAATTATATAGAGATGAAAGATTTATATGATGCTGTTAAAGAAGCTTATCAAAAGATGCTGGATAGTATTGTTTCTTTTACAGATAATATGGATGCAAGATTAAAATTAAGAAGCTTAAAAAGAAAAAGCACAACTCAAGCGGAACAGCCATCAAAGAAGATTGAGTTAAGATCTGATACAGTTGATGAGCTGAGAAATTACATAAGAGTTGTCGACTTTGATCATCCTAAAGCTAAAGATGTTGCAGAAAAGAAGTCTAAGATTTCTACATTCGAAGTCGTAGAAGCAAAAGATGGAGACTATCTTATGTTCCATAGAGAAGATGAAAGCTTTAGAGTGTTTAATTCATTATGGGACATACTGCATTTGATAAATAGAGAAGATTTGTTTCAACTATATCAATTAGTGCAAGAATACTTAGAAAATATTCCATCAACTGGAGTTGGCTTAGTATTGCTAGGAGATCTGACAATTATCTGGGAAACTGAGGAGACAAGCACTAAAGAAATCTGGCTAAATCAAGAGAATTGGGAGATTACCAGCTGGAGATTCTTTGAAGAATCTGGAGTGCATGTTTTGGAGCTGGAAGATGGGACCATGATTAATATGCTAGCTGAAAGAAGATATCCATTAACAGCAGATCTTATGAGAAGAATGTTAGATCATGGAATGAAGGTCGAGAATGAGACTGAAACAGCTCTTGTGTTAATGGAGTTGTTTATCAGATGGACAACAACAGCTGAGATGAAGCATAAGTACTGGTATGAAGTTTAATTATATAAATGTTTTGAAAAATAAATACTTTATTCAAAGTACTCAAATAGTACTTTATATAAAGTACTGCTTGCAGCTTAAACCAGTAACAGTCTTTTAATGAAAATAAATAAGAAATTGTTGTGAAGTGCAAAATACTTTTTAAAGCACAAAATATCAGCAACAAATGGTTTTTGAGATGGATACAACAAAAGGTTATCAGTCCACTATGTCTAACAAAAGGATTGGCTAATCCATAAGCAAACGGCTCTGGTAAAGATATCTCAAATCCGTTAGATAGTTGACAACTTGCTAATAAGTTGTATGGTAATCAACTCACCATATCAGCAAATGTAAAGAGTTGGCTAGCCCACATGAAAATGGCTTGTGGTAAAGGCTATGGAAAAACCATTCATATGGTAATTAGTTCACCATGGTTGCAAGAACTAACTAGTCCAAAAGGGTACGGCTTTTGGTAAAGACAAAACAAATCCGTTGATAGCTGATGATTTGCTAAAAATCATATGGTTATCAATATACCATGGTCTTACACACCTAAACATTTGGCTACTCCAGAGTTAATGGCTTTGGTAAAGAGACATCAAAATCCATAAAAATTTCAATGATTCACCTCTCACAAGAGTTTACACACCTGGAAGTGATGAGAATAGACTGAAACTTAATGAATTGATGTACAAATTGTCATATGTTGCTGAGTAGCTGTAAAGATGGAGATTGCTGATTGATTGCTATAAAGGATTGATGATAAAGACTACTTTGATGATGATATAAGCACAGTGAATACAAAGACAAATCTGAAGATAAAGACACAATCTTTCCAAGAAGCCAAAAGAAGTTAAAGCTAAAGATACAAAGAAACTTGAAGTCAAGCAAGTAGAATTCAAGTTAGGGGAGGATTGTTGGGATATAAAGTACTGAAGTAATACAAAGTACTGAAGAAGTCAAAGTGCTGAAGAGTCAAAGTACTGCTAAAGAAGAAAGTCAATGTACTGCTCTTTCATCAAAGTATTGCAAGGATAAAAGGACTGCTACGCAAATCGTTAAGGATTATTATGCAATTCTAGAATGTTCCTAGATTAGTTTAGTATTACTTGTCATACAAGGATTAGAATTGTAAATCGACTAGGGTTAGCCTTATGCCTATAAAAGGACCCCTAGATTGGCATTAGAGATACATGTTTTACGAGTTATAATACGAATTCATTCGCAGTATTAGAGTTATTAGAGTTGTTAAAGAGTTGTTAGAGAATCTGTATAACAAGCAGGTTCTATGTATTAATATAATCGTTGTAGTTAAAGTTAATTCTTCTTAGCTTTATTTAAGTAAATTCCGCATACTTAATAGAGTTAATTCAGTGTTTCATTGTTAGTGACTTAGGATTTATCCGAGATTGCTAAGCCCTTACAAGCTATATAAGTTACTTTGGTTAGAGTATATCGATCCAACACCTGTTTGTGCAGATTTTACAAAAGTTGTTTTGGATTTTGCACTTGCAACAATTGTTTTAGGGTGAGCAGTTTTAACAGTTTTAGCAGTGGCAAGAGTTTTAAGTCCACTTCTTAGTTGAACTGCTCTTGGGATCATGTTGTTGTGTGTATTAGGGTGTATTTTGTTTTGAAACTTGTTTGACTCCACCCTTTTACTCCCATAAACTTCCCTTCTCCTAACATGATAATCATAATTAGCGTGTAAATGTTCAAAGCCACCACAGATATAACATGCTTTATTGTACATCACAAACTCACTACCTAGTTGTTGAGATTTTACATGATTCTAACTCCTCTGGTTACCCCTAGGAGTTGATGACTTGTTTCTATACATCTCAACATACCTTACAGTTGATCTAGGTTTATTAGCTTGTTTCCTAGGTTCCTCTGTAATAGTATTTACAACTTGTAGGATAGAAGCCTCTACATTCTTTTTAACATTCTCATCTACAACAGATGAGTCACTTGCACTTTCAAAAACATTAGATTCATGCTTAACCTCTTTCTCATTTTTTACAAATTTGAGAGGACCATATTCACGATTAAGTTCCTGAAATTTTTCTATGCCTGTATGAGCTAAATCTATGCCAGGAGGTGATGGAACACCCCTTAGTGGTGGAGGAATTGTATTGTATCCCATACCAAACTTAACTTTACTAGTAATTTGAGAATTCCAGATTTTATCAATTGACTTAGACTGATAATATAAGGTGTCAACAGATAAATTGACATTCTCATTTATCTTTTGAAGTCTTTCAAGCTCTTCTTTTAGTGCCTCATTCACTGCTACCTTATGATCTATCTCTCTTCTAAGAACAACCATATCATCATTATATTTTGTCTCATTTGCTCTATAATGCTCTAGTTGTTTTTCTAATACAGATATGCCTCTTCTAAGGTTTGACACATTATAATTAGCAGCAAACAACTCTGTTATTTGGGTGTCATATAATTCATTAAGCCTTTCACATTCTCTAGAAGCCCTACATGCTTTAGAACAACTTTCAAAGTTTCGTACCTCAGAGTCAGAGATGGCCATGAAAGCATGTTCTGTAGCAATAAAAGCAGCATCTGAAGGTTGTTCCTCTTGTCCATCAGCCATGAAACTCCAATCATAGCTCACACCATCAATTGCCAGCATTGCCTTTGGCTCCTCCACAATTGGTTCTTTCTTTTCCTTATACCAAGTAGACCTATTGTCCTGCTTCCTTGGTCTTCTGCATTCTCTAGCAAAATGCCCCAACTTGTGACAGTTAAAACACTCTACTTTCTTTTTATCAAACCCTGCAGTTTCATTTCCATTGATGTGAATTGGCTTGCCAGTCTTCTTGTAGAATTTCCTAGCCCTCATGCTAAGAAGAGCTATTTGCCACTTTATGTCCATCTCCTCCAAGTCAACTTCATCAATTTGCTCTATGTCTTCATGAGTTAATATAGAGCCATTAACTTGAGAGGAGATAAAGGCATAAAAGGTAGGATCTCCAATACCAACAACCTTCTTCTTTGAACCTGCAGTGCTAACAATAGCATTACCAGTAGAAACTGTAGAACCAGCAGTGGCAATATCAACATCACTGTCATCTTCAGAATCATCAGTGTCAACAGAGGTTGACATCAATGCCAAGCTACTAGAGCTTGTACCAAGTTTCCCTGCTTTCTTCAACCTTTGTTCAATGAGTTTGAAGTTGTTGTAAAGATCATTGAGCTTCATAGTTTCAATATCTGGTTTATTTTCCCAGACTGTAACATTAGTATGAAACTCAGCAGGCAAACTTCTTAGAAACTTCAAATTGAGGTCTTCCTTTTCTACCTCAATTCCAAACATAGTCAATTGTGTGACAATCTTCTGGAGTTTGGTGAAGATGCTGTCAAGGGAGTCATTGCTTGAAGCAGAGAAGTTTTCATAACTTTGCTTCAACAATGTCTTTTGAGTCTTCTTAGTAGCATCATTGCCACCAAACACTGAGCAAATCTCTTCAAAAAGTTCTTTTGCTGTCTTGAATTTGCTGAAAGAAATGATCTGGTCTCTAAGAAGAGTCGTTAGTAACAAACTTCTAGCCTTCATGTCATTCTTCTTCTGTGTTCTTTCATCAGTAGTATCAGGTACATAAACTGTTACAACTTCTTTGTCACCAATTTTCTTAGTCTTCATCTCAGACTTGAAGGAGTCACTAGTTAAGATGATCTCCCACAGAGCATAGTCTTGTATGAGAAAGTATTGCTCAATCATTATCCTCCACATCTCAAACTCATTGAGTTTGAGCTTAGGAAGCCTTGGAGCAGAGTTGGACTGGTTTTCCATCTCCATTGATTTGAGTGAGTTGGTTAAGCTTATTCCTTAGATCTTCTGAATCAAAGTATTAGAACCAAAGCTATGATACCACTTGATGGATCTAAACACACACCTTGTGTTTGTGATACTTTGATTTATATTAATAAGTAAGCGGAATATACTTAGTAATACTAGAAGATGGATTGTATGATGTAATGTAAGTGAGAACAGTATAACACAAAGCTTTAATATTATTAAGAATAATACGAGTGATCTTGCTTATCACTAGGGTTACACCTTAAAGCTTTCTAGGGATTAATACGTATATAGAACAATGACCTAGGACCTCCTTTTATAGCACAAGGAGTCCTTTACAAGATAAGTATAATGCTATCAATATAAAATATACACAAAATCTTTTCTATACTTATCAATACACGAATACATAACAATTATCCTAATGCTAGTGGTAATAATATGTACTAGCAGTGATAATGTGTTTCCACTGCTAGTGCATTCTTCAGTAGTGTCTTCCACAAGCTTATCAGTGGTAACTGTTAGTATTATTCCCAACACTAAAGATGAGACCAGTGAAATCCTTAAGTCATACATAACTGCAGTAGAGAACCTTGCTGATAAGAAAGTTAAAATCATTAGGAGTGATAATGGGACAGAGTTTAAAAACCAAGTAATGAATGATTTCTGTCAACTTAAGGGTATTAAAAGAGAATACAGTGTAGCTAGGACTCCTCAGCAAAATGGGGTTGCTGAAAGGAGAAATAGAACATTGATAGAGGCAGCTAGGACTATGTTAGCAGATTCCAAGTTGCCCACAACATTCTGGGCTGAGGTAGTTAATATTGCTTGTTATGTTCAGAACAGGGTACTGGTTGTAAAGCCTCATGGCAAGACTTCCTATGAGTTATTTTTAAGTAGAAAGCCTTCTCTAGACTTTCTTAAACCTTTTAGATGTCATGTCTCTATTCTCAATACCATTGACCACTTAGGTAAGTTTGATGGAAAATCTGATAGTGGATATCTGGTTGGCTACTCCTTCAATAGTAAAGCCTTTAGGGTTTATAATTCTAGAACCAGAAGGGTAGAGGAGAATTTGCACATAGAGTTCCTTGAAGATAAACCTAGTGAAGAGGGGCAAGGACCAAAATGGCTTTTTGATATAGATATGCTAACTAAATCTATGAACTATGTACCTGTTTCTGTGGATTCTAACATTGTTGCAGGAGAAAAGCAAGGTTCTGATGCAGATTCTGATGATGATGATCATTGTATCTTGTTGCCTATTTGGAAGGACATCTTAGTTGGAAGCACTTCTTCAGGGGAGGCAAACAAAGAAGATGATCAGCCTCTAAAGACCAATTATTCTAATGCTGAAGGAGGGGTAACCAATGAAAGTGATACAATGGAAGAAACTCAAGTGATCAGTACTAATGTGGTTAATACTGATAAGCCACATGTTAATACTGATGAGCCAGATTTTAGTACTGATGGTCCCCACTCTATTCCATTAGTTAATATAGAGGTTCCTGATCCCTATGGTGAAGCTGATGAGATTGATTTTACTAATATAGATTCATCTTATGCTGTTCCTGCTACACTACACAAAAGAATTCATCTGGATCATCCTTTGGAGAATGTTATTAGGGATGTTCATGCTGAAAGATCTACAAGATCTAAAGTTCAGCATAGTGAGACTGGATTCTTTAGTGCCATTTATGAAGAAAGGATCCATGGGGATACACAAAAATGTCTCTTTGCTTGTTTTATCTCACAAGCAGAACCAAAGAAAGTCTACAAAGCACTTGAAGATGAATCATGGGTAGAAGCAATGCAAGAAGAGCTTCTCCAGTTCAAGGTTTAAAATGTATGGGTTCTGGTGGATCTTCCTAATGGCAAGAGAGCTATTGGTACTAGATGGGTTTTCAAAAACAAGAAGGATGAGAAAGGTGTGGTAATAAGGAACAAAGCTAGACTGGTGTCTCAAGGGTATACACAACATGAAGGAATTGATTATGAAGAGGTCTTTGCTCCAGTGGCAAGGATTGAAGCTATCAGACTATTCCTAGCCTATGCATCATACAAAGACATCACAGTATACCAGATGGATGTGAAGAGCGCTTTCCTCTATTAGAAGATTGAGGAGGAGGTATATGTCTGTCAACCTCCTGGCTTTGAAGATCCCAACTTTCCTGACAAAGTATACAAGGTTCAGAAGCTACTCTATGGTCTGCATCAGGCCCCAAGAGCTTGGTATGAAACTTTAGCCAAGTATCTTTTGGGCAATGGCTTTAGAAGAGGGAAGATTGATCAGACTCTATTCATCAAGAATGTGAAGAATGATATCCTGTTGGTTCAGATATATGTAGATGACATTATTTTTGGTTCAACCAAGCAGGATCTATGCATGGAATTTGAAAAGTTGATGCATGACAGATTTTAGATGAGTTCTATGGGAGAACTCACCTTCTTTCTTGGGCTACAAGTCAAGCAGAAGACAGATGGCATATTTATCAGCCATGATAAGTATGTCAAGGAGATTTTAGTGAAGTTTGGCTATGAAAACACAAAGATTGCAAGCACTCCTATGGAGCATAATAAGCCACTACTTCTAGATGCTGATGGTGAAGAGGTTGATCAACACCTCTACAGGTCAATGATTGGTTCATTGATGTATTTGACTGCCTCCATACCAGATATCATGTTTGCAGTATGTGCCTGTGCTAGATTCCAAGTCTCTCCAAAGCTTTCTCACATGCATGTTGTTAAAAGAATCTTTAGATATCTGAAAGGCCATGCTCACCTAGGCCTTTGGTATCCTAAGGACTCTCCCTTTGATCTGGTAGCTTACTCTGACAGTGACTATGCTGGGGCAAGTCTTGATAAGAAGTCAACCACAGGAGGATGTCAATTTCTTGGTGATAGGTTGATTTCAAGGCAGTGCAAAAAGCAAAGCATTGTGGCAAACTCTACAACTGAGGCTGAGTATGTAGCTGCTGCAAGTTGCTGTGGTCAAGTCCTCTGTATTCAGAATCAGATGCTTGATTATGGGTATAATTTTATAGGCACTGTCATTTACATAGATAACAACAGTACTATATGCATTATAAAAAATCCAGTTGCTCATTCTAAAACTAAGCACATTGAGATAAGACATCACTTTATAAGGGACTGTAATGAAAAGAAACTCATCCAGGTTGATAGGATTGATACAGAGTTTAATGTTGCGGATCTTTTAACAAAAGCTTTTGAATTGGGAAGGTTTCAGTACTTGGTCACAAGTATTGGGATGCTTCATCCATAATATGTCTTATCTCTCTTTATTTTGTAAAGTTTTGTAAACTGGTGGTTAGTACTAATTGTTATCTAGTAACTAACTTTTTAGGAATAACACAAGCAGTATGGATGTGGTTTGGTAAAATACTGTTACTGCAAGTATGGTTTACTCCCTTATGCTCATTCTGATGCAACCACATGTTGGAACTTGCTGTAATTCTGGATTCTGTGATGCCAAAGCATTATGTGGCATCTTGTGTTATAAATGAACATGAATTGATGGTTTCAGTTAGTCAGATTCATTCTGCACTAACCCACTCTTTCCCATTGTATCTCTTTACAGATAGTGTGACTAGCCTAAGGGCATCTGGCTTAGAGAACAGCGAACAACCATGAATCCAACACCTGTGTTGGAGGCAACACCTGCCACGAGCTGGAAACCCTATCAGGGAGGCCCTTTTAATGGGACTATCCATCACAGGCAGTGCTTAGCACTGAAACCATTGGTTTTCACCAAACCAGAGGCCATGTAAGGCCGACCTTGATTAAGTGTCTGTCACCATACTTAATCCCTTTAAAATGGGGTTTCAGTATTATGATTTCCAAACTATAAGATAATACTGATGGGTAAAGTGAATACTGATGGTTATAAGTTAGTACTGATAAGCCTAGTTAATACTGATGAACTAGCCGTTAGTACTTATTCCAAAAGTCAGTTATGCAATGATTACTTTTGCAAATTGGGTTGTTCCGCCGGTTTCTTTATCTAAAGGTTTCCTAAATTGGCTAATCTTTACTTATTACCATAAATATTTTCAAGGCAGTCCAATCAAAATTCTCCAACTCTTTATATATTGCATAACTTTTCAATTGCTTTCACCACAATTCACTCAATACTTTTGCGATCAAATCCCACTTTCATAACCCTAACTCTTATTGCTAATGGCTCCTATTGATTTTATCGATAAGCACAACATGGTGGCATGCTTGGACTTGCCAGAAGGCAATGAAGAGTTCACTGAGATAGTAGCTTTCCTAAATAGAAGCAAAATCAGGTTTGCTTTACTCTTAAACCTTACTATCTTATGTACCCCTGTCAGGAAGTTTTGGCAAACTGCTAATGCCTCAACAACTGAGGAAGGGGTCCAACAGTTAATTGGAAAAGTGGATGGCACCCAAATTGTTATTACTGAAGCTTCTCTAAGAGAACATCTTCATCTTAGAGATGCTAAAGGTATTAGCACTTTGCCAGCCACTGACATAATTGAACAACTCTCATTGATGGGGTATAGACATGACAACATTTTTAACTTTCACAAAAGTCAGTTTTCCCCACAATGGAGGTTTCTAATTCACACCCTCCTACATTGTTTGAGACACAAAAGGACTGGCTGGGATGCTTTTCCCACAAACATAGCCACAGCCTTGATCTGCCTTGCAACAGGCAGGGTGTTCAATTTTTCAAATTATATTTTTGAGGGTATGCTTAAAAATGTTGTTAGCTAAACCAAGTTTCTGATGTATCCCAGGTTTATTCAAATATTTTTGGATCTTCAGAAACAAAACTTGCAGCCTCACAAAAATGTTTATCCATCAAAACTACTCACAGCTAAAGTGTTTTCAAATATGTTAAGGGCTGTGGTAGGATATAGTGGGGTTGTAGTGCCATTGTTTCCTAACATGCTGATTGCAGAGGGTGAAGGACCATCAAGCACATGTGGCTTCCAACACACACCCACAGATCCTGATAATTCTCCTGCTCAACAACATTCATCCACAAGTAGGCATTCCAGACAGGAGAGTGGGACAGCTCAGCCCCATTCTCCTCCTAACCTTGAACGAGATGAGCTTATCTTAGATGATGCAGTAGATAGAATGGTAAGGGCTGCCACTACTCTACCAAGCTTAGTAGCTGGTGAGGACAGTGGTAACATAAATAAGACCCAACCCATGCCAACACCTAGTGAGCACTCTTCACAGGGTGGACCCAGGCAAAGGCTTAAAAGGGGGGGGGGTGTATCTGCTCAGGCTAGGCCTGTGAGTGCATCTCAATTGCCCAATGACCCACCTCTCTCAGCAGGTAACACAGCTGGAAGTGGTGAGGGCAGCTTATCACTAAAGGATATGACGGAATTGTACAGGTTTCTATGTCAAAAGGTTTCTATATCCAAGATCGGTAGTATCATCATTGATTATAATAGGTTGGTTAGAAAAGGTTAAATTCCATTTCTCCATGATGCTTTGGATTTTTTTCATTTACACCAAAGCGATTAATAGCTTCTTCTAATCTTCGCTTATTGTGATCCCGTGTTATTGCAAGATTTTCAATTAAGCCATCGACCTCCTTGACTGCAGTCTGATAAATGTTTGTAACATAAAAAAGGTCTAAAACTAAAAGAATGAACAAAACACAAGTATGATTACATACATAAACTAATTACTTCATACCTCAACAGTTTTCTCCTCCGTCTGCTCGTGGGGGTCTTTATCAATATCATCCCCTTCTACTTTAGGACATCCAAAACCTTTAAAATGAATATCTTTTTATAAATTCAAAGCGAAGATAAGATATGCCTTCCCTGATGTTGTTTTGCTCCATGCAGGTAACATTTTAAATGATCCAAAATCTTTCTTTCCATCGAGTTCCATTAGATCTTCTGGCTTCCATTTAGTAATCACTGGTGGCACCCTTGCAATCTTAGTCGCAACACGATCAAAAAATAGAAGCTTAACCAAAATACAATAAATAATTAGAAAACATAAATATACATAAATGAAAATTTAACTATGAAATTACACGTACCACCAAAAATGCAAGAGGGCCAACAAACTTGGAACTTTTCTTACTATGATCCCATTTTTCCTTGCAATCCTTGACCGCCTTTACCACAAAGTCACACCAATTAAACTCTTTAAAGTCACTATTCTTTGTTATTAATGCCAAAAACCGAATGTCTGCACGACCATTGCTCATAGATTCAACCAAGGTTGAAACCATCATAACTAGGAAATCTAATTTGAACAGATAATCAGAGGCTTTTCTAAGCTTCATTTTCTGCAGCAACTGTGGAGGATAAATATCTTTATCGTTATCAAGGCCTAAATGTGTTTTCAATTCGATGATCGTAGGCACTTTATTGTAGTTTTCCTGCCTTGAATGATTAAGAATAGTTGGCCCATAGGGAACCCATCTACCTCACGGAACCCATATACCTCATGGACATACTCCTCGTTCACCGGGATATCTCCACTAGTTATTTCGATTACTATCGGATTTTTCATCGTATCTAGTTTGGAGAGAACATAGGATCAAGGGTCTTTGGGTATATCTTTGACCTTAAGTTCTAAAACACTTTGAAATCCCATATTTTTAATCATATTCTTCTGGCGGCCGTCTGACAGATTATCAATTAATTTGCATATCAAGCTTGAAGGGCTTCTTACTCCTAGAACATCGGGATGACCAACACAATTTTATAACCATAAAACAGGACAAATAAACTTAAGTGATTACTTTCAATAATATAACTGGCAAATTCACAGTTTGACACATGACAAAGTGAAGCTGGTCTTGCATATTACAAACTCTTAAGTGAAGGGGGGGGGGGGGGGGGATCCTGACCCAAAGGCTACAATATTGGTATTTCTGGACATCTTTAAAACTAGAATGAGTGGTTTGGGGTTCATGTATTCGGTCAAGGGGGTCGAAATGTATAAGCTAATTTAGATTTTTAGAAGTTAAATTTGTAATTTTCTAAGTGAATTTGGTAATTTAAATCATTTTTAATTAGTTTTAAGTAATTTAAATTAGTTTTTAATTAATTAAAAGTAATTAATTTGTGATCAAATTAGTTTTTAATAATCGTAATCGGCAATCATGAATGCAAAGTATAATAAAAGTGCGCACCATTTTCCACATATGCAGCTTCAACGAGAACTGACGCATTTTCATCCACATATTTAGCTTCATCACTGGCCCATTCTTCATTATTGGTGTGACAATTCCCTGGACCTTCTTCTTCTTCTTCAATTAGAGTGACTTCTTCTTCTTCACCGGGAACTAATGCATTTTCATCCACATTCTCTAGCATATGTCATTATATCAGCAAATTATAAAGCTTGCAAATATCACTTTAGGCGTGTTTTGAATATTACCTTCAGACTCTTCTTGTTCTTCTTCGGGTTCAATTGGAAGGCAAAAGAAAGGTCTCTCACACTGGATGCACAAGTCTTCAGAATGTCTCTTTTTCCACATTTTTATGAATGGTGCATAATTCTTACAATAGTTTCTTTCAGTCGCTCCCCTGGGCAAAAGAACGTTCAAAGATATCATGGGGGGCAGTTTTTTTAGTTTTTCAATTTGAAGTTGCGTGCAGACCAAATCTGGCTGGTGATATACTACATCGCCAAAATTGATCAGAACCACCCGAGAAAAAAAGACTCTTTTATTAAAATATGACTTATAATCATCATATGGATTCAAAATTATATCTTGAAATATTACCCATATATTAGTAACTGAGATAAACTACTTAAACTCGAAATTAAGATTTGTAAAGCATACGTGAGGCGTCATGCTACTCCTTATATTTTCCAATTGTTCTGTCAAACTTAACTTGCCTCGCTTACGCTTCTCTCGATTAGCTATTTGTGGGATCCAGTACTTGTAAAGAGGGATGCCTTTCACAAGTACTTGTGAAGGTGAGCCCTCCCCCAAAAAAGCTTTTCTGATTTTGGGAATTCTTTCCATAAAAAACAGCTAAAGATAAATTGGTCAGATTATTGAATAATCATATAAAATATTTATAGTATAAACTTAATTTACTAATTTAGAATCAAAGGTTGAACTAGTATTCGTCAATTTTGTCTTTAAGTCTTCTAATCTCTAAATGAGCGTGGGTTGCTATCTATTTAAGTGTCTAATGATAACTTAGCGGGAATCTAAGAAATCCTTGAAATCAAACTTCAGCTAATTCTGGTACTATTCTCTGTGAGGTGTCAAAAGCCTGGTCACCTAAAACCAACTGGTTTGGGATGTGCCGAGAAGAAAGTCGTTACATGGAAAAGGTTCTTTTTGCCCAAGTGCTTATTGAGCTTATTTGAGTGCTTATTTGGGTAAATTAAGTTGATAAGTGCTTATTAAGGTAAATTAAGTTTATACTATAAATATTTTATATGATTATTCAACAATCTGACCAATTTATCTTTAGCTGTTTTTTAATGGAAAGAATTCCCAAAATCAGAAAAGCTTTTTTGGGGGAGGGCTCACCTTCACAAGTAATTGTGAAAGACATCCCTCTTTACAAGTACTGGATCCCACAAATAGCTAATCGAGAAAAGCGTAAGCAAGGCAAGTTAAGTTTGACAGAACAATTGGAAAATATAAGGAGTAGCATGACGTCTCACGTATGTTTTTACAAATCTTAATTTCGAGTTTAAGTAGTTTATCTCAGTTACTAATATTTGGGTAATATTTCAGGATATAATTTTGAATCCATGTGATGATTATAAGTCATATTTTGATAAAAGAGTCTTTTTTTCTCGGGTAGTTCTGATCAATTTTGGCGATGTAGTATATCACCAGCCATATTTGGTCTACACGCAACTTTGAATTGAAAAACTAAAAAAACTACTTCCCATGATATCTTTGAACGTTCCTTTGCCCAGGGGAGCGACTGAAAGAAACTATTGTAAGAATTATGCACCATTCATAAAAATGTGGAAAAAGAGACATTCTGAAGACTTGTGCATCCAGTGTGAGAGACCTTTCTTTTGCCTTCCAATTGAACCTGAAGAAGAACAGGAAGAGTCTGAAGGTAATATTCAAAACACACCTAAAGTGATATTTGCAAGCTTTATAATTTGCTGATATAATGACATATGCTAGAGATGTGGATGAAAATGCATCAGTTCCCGGTGAAGAAGAAGAAGTACTCTAATTGAAGAAGAAAAAGTAGGTAATATTCAAAACACACCTAAAGTGATATTTGCAAGCTTTATAATTTGCTGATATAATGACATATGCTAGAGAATGTGGATGAATATGCATCAGTTCCTGGTGAAGAAGAAGAAGAAGAAGAAGGCCATGGGACTGTCACACCAATAATGAAGAATGGGCCAGTGATGAAGCTAAATATGTGGATGAAAATGCATCAGTTCTTCGGTGAAGCTGCATATGTGGAAAATGGTGCGCACTTTTATTATACTTTGAATTCATGATTGCCGATTACGATTATTAAAAACTAATTTAATCACTAATTAATTACTTTTAATTAATTAAAAACTAATTTAAATTACTTAAAACTAATTAAAAATGATTTAAATTACCAAATTCACTTAGAAAATTACAAATTTAACTTCTAAAAATCTAAATTAGCTTAAAAATGATTATGAAATTAAAAATCTAATTTTATGACTAATTATTTAATTTTAATTAATTAAAAACTATTTTTAAATATTAAAAACTAATTAAAAATAAAATTAAATAGGAAATTAACCAAAAAATTGCAAATTTAATTTTTAAAAGTCTCAAATAACTAAAGAATATTTTTAAAACTAAAATCCTATTTTTATGACTATTTAATTAATTTCTATGAATTAAAATTACTAAAAAGTGCTTAAAACTAATAAAAAAAAAAGAGAAAAAACAGCAAATCAGCGGAAAATTATGAAAAATTACAGAAAAGTCCTAAATATTATCCTAATTAAAGGGAAAAATATGCTAGACTAAAAATTCAACCCAAATAAGCACTTTGGGCTAATAAGCAGTTTGAATAAGCATTTAAAATAAGCAAATAAGCAAAAAATCCAACCGAATGATTCCAGAAGGTATAAACAACCTTAATAAGCACTTATCAACTTAATTTACCCAAATAAGCACTCAAATAAGCTCAATAAGCACTTGGGCAATTTCTGATTTTAAGGTATAAACAACCTTTTTGCAGACAATGTACCAAGCCTGCAAACATTGCATGTATTCCTACTTGTATTCTACTTGTTCCATCTTAAATACATGCTGTAAAAATATGCTTTCCCAACTTATTCATACTCACAAAAAATTCAAAAAAGTACAGTAATAAACTACATGCAGTTTGGAACGTTACCTGCAGATTAAAATGTTGTTGCATCTTTTCATTGGTTAGGTTAATGCGTCTAAAACTAACCTCTCCTCGCTCTATTCCATCGCTACCTTGCCTATCCACAAATTTTGCTACAATATAAAACTACTGAACATAACCATATAATTAAGCTTACCAATCAAAAGTAAATTGTTTTTTTTCCCAGAAGGTTCCTCCATTGTTTGAAATACCTCGATCATAGACAAACGTTGATGCATTTATTCAAATTCCTAAAAGCATGACTTGAAACACATTCACATCAAAAGAACCCTAAAATATATTACCTTGATGAAAGAACGCACAACTTACGGAACAAAAGGAGCGTACTCCGTCTCTCTTTCTGCTACAAGTGGTTGAACCTTCTCAAAGTCTTTCAATACTGATTGAAAATCTTTTGCAAGTTTAGCATATATATTTTTTTCCTAGTCTGCACGAAAGAAGAAAAAAAAAAAAAAAAAAAAAAAAAACAGAAATCAAGTCACCAAAAGGAAGATAACAAAGATTAGTTTACCATTGGGAGCCACCATGACCTTCTGATCCCCTTTTGTACCCAACCCATGTGTGCCAAAAGTACTTGCTAAGCCTTCAGTAACCTTCCCATACATGGCTTTAGAAAGAAACATATGTTATTTCTTATCAATTACGATGCATAAAGAATTAAAAGCAATTTGAATAAATACTTATTTTAGGGTCTCCATATGTAGATGTGAGGGCGGTTTCTAGCTAGCTTCTTCTTCATGTTCGAGATATATCATCATCTAATTGATTTGAAACTTATAGGGCCAACATTAATATTTGGGCTAACAAAATGTGCCGTCATCAAACGACAACATATTTATATTTTGGAGAAATATGCAAATATGCTAGTTTTATTGGGTATATATGCAATGATCCCTATATATAATAGGTAATATATTAGTTTCGATACATAAAAGCTTAGCTTCATTAATATGCTAAGTTAAAGAAAAATGTAAAAAAAGAATGAAAGAAATGAAAAAATGCTAGCAAAATCTTGACAAAGCTGAGAAGCTTCTCGGTCTCGATCATATCTTCCTCATACGAACTTTGATGTAACTAAATCAAAACATAAACAAAAGATGAGATTTTGAAATGTTATTCAACATGGTTAGTACCGGCTCACCATTAATATAACACGACGAATTAATTTAGAAAAACTCATATTTTACGCTAACAAAGTTAATGCGGCTACCCGAAGATAAGAGCAAAGTTGTACCCAAGCAAAGTTAACGCCGCATGTCCCGTTTATATCATAGTCATTGCATAGATCGTGGTACAATAACGTTTCCTGGTACGCGATTTGTTTCTGGAATTGATTTTCAACATCTTCACAATTTGGTGATGAGTGAACTTTAGCTATTTATATCACAATTCATATTGTATTAGTTTAGAATATTAAATCTAATTTACATAACGTAAAAATTGAAGTGGACATTAAATCGAAGGGTTACCCTTCAACAATATTAATTGCATTTTACCCTTGTACTAACTTCATTCTTTGTATTAATGAGTGTTTGACACAAACTGAAAATTTAATAGTCTTCATGGTTAAAACATATGTGTTACGATGATCAGATATTCAATTCACATTATAAAAATGCAACTAGTAGCTGTATTTTAGAAAAAGGTGATCCGTAACTGAATATATTTGGGTTGGCTAGGGTGTAATTGAGCCGAGTACTATTGAGCTCGAGCTTGACTCGACTACTATAAACACAGGCTTGAAAATAGACTCAAACTCAATCAAGCTTAGCTCAAAAAATATTCGACATATTTGCTAGAATCAGCCCACTTTGAAATGATAACTAAGTAATTATAAGCTTATAAAACTGTAAATATGTAATTTAACTTAGGCCAATAAGGCTTGTGAGCCTCTCAAATCGAGTATTGCGAAACACGAACTCGACTCGGGTTTCTACTCGAATAGCTCGTGTCCGCACCCCCCTGAGTGACGAGAAAGAAAGGATTTCTCGGAGCAACCCCCCAGGTTCCAGACCCAGGAGTAAACTTTCCCGTATGAGCTTGTTTCGACTTGATTAAGTCGAGTATTCTCTGAGTTGACTACGAATAGCTCACAGACTTTCTTATCTTGTTTACACCAGGGTCACAGACGAAACATATACACAGATAGACAACCAACCAAACATTTGTGACTTCCACTCTGATCCTCTCAATTTAGATCTCATTTAAACACAGATATTGGTCAGTGTTTTTTTTTATGTCTCTGCATTCTAAAAACTAGCTGCTTTACCATTTGTTTTATTTCCTTTACTTGTTGATTCTTGATTAATTCTGATTTAGGATTTCATCGTTTAATGTTTTTAACATTTTATTTGTGTGTTTAGTGTGTCAAAATGTTACTATGAAATGATGGAAATGCGTTCCTCTTGGCCAAGTATTCATTGAATGATGTTTGAAACTCGACATGGTTATTGATTCTTGTCGTTACAGAAAGCAGTAAAAGGGTGTTTGGGTTTGTATGCAATTGCAGAAAAATAACAACAGAACTTGTGTAAACGTTGTATTATATAATTGAAGTATGTATGATACAATTTGCCTACACTGCCTCTTCCTTATATATGATGTGAAACGACACAATGAAGTGATATACCGTTTCACAGAAACCTAATAGAGGCGTATTTAATCTAAGGGACACAATGGTTTACAAAAAACCATATTGACCCAAGCCTACATTATTTCCAGGCTTTTCCAAATAACCAATCTAAATACATATACGTTTTTCATCCTAAGTAACTTAACAGCACATATTAACGCTTATAACAAATTACAGAAGTCTTTAAAAACATTAAACTAACATTGTCCCCCTTAATTGTTGGTGTCAGTTTCCCAGCAGCAGGGTAAGATAATCAACTTCAGCAGTAATGTGCAACTCTTCAGCAGAAACAAACAAACGGTCAGCAGTAACAAATACCACTAGGTGGTTACCGGATATCACTTGGAATCGTGTGATCACTTTCCAAAGTAAACTATTCGACCCTAATGCCTGGGTATCACGAATATCTACTTGGGATAAGACCAAATGCAGTTAGAGAATTAGGCACAATTCTATAACCCCTTCGCTAATAAGTGTTTAGGTTTACTGTATTGTTTTCACACATATTCTCACTATATGTCATCTGTAAAACAGATCTCCTATTTATAGGAATATACTCTCAGCTAGTCAATGGAATTGTGGGTATTAATCGGCCCATTAATAGCCTCATAATTATCCCCATTATAGCCGTTAGTGGTTACATGACCAATTAAACGTGGTCATAATGCAATTTAAACTGCCATTTGAATAGGTCAAAGCTGTTACAAGCAGTACTATCATCAGTACTTTCATAGTGCTATCAGTGGTTACACTGCTTCAGTGGAAACACCACTGCTTCAGTGTAAACACTACCTCAGTGAAACACCACTTCAGTGGAAACACTGATCCAGTGGAAGTACTGCTTCAGTGGAAACACTGATAATCAGTGGTAACCACAACAGTACTTTCACCAAGCACTACCAATACAAACCACTATTAGAGTCAGGGTGTTCATGGACCATATGGGTGTACACTCCATACCTCCTAACCTATTACAAGGTGTGAACTAATCCCACAAGTGTACTAAATTTTACAACAATCCTCCCCAAATTTAGTTCACTTCCTTTGCGTGAAAACAAACATCAAGCAAAACATGTGCATAAATGAAAATGCCCTGAGGATTGAATTTCCATCTTAGTAATTACACGTTCAAATATTCGAGAATCAGGGTGTTCTAAGAATTGAACCCTTCAACCCATTTGAATACCTAAAGATAACTACACACAAGCTTTCAAACACTTATCAGCTCCTGACACTATACAAGCCATGTGTCCATATCCAAATTCATAAATGTTGTAAAAGCTAAAGTCCAAAGCTTTCTGAAGCGTCAAAACTTCAACATTTACATAGGTGGTTCCTCTTTAGTCATGCTCCTGCCAAGCACTTTTTCAAAGAAAATTAACCATTAAGAAGTAAAGACTTCATCCTCCTTTCAGCAGGTTCTGAGCACAACCTTGGGATGTAAATGAAACATGTGCTCCAGTCCACTGAATGTTCAGCTTTCCACATTGAACTCAGCTCCCAAGTTTCCTTAGGAGGGAGTTGGGTGTCCTAGCATTCAGTGACTAAGTTGGACTTAAACCCATCCCTTTAGCAGACTTTATAACCAAGTCTCTAGCCAAACCCTTCGTCAAGTGATCAGCTAAATTTTGTTGAGATCTAACAAACTCTATAGATACCACCCCATTCATGATAAGCTCACGAATCATTCTATGTCTGACACCTAAGTGTCTAGACTTACCATTGTACATTTGGCTATAAGCCTTAGCCAATGTATCTGCACTATCACAACGGATAGAAATAGGTGCTATAGGTTTAGGCCACAATGGAATCTCAAGAAGCAAGTTTTTCAACCATTCAGCTTCTTTACCAGCAGCTGCCAAAGCCACAAATTCAGATTCCATTGTTGAACTGGTGATGCAAGTTTTCTTCTTGGATGCCCAAGAAATTGCACCTCCACCAAGTATGATCCAGCCACTGGTAGATGAATTGTCTTCAGTGTTACTGATCCAACTTGCATCAGTGTATCCTTCCAACACTGATGGGTAGCCAGTATAAGAGAGACTATAATCCATAGTTCTCTTCAAATACTTCAGTACCCTTTGAACTGCTTGCCAGTGATGAGCACTAGGGTTACTAGTATACCTGCTCAATTTTCCCACTGCAAAACCAATATTAGGTCTTGTACAAGTCATGGCATACATCAAGCAGCCAATTACCCTAGAATACTCAAGTTGAGATACAACTTTGCCATTATTAGGCATCAACTTCTCATAAGTATCCATAGGTGTACTCACTGGAGTACAATCAAAGTAATTGAAATTCCTCAACACCTTCTCAATATAATGAGACTGAGAGATAGAAATTATTTTACTTTCATGTTTAATCCGTATACCAAGGATAACATCAGCCTCCCTCATGTCCTTCATGGAGAACCTTGATGACAAAAATTCCTTTGTCAGGTCAACTTGATTTTGGTCAGTGCCAAAGATCAACATGTCATCAACATACAGACAAATGATGACTCCTTTACCAGATTCATCAAATTTCCTATATACACATTTGTCAGCTTGGTTAAGAACATAACCACTAGACAAAACCACTTCATCAAATTTTTGATGCCATTGCTTAGGTGCCTGCTTTAGTCCATAAAGAGACTTTATCAGTTTACACACCTTGTTTTCATTGCCAGGCATGATGAAGCCTTGAGGTTGGTTCATATAAACCTCCTCATCCAATTCACCATTCAAGAAAGCTGTCTTCACATCCATATGATGAATAACCAGATTGTGAATAGATGCCAAAGCAATCAGCAGTCTTATGGTACTGATACGAGCCACAGGGGCATAAGTATCAAAATAGTCTATCCCTGACTTTTGTTTAAAGCCCTGAATAACTAGTCTAGCCTTGAACTTTTCAATAGTTCCATCTACCTTCATTTTCCTTTTGAAAATCCATTTGCAACCTAAAGGTTTGCAACCAGGTGGTAGATCAACCAACACCTAAGGGTTGTTCCCAATGATGGAATCCATCTCATCATTGATTGCTTCTTTCCAGAAAGCAATATCCTGGGACTTCATTGCTTCTTCAAATGTCTTGGGATCATCCTCAACAATGAAGCAATAGGAGTATTGGTCAGAGACCTCATCCCTTGTTCCTTCAACTAAATACAGTTGAAACTCAGGTCCAAATGACTTTGGAGTCCTGACCCTTTTGCTCTTTCTAAGCATAGGTTCAGGTTGTTGAACCACAACCTCATCAGGGACCACTGATGGTTCATCATCAGGGACCTCTGATACACCAGTGTCATGAGTTCCATTAGGAATCCTCATACTTAGTCTAGGGACTGATGAGAATCTATTCTTATCAAAGTTTGCATCCCTTGATTCAATTATGGAGTTAATTGAAACATATTCATTAGGTTCAATGACATAGAATCTAAAAGCCTTGGAATGCTGAGCATATCCAACAAAGATGCAATCAATGCCTCTTTCACCCAAAGTTTTCATCTTTGGATCAGGGATTACAACAGCCCGACAACCCCAAACTTTGAGATAATTCAAGTTTTAAACACTTTGAATTTATCTAATGCTTCAGCCTTAGTATGTAACAAATAAACATAGCAAAACCTAGAAGCATCATCAATAAATGTCACAAAATACTTCTTATTCTCCAAAGATGGAGTAGCATGCAAATCACACAGGTCACTGTGTATAAGCTCCAAGAGCTTAGTCTCACGATTAACACCCTGAAAAGGTTTCTTAGTTATCTTGGTCAACATGCAAGTTTTACACTTTTCAGTGTCCATGTCAAATGCTGGGATTAACCCATCCTTAGACATATCTTGCATTCTCTTATAGTGTACATGGCAAAGTCTAGCATGCCAAAGGGTAGAGTCAGTCTGGTCAGTGGTGGTCACAAAGGTTGAATTTACACTATTAGTGGATACAGATACACTATCAGTGGAAACATTAAGCCTGAACATTTAATTACATAAATAACCAAAACCAATAAAAACACCACATTAGGAAAGATAAATTTATCAGATTCAATAACTTGTTTATATCCATGATTATTCAAAACACTACTTGAAACCAAGTTCTTCCTTATATCAGGAACATGAATAACATTAAACAAAGTTACAATCTTTCCAGAACTAAACTTAAGATCTACACAACCATGACCATGCACCAAGGCTGTTGACTCATTTCCCATGTGAAGAATAGAACCATCATTCAGTGACTCATAAGTCTTGAACCAGCTTCTATCTTTGCACACATGAACTGTTGCACCAGAGTCAACCCACCACGCAACATCATCATCCTGCACATAATGAGATTCAGATACATATGTAACATAATAAATCTGAAAAGACTTATTAACCATATTCTGACCTTTCAGTTTGTTGGAAGAACCACCACTCCCTGAGCCATTAATGCCTGATCCATTGGCTTTACCACCAACTTTAACACCCTTGCAATCCCTTTTAATGTGACCAGTTTTGCCACATTTCCAACAAGTAGGTGTTGCCTTCTTGTTAGGATCTGCCCTTGTGTTATCATGATATTTGCGTTTGCCTTTGTTGTCATTGTACCTGGTGGAGTTGTTATGCTCCACCATATTGACAACAGATGCACCAGTAGCATTGCTACTCTTTGGCTTGTCATTATCCTGCACCTTGAGAGATTCCTCAATGCGCAGATGACTGCCCAACTCAACCAGAGTTAACTCCTCTTTCTTATGTTTCAAGGTATGCTTGAAATCTTTCCAAAAAGGAGGGATTTTGTCAATTACACAAGAGACTGAAATAGACTCATCCATGTGCATATTATGTTGTGTAAACCTTCCAATTATTCCAAGAAGTTCATTGTATTGTTCCATAACTAGTCTTGAATCAGTCATTTTGTAATTTGTGAAATTACTAACAAGAAACTTCTTACTTGATGCATCCTCAGCCATATATTTGGCATCCAAGGAGTCCCACAGTTCTTTGGAAGATTCAATGTTCTGATAAATATCAAACAGGGAATCAGACATACCATTGAGAATTAAGCCTTTGCATATGTAGTCATCATTCTCCCATTTGCTCCTCCTCCTGATCTGCTCCACAGTGGCATCATCACCATCATCAGGAATTGGTGTGGTTAGCACATACACCACACTCATGGTTGACAGCAAGAAGTGCATCTTCTTCTGCCACCTCCTAAAGTCCACCCCTTTAAACTTATCAAGCTTGGCAAAGTTTGAAGCCATGTGTTTCATTGCAGCAGTTGCCATTGATTATCACTAAATAGTTTACTTTGATTGTTGGTTTCAGTTTCCCAGCAGCAGGGTAAGATAATCAACTTCAGCAGTAATGTGCAACTCTTCAGCAGAAACAAACAAACGGTCAGCAGTAACAAATACCACTAGGTGGTTACCGGATATCACTTGGAATCGTGTGATCACTTTCCAAAGTAAACTATTCGACCCTAATGCCTGGGTATCACGAATATCTACTTGGGATAAGACCAAATGCAGTTAAAGAATTAGGCACAATTCTATAACCCCTTCGCTAATAAGTGTTTAGGTTTACTGTATTGTTTTGACACGTATTTTCACTATATGTCATCTGTAAAACAGATCTCCTATTTATAGGAATATACTCTCAGCTAGTCAATGGAATTATGGGTATTAATCGGCCCATTAATAGCCTCATAATTATCCCCATTATAGCCGTTAGTGGTTACATGACCAATTAAACGTGGTCATAATGCAGTTTAAACTACCACTTGAATAGGTCAAAGCTGTTACAAGTAGTACTATCATCACTACTTTCATAGTGCTATCAGTGGTTACACTGCTTCAGTGGAAACACCACTGCTTCAGTGTAAACACTACCTCAGTGAAACACCACTTCAGTGGAAACACCACTTCAGTGGAAACACTAATCCAGTGGAAGTACTGCTTCAGTGGAAACACTGATAATCAGTGGTAACCACAACAGTACTTTCACCAAGCACTACCAATACAAACCACTATTAGAGTCAGGGTGTTCATGGACCTTATGGGTGTACACTCCGTACCTCCTAACCCACTATCAGAGTCAGGGTGTTCATGGATCTTCTCTTTTTCTTGTGTATCCTTCTTGTCCATCCATGTATCTTTGTTGCCATACGTGTTGAGAACTTGTGCATCTCCTTCTTGTGACCACTGCCCATTCGACCCTAATTCAATCTTTGGGGTCTTCCCATAGCCTTCTTTCGTGGCTGTCACAAGTTTTTCTTTGCCTCGGGCTCGTAATGTAGTCTCGAAATAACACCGTACTAAGTCAATGTTTCTCTTGTAACATTCTTTTAGTTCCTCATCTTGTTCTCGTTCTAGACCATGTATTAGCGCAACATCTCCCCAATTGTTACCAAACGTAACTCCAAGATAGCCTCCTAGACTACTTATTATCTTATAAAGACCAAGTAAATCGATCTTTATACCATTGATGACGGGGGGCAAGGGATCCACCATGATTCGACCAAGATAAACTTGGTAAAACCATTTTAACATCTCTTCAAAGTGTTTGCTCAAAACGTTCCAATTCTTGTATACTAGATTGTCATCTTCTATCATGATTAAAAATGAAATAAATTTCTTAAATGAAGTAACCTTCATGATGTAAAGAGTTCCATTCATGCTTAAGAATTCATCATCCAAATAATCATGGACCATTCCATCCTTCCATTCGAGATCTTCTAATCCTTTAATGTTCATGCAAGTATATATTGGATCGATTGAGTCATAGTAATCTTCCAAATATTTGGCGTGTTCCTTAGCCATCGAACTTGACTCTCCTTCGACCTTCTTTCCTTCGTACCCTATCTCTTCATCAAACATATAAGAGACTTTGTACGCATCGTCTTCATAAGTCACTTCGAAACCTTGTGCCAAAAGTTGCTTGGCGCTAAGCACGTTCAAACTTGCCTCCAGTGTATATGAAACACATGGAATTAGCATCTTCTTTTCATTTGTTTCAACACAAGCCTCGCCTATACCATATGAGAAAATAACTTTTTTCTCATCTTCTTCCTTCCCTTCCATTGAAAACCTTGGTTTGATTCTCCTGAACAATGATTTTGTAGGACACATATGATTGTTGTATGTGTCGCTTATGTACCAAATATGGTTCCAGTTTGCGTAATCCGTCCCTTTGATCATGTGGGTTGTCTTAACATGGACTTGTTTAGGGTACTTGGGTTCTTCTTCTTTTTCCTGTTTTCCATTCGAGAAGGGTGAGGGTTTTCTGTCTTGGCACTTCCACAAATAGTGCCCATGCTTTCTACAGGCATAACACCTCGCTCTCCTTTCCTTCCTTGTCACTGCCTCGCCTCCTTTTAAAGCATTATGTGCTTCAATTTCAAACAATCTTTTCTTGAGTAATTCTTTTGTCTCCATAGAAATCCTCCTTCTTGGTTTGTATGGTAACAAACCACTTGTACTTGGCCTCTCCCATAGATTTGAACCCTGTCTCTGATGCCACTGATGGAAACGCGTTCCTCTTGGCCAAGTATTCATTGAATGATCTTTGAAACTCGACATGGTTATTGATTCTTGTCATTACAGAAAGCAGTAAAAGGGTGTTTGGGTTTGTATGCAATTGCAGAAAAATAACAACAAAACTTGTGTAAACGTTGTATTATATAATTAAAGTATGTATGATACAATTTGCCTACACTGCCTCTTCCTTATATATGATGTGAAACGACACAATGAAGTGATATACCGTTTCACAGAAACCTAATAGAGGCGTATTTAATCTAAGGGACACAATGGTTCACAGAAAACGATATTGACCCATTTTGGCCCAAGCCCACATTGTTTCCAGGCTTTGCCAAATAACCAATCTAAATACATATACGTTTTTCATCCTAAGTAACTTAACAGTACATATTAACGTTTATAACAAATTACAGGAGTTTTAAAAACATTAAACTAGCATGAAATGCGTTCTATTTTTAAGCTCAAAACTGTACCTAAAAGTAAAACTTTAATCCGCATATGCTACTCTCTAAAATTAATCGTTTGCTGAGATTACCATGAAGTGACCTCAGTTTCCGTCAACAGAATATGACCAAACCCTCCCTAGATGTGTTGTAAGCACAATTGGACATTTGGAATTGTAGATAGAAAAGAGGACAATAGAAACAGCAAAGACCTTCTGCCACCGAAAAAAATGGCCATCAATGCGAAAACTAGGACCATGGGGTTGAACAATGTCTAGCGGTTTCACGTCAGTGCGGTTTCAACAGCAGATTTATTACAGATTGAGACTTGAATAACCTTTTAAACAATTTTAATATCTTAAACATCATCTAGAAATTTTTAGTCTATAAAATCTGCTTAAAGACATACACCATGACTTCTTTTTTGAAAGAAATCACTTTTTCCCACATATATTGAAGAAGAAAAATGAATATACTAAAAACCTTTTATCATCTTGTAAAGTTGAAAGAATTCGCTTTTTGCCGCACAGTGTTACGAAAATGCAAGTCTCACAACATTATAAGGTTAAATGTTAAACTGCAAAGACCCAAGACATAAAGGAGTGACGCACAATATGTTATGTAAAAAATTCAACCATATCTAGATAAATATGAGTCATAGCACAATATGTATGTACTTTCAACTCTCAGTTAAAATACTAGAACACAAGACCAATTGACAGAAATGAATGCTGTGAAATAATAATATCCGCCTCTAATCAAGCCTAGTCCAAGCAAAATGAGTCCAATACGTAAAAGCTTCCTTGTTGAGGAGGCATCATGGAACATCTGCACATACACAAGTAAAGAACATAAGAATATAAGGACCACAAATCACGCCACTTACATAATTGCAAAAGAGATTATTTTCAAATATGTGTTGTAGTAGCTGCTGAAATTATCTACAAGATCATTCCCTCAAAACCAGAATTCACATTATGAGACTGCAACTAGTAGCTTTGTATCTAAAAATTGGCTTTTTAGGAAGAATATAGGCTCATTCAGAATCATGCATGGATAACTCGACAACTTACGCTTCACACCTCACATATAAGAAGAAATAATGCACGCAACTAGTCATGTGTACAGAAGGTTTGTGAGAAAGTAGAACTCACTCATAATGGCTCTCAACATTTGACCTGATATTTTTAATTTTATTTATTTATTTTTTAAGGCAAAACTGTTCAAGTTTACATGTACAGTGATCATTTTTTTTTTTAGAATTTTGGCAACTACAATGGCTTTCTTTGAAACCTAAAACCAACTTCAGAACTTAAAACTCATATAGGAAAAGCATGTCAATACAAAGTTATGATCTCCATCTAGTAACCAATTTAGACGGAACTTGAACGTCGTTAGTGGAGGGGCAAACTTGAAAAATATTTATTTTAGGGGGGCCGATATACAATACGCTGAAATTTTTTTATTAAAAATGACAAAAATGTTAGCCTCTAATTGTCTTAAGATCAAATTAGACTATAGTTTTAATTATTTATGTTAGGAATTAGAAATTCCAGGTATTAAAGAGTCGGTCACCTCAAGTATATGTAATCGTTAGAAAGCTCGTAGTCGTAGTTATTCTAAGTTAAGTAGTATTTAGTTAAGTAACACCGTGGAGGACGGACGGGTCTTTACCCACTGTATGCCTGATCCACAGCCCGATGTGTGGCGATTTATGTAAGACTATAAATACTCTCTACCTTCCAAGGTAGAGAGTTGGAGCTCATAATAAAAATTTTTCTTTCTCTCACTAAAGTTCCCTAAACCTCTAACTTTCTCTCTCTAGAATTCTACTTAAACGCCACCTTGTTGTTATGGTTTGATGTGTATATGAAAAGTTATATCTTACAATTGGTATCAAGAGCCATGGTTAGATCATATCTTGCACATCTTTGGATTTATAGTGGTTTTTAGGTGGTTTTTGAGTTTGAAAAAGTTTAGTGGTTTTTGCATCATTTGGTTGATTTCTTGGGTTAAAGTTTGGATTTTGTTAGTACTTTTATGTTTAGAATCATCACAAGTGTTTAGGTTTTCATTTGGTAAGCTTGAATCATCTTGGTTGGATTGTTTTTGGATTGAAAAGTGATGTTTATGTGGTTTTTTCATGCTAGCGACTTACTTCACGGATTAGTTTCTTCGTAGCGACTTGCTTTACAAATTTGTAGCGAGTTACAGTTCTAAACCTAGCGACTTAGATCTAGCGATTTACAGTACAAGTAGTGGACTCTCCACTACGGGTAGCGACTTGGTGATAGCGACTTGGTCGGTAGCGAGTTGCTCTTTAGCGACTTGTATCTTTAGCGACTTGAGTAGCGAATTGCTGCCAAAATTTTGCTACCGACTTGAGGCTTAGCGAGTTACTACTTAGCGACTTGCATTTGTCTAGCGACTTGGGACTTTAGCGACTTGGGGGTGTAGCGAATTAGGTGTTAGCGACTTGGTTGATTTTTTACGAAGAAGAGGTTTGACCAAAGTTGACTTTTTACGTCAAAACTTCAAACGGCCATAACTTTTGATCCGTAACTCCGTTTTCAGCGAAATACCTGTCAAAACGACCGGAACAGGCTGAATATTGTGAGGTTTACAATGTCATGAAACGAATTTTTCGAGGCCCAAATCCCCTCCGAAAGGAAGTTATTGAGCTTTTAAGTTTTTAGACCTAAATTTCACCGTAAAAACGTGCATTAACAAAACCACTTCACAACCAAATAACACTTCAGCTAATCCTTCAAACAATCATCACTCCTAACACATAATCCTCTATCATTGTGTGGGTCCATCAGTTATCTTAACTCGTTCTATTGGTCATTGTATCACGGTTTCGTCTTGATTTTAGTAAAATCCCGCGAAAGATTCTATTTCTCGGTTTAAATTATAGACTTGTAAAATCCCGTGCATACTACCACATCATGTCTTATTCTACTGACCCAGTGATTTCAGAAGTGCTTAAATTGTATGATGTTGTGGACATCAATGATAATGTATGCTACACTGAACAATTAAAGATGATTGAATCAATCAATGAGGATGTGATATCTCCGGGTTCAGACTCTGAAAAGACAGAAATGCACCAGTCAATGCTACAAAATGTAAGGCTAATGGAATGTAACATTGAGCCCTTTCAACTACTTTATCAGCACCTCAAACTACTTTTATCTACAACTATGGATCGAACAAGCAATGCTCTCCTTCGTCAGGATCTTTCCACCTTGACAAGAACTGTGCTACTCAACTTAGAACAACTGAGGTTTCAAATTACTAAAGAGAAGTTCTCAACTGATGAATCTAATGCAGCTCTTCATGTAATCTTCAGTCAATTTCAGCCATTTATCCGGGGGGAATATTCCTCAGATTTTGATGATGACATGACTGAAGTGTCTTTCAAGAAACACACTGGAATGGAAATTAGCGTGTTCATTGAGACATTCATACAACTCATGGATAATGTGGAGAAGTACATTGAGGAAGTTACACATAAACATGAAAACATGAATGAGTGTCAGGTGCAGTTGAGAGATAGTTGTGATAAGTTGGGTAATGTATCTGTTGAAGAATCGGGTGTTGCTGAATGCAGAATGTCAGAGTCAACATATAATGAAGAATCGGGTGGCACTGAATACAGAGGCTCAGAGATTGATAAGCTTGACATATCCAACGGTCCAGTGACTCTTGTTACACATGATGTGGATGCAGATATCAGACCAGAAATTGAGCAGGTGTCATGTAATGAGGTACCCTTTACTGTTCAACATAGTGCATCTGCTAAAGTACTTAAACAAACTGATCATGATGCTGACCATGACTTTCATAAATATTCTGTTACTGAGGCTGAGTCTGAGATTAAGTGTTTCAAAACAAAAGATATGGTTGATAATAAGGCTTCTGATGAACTTTCAAACAAATTCTCAAATCTTGAAAAACATTGCATTTCACTTGAAATCGCGATACAGAGTAAAGAAGAAAGTTTTCAACTTAACAAACCATGTAAAAAACCGGAACTTCCTGAATTCCGTGAACTTTTTGAAATTAACACTTTGAAAGCTCAGCTTCAAGACAAAGAGTCAACCAATTACAATCTGAAGAAACATATTTCTGTCTTGAATGAGAAAAGTAATTTAGTCATGAATACACAAGACATTGATGCTATTATAACAAGAAATAATGAACTGTCAATTTATGTGGCTAAATTACTGAAGGAAAATGAGTCTTTGAGAAAGCATCACATAGAACTAAGTGACTCTGTCAAAGAAGCTAGAACTAAGTCAATGGAACAAACAAACCCTTTGATAGAAAAAATTGATGAACTCAAAGCTCAACTTCATGATAAGAGTTTCGCTATTGTTGCCTTAAAGAATGAGCTTAGGAAAACTGTAGGGAAAAGTGTGAACACTAAGTTTACAAAACCATCAACCTTGGGGAAACCAGTTTCTCATCCCACTAGAAACCGGTCTGGTGTTAGGCAGCCTACTGCGTTTATATCCGAAAGACCAAAATTTTCAAAAACACGGTTTGCCTCCCAAGTTGATGAGAAACAAGTTTTGTCAAAACCAGTCACTTCACCTGTGTTACCTAAGAGTCATGCTTCTAGTTCCTCTAAACCTCAACATGCAGCTACTTTTACTCCCAGCACCTCTAGGATTAGTTCGAAAACAGTGTCAAAACCAAGCATTAAAACCCAGAATTCATATGATATGAATGACTTAAGGAAGAACTATTATCTAGACGAAGCTAGGAAAAAGGCACAGATTCGAAAAGACGGAATTTTAGGTGCAAGACCTAGGGTGAGGAATTCTACAAGATTTCAAGGCACTACTAGTAGTTGTAAACAACTACCTAGGAACACTCAAAAGACTAGGGATTGGCGTGCATCTAAAAGTAGTTATGTGCATAAGAATGCTAAGCATGTAGAAAACAAAACTAGAAATTCTGAGTCTTTTCCACATAAGAAACATTTTCCTAATTCACATGCCAAGGTACAATCCACTAAGACCACTAACGTGACTAAGGTTCAACATGTTGTGAAACAAAACAAACCAAAAACTTCGCCTAGATGGATACCAACTGCTAAATCTTTGGAAACTAGGAACAAGGATAAGTCTTCCACTATGCATAAGAAGCCTTACAATCTTAGACCTTGCCATAAGTGGATACCGTCTGGTAGAATGTTTAAGGATGCTGGACTTAGGTGGATTCCTACTGGAAAGCTGTTTTCTGATGACAAAATCAAGGTTGACCGTGAACCTCCAAAGGGTTTGGATACTAATGTCACTAACCAATATATATGCAATCAAGCTTGTGATGTTAGTGCAGGTAGTCCTTACTCTGTTACAGATACTTCGATCCTTCAATACATGGACTGGTTTAAAGTATGGATAACACAAGGATTGATATCTCATAATTCACGGGTTCAAGTAACTCAACCTTGATATTCAACCGGCTATGACGTCTGTTCACTTCAGTTCAGGCCTCGTACTTCATCATAATGGTGTCTGCAGATAACACTTCATGCCCCGTTCTTCAAAGAAAAGAAAAGTGTACGCTCTTCTGTGCGCTTTATCTTCAGCTTAAGAGAAATTCTCTCATGAATGGCCATACTCATCTACACTTTTCATCAACAAGCTTCATGTTTTTCCATGCTCATTCTATCATCAAGTGGATCTATGTTCATTGGTGTATACTCCTATTCACTTGTTAAATCAAAAATGGCAACTTCGGATGCAATTTTTGAGGGGGAGAAGAGTGAATATACTACATGATGATGGATGTTTGAATAATGGTTATACGACTTAATTTTTGATGATGATGAGTGTATATTCTTTTTGGTAAAGAGTGAATATACTAAGATAACTGGGATTCATTGTTTTGATTTTTGATGACTCTTCTCCAACGCTTAAACGCTTCACTTACTAAGGATAATTGGGAATCAATGTTTGGGATTCATTGTTTTTCAAAGATATGTTTGATGAGTACTTTCAACCTCCGACGAATGTTGATCATCCAGCTTCTAAAGCTCATGCTCCGGTTTCTATTGACTCAACTGGTTCACCATCTAAGAAGTACTTCTTGGAATTCTCAAGAAGCCCAAATCTCCAGTTATTCCTCAAGGCGTTAATAATGACTATCATAATATTGCAGTTGCACTCATGAATAATGATCCGCTCTTTGGTATTCCTTACCAAATCTTCACGGATTATTGTTCATGAATAGTGATCCGCTCTTTGGTATTCCATTGCCAAATTTTCACGGATTATTGTTTCTCTCAATGTGCACGCTATAAATCAACCACATGAACTTAAAGAAAAATGACTTCCTCATCCGCTCGAAGACATTATTGGTGATTCTTCCAGATCAGTCTCTACATGTTTATGTTTAAGGAAGAATGCATTGATGTTGAGGAATCATTTGTTCCGGTTCATTCAGTGGGTCAATGTACATCCGATTGTATGTTGTTTTCACATGTTGGGCATTTGACACAAGTTGATGACTTCAGAGTTAATCATTTATCACTTGTTTGAGATTGAAGTTGACTTTCACAAAGGCGTGTTCTTATTTGATAACTTGCTCGGGTCTAAGAATGTTAAGTTGAAGACTTGGTTTATCTAGTTACCAGCAGTCGGGGTGGATGGTTAAAGACCGACGATGTGGATAATCTCAAGAGGTGTTAATGTCTCATACTTTGTTTGAGTTGTGAGTACTTAGAGCTTTGCTTGAAGCATAGATTCTCGACACCGTTCTTCCATCATTAAAGTGCAAGCTTAAGATACAAATGCGGGGAATTCGACTTCAGTTTCAAGTTTGGTATATCGGGGTTTTCTTCATCAGTGATCACTTCAAATTGTCTACGAATTGGTTGATAAAGATAGTCAGAGAGAGTTTCAGTAGCAGTTGATTCTCACGAGATATATTTGAGCTAATTGTGTTCTTCTCTATTTCAAGTATATGAGTGTATTATGTTTTGCTGATTCTGAGGTATAAAAACTAGCAAGGGGGGAGGAGACATATATCTAAAAGCACAACGAGTACACTTGATGAACTTAACACTTCTTCCTGATTGAAGTTATCCCGGAAAGATAATGGTCATAACCGTAGAGAAACTCAGTGTTTTACTCGTAGCCTTTGGTGTATTATTCCAACCATTTGGGGGAAGGATATATTATTCCAACTATTTGGGGGAAGTGGTCTCTGGAGACCTTTGGTATATGTTACTTCAGCGTTCAGTTGGAAGAAATGTGAGAAGAATATTTGGAACGTGAGATGATACTGCCTATCGACATCTTATATACGGTTTATGATAAAGTGCTTACGGTTATATGCACAACATGTTCACTTGATCGAGCTAATTCAGTTATTTCAGAGTTGACATCCACAGAGATGATTAGTGACTCAACATGTTACATGGATGTCATCGTCTCTACTCTTGTTGGGTACATGTGTACATTATGTGCTGATTGGTTATATGTTAGATAACTGGTATGCACTTGGTAAAATGAAGATGTTGATATATTGTTCCCCTAAATATACAAATGGTCAATCTCGAAGAGTAAGGTGTACATCGGGGATGCACAACAGGTTCATGTGATCGGTCGTAATCAGTTAATCCGGATTTGATAACCACTGAGACGATCAATGTTTCAACTTGCTACTTCGGTGTTCTCGCGTTCTTTGGGGTGATGAGCTTCAATCAATGAGACCGCTTTGTATTCATCTCTACTTCTTTGGGAAATGGTCTTAATTCGATGTTTGTCAGTTTGGGGGGATGCTACCAAAGATTCAAATTGAGAAGGCTCATGTTCAGACGATTTTCTTAGAAGCCTCGAATGCTTTGGTGGTGAAAGTTTAAGACATGTTGATTCCTTTCTTCTACAACGTGCTGAACGATATCTTTATCTCGGTACTCATTTCATCATTCTCTTAAACTAATTTATCTCTTGTAAATATTTATTCGAAAAACAAAATACAAAATTATAAAACCTTCAAAAAATCAAATAGAAAAATATAAATCTTTCAAAATCCATAAAAATCTGAAAAATTCGAAAAAAAAAAAAAAATCTTCAAAAAAAAAAAAAAAAAAAAAAAAAAAAAATTGTCATTTTGTCATGTTTTTCTCGGTTCGATAATATCTACGGTCTTTGTGCTGTCATTCAAAGAATGACACGGGACTTTAGATGTTGTTCGAATTTTTATATTAAAAAAATAATAAAATAAAAAAAAAATATATATATATATTTTTGGGAGAAAGAGAAAAAAAAATGGTTTATTGTCATTTTCAGGCAATAACCCGGTTTTTAAAGAAAGAACAGAGCCATGTTTTACCATGTTTTCAAATTCCATGCTCTGATTCTATAAACATTTATCTGCTGAAAACTAAATGCTTTAAAAAATAACTCGGTCTCTATTTTTGATATTCATCAGGACTTATTTGTCAAAATCTCTATCTCTCAATCAACAACCTATGTCATTGATTGAGGGGGAGAATGATTTCAATTAAATTAAAAAGTTTTTTGGCATTAAATTGTTTTCAAAAGATGTACATGCATGTTTTATCAATGGAGTCGATCCTTATCAGTTCAAACGCTTTCATAATCAAGTCACAATTCTCTTTAAAAGCTTTCAAAATCAATTTAAATCTATAAGAGATCACAAATCTCAAATGATTTGATAATTGTGAACGGGGGAGAATGTGTGATTTAAATTGGATTTAAACTGATAATTCGGTAAATGGTTTTATAAGGATGTACATGCTGTCCTTCCTACATGTGACAAACGATTTCAAATTTTCAATGCACATGTTGAGGGGGAGCATCTATCTTAAACCTATGATTTGAAACGTGATCATATATCTCAATGTGCAAGTTCCCTCTAGTATGTGCAAATCTCTTTTCAAACCTCGAGGCACATATTGAGGGGGAGCAAAGTTATGGAAACCTCATCCTTCCTGGAAATGCTTTATCTACTAGATTTAATCAAGGAAGTGATGGTGATATCTTTTAGAAAAATGGTAATCAAAGAAGTAATTTCTTCCTCTTGCCTCCATATGCAAAACGATTTCAAACATTTGATGCACATGTTGAGGGGGAGCACTTATTCTAAAAATATCAAAAACAATGTCAGGTACAAAATGCTTTGATAATATATCATAAGTATCTGAATTGATTTTCAAATGGTTTTCAATTGGTTCCAATGGCAGATGAACAATACCAAATAGACCGACCAACTTTACTTCATGTACGGTGATAGAAGGATGATAAGGTTAGGTATTGATTCCCATGATCCGCCAGAACCGGAGGGATCTACCCAGGGACAATCCACTAGTTAGTGTAGAAGTCCTTAGGTATAATGATAAAAGGAGAAAAGTGAGATATGAGAAGTGTGCGGACTGAGACAGAGCTAGTACTGGAATAAACCCAACAAGGTTCTAGCTATGAAGTCTCGGTAAGCACTGAAGGGGTTGAAGAATGAAAAAGAATTGAATGAGAAAAGGGTGAAAACAAATAGCCCTCCATTTATTCAACCTTAGGGCAGAAACCGGGTTCAATTCATATGCTACTGATGGAAACATCGGTATTGAAGACAAGACGTCATGGACCCAGTGACGCATTGCACTTCAACTTTCTAAACCACTCAAGTTCCTCTTAAAAGGACTTGTTTCATTCTCACGGGGAACCGACATTATCTATCGACTTTCTCTTAGAGATTGTTGATATTGAAGAAGGAGACCCTCTCCCTAGTCTCCGGCACAGGATCCAAATATGCACATATTGAGTCTAGAGCCATGAGATCATCAATAAATCTCATTAGGACACTTTCAATGAAGACTCTCTGTTTCACACAATGTGGAAAGAGAGATTATATCTTGAGTCCTACGCATTATCCTTGTGGTATTGCCAGAACATCTGAGTGATGTGTCTACACACTCACAATGAAGATGGAAAGCCTTCTTGAGCCAACATCAAACAAGCTCCTGGTAGGTGGCATGTGAGATCTATTATATGGATCAACCATGTGACAACTGAACAGAAACAATGGGGCGATTCAATTTCTTGAATCAATCCTGGTTCAGGTTAGGGATTGACGGATACCTTTGAAAAACCGGTCGTTGTACTTAAAATCTCTTTTCTTTAGCACATCGACCGTGTACTCATTTTTCAAACCAAAAGGTGTTTTTATGATTGATAATTGATTTTCAATAAAACCTTCGTTGTATTGCAAAAACAATTTCTATTGAGCAATACACGATTGTTTTTCAAATCTCTGTTCATCAATCAGTGGACTTAAAATTCGCTGGTTCACTCACTCCGTGTTGTCTTCTTTGAGACGCTCCGGTTTGAGAACAGCTAAAGCAGCTGCGAAACCCTGTCAAGGAAATTCTTCGGAATTATACCTGATCACAGGCAGTACATGTACTGATCAACGGGGAACCGTGGGCCGTGTACCTCAATTCAACGAAAGTGATCAAAGACACTTTCGTGCGATTTATTGCTAACTGTTGTATGCAGGTACGCCCGACGTTTGCAGCTGATCAGAATGAAGCGGTCAATCCATAGCCGCATGCTCACTTAACACATTCATCTCAAAAGAAATCATGATTAGTGCATCAATGTCTCTGATATTTTCACTCCATGCTTCTGCTACGCTGCTGCTAATATCATGATTCAACAAATGCTTCCGCTACTCTGATGAGAAGCTATCATGATCCAGAATGTGAGCATGTCGGTCCTAAAGTCACAACATCACATAATACCAACACCACAAAGGATGTCACAGAGATTCTTGATAGCTGATGATCTCAAATGATAGCTCAAAATTATTGTCACGTGGATTAGTAAAAGACCTCCACTTGAAGTAACCAAACATGCAATGTGAAGAATCTATGACTTCGAGCTTAAGAGCAAAAGACTACATCAAGAATGCAAGATCAATTGTTAATGTTATATCTATTTGTATTCAATGTAATTTTGGTACATAATTGAGGTGACCTCCCCTAGGGGGAGATTGTTAGGAATTAGAAATTCCAGGTATTAAAGAGTCGGTCACCTCAAGTATATGTAATCGTTAGAAAGCTCGTAGTCGTAGTTATTCTAAGTTAAGTAGTATTTAGTTAAGTAACACCGTGGAGGACGGACGGGTCTTTACCCACTGTATGCCTGATCCACAGCCCGATGTGTGACGATTTATGTAAGACTATAAATACTCTCTACCTTCCAAGGTAGAGAGTTGGAGCTCATAATAAGAATTTTTCTTTCTCTCACTAAAGTTCCCTAAACCTCTAACTTTCTCTCTCTAGAATTCTACTTAAACGCCACCTTGTTGTTATGGTTTGATGTGTATGTGAAAAGTTATATCTTACAATTTAGTACTTAGTTTAAAGACATGGTTTATGTATTATTTATGTATGGGTCGGATTTGCAGTCTATACATGGGTTAATTTGGTTAACCCAAATAGCCCATTATAGGCAGGTATGCATAGTTAGTTATTCTTGGCAGTTATCATCAAATGTCACAATAGTTGGAAGATGAAATAACTGTCAAGTAGTGTCGTTTAGAAAACTATATATATGTTTTCTCCTTCAGAAAACATATAACAACAATTTTAGTATCTTAATGCAATTTCTGTTTTAGTATATCATATTTCTACCCATTTTACTGTTACATTGAATTCACACACAATCACACAACTTATCTCAATCATGAAACATCTATTGAAATCCAAACTTGTTGGCCACAAACCTGTGTACAATTGGTATCAGAGCTACGGCTCTCATCCATGGGAAAGGCCAACTTCTGGATTTCAATCAGGGAGATATCTCTTAAGAGAAACTCCCAAGAGATTGAATCTGTGGAACACAAGAAGAAAGAAAAGCATTTCACCAAAAGGAAAAGAAATATTAGCACAAACTATTTTGGAGAATGAAGCATTCAATACCACAAAGAAATCAGAAGGCTTGAAGAAATTAAAGAAGAAGGTTATGGGCACAAAAAGGGACAAAAAGTCTAAGTGTTACATTTGTAAAGAAAAAGGACATGGCTTTTGGGCATGTGAAGATAGGAAAAAGCTTGCTGCCGTGGAATTGGAACAAGAAATGGACATCACAAGAAGAGTCATAGCAGAAGAAGCCAAGTATCCTGAGAAAGTCTTTTTGACTGCAGACTACATGGTAAAAGGTACAAACACAAATACTTGGAATGAAATCTGGTATGCAAGCAATGTTTATAAGTTCCATATGTGTCACAGTAGAGCCTTGTTTAATGAAGTTGATTATAAGTTTAGGATGATAGGAAAGGAGGAAAATGAAAAGAAATTCATTTTCTCCTATGGGATTGGAGATAATACTGTTGGTACAGATGATGGTGAGATAGTGGTTAGAAATGTGCAGTATACCCCTGAAGTTTCATTCAACATGCTAAGTTTAGAATTACTTAAGTCACAAGGGTATAGGGTGGAAGTGAAAGATGACATGTGTAGTATCTGTTACATGCATCATGATCAAGAAATCAGGAAACAGTCACCATTCTTAGAGAAAGGAGAAGAACAGGTTGGGCTAAAAGAAATTGTGAATGAACACAATCAGTATCTAGAAGATCAGTTTGAGAAAATGGACCCAACAGATGAATGTTCCTTGATAAAAGGATTGGAAGACTTAGACTGGAACAGAGATGATACTCATGACTATGTTGATGAGGAGTATCTCAGTTACAATGGAACCCTCTATGCCTTAAAGGTCAATACTTTCTCAAGGTTTCTGTCTTTTATAAATTTATTGAAGAAGGATGATCTCTTGTACAAAAATTGGGAGGTTTTCAGTAAAAGGTTCTTAGAATTATTGAAGTGGTTTTATCTTGTACACCTGAATTATGATGTACTTGATGTTAGGGATGTGGAGTTGAACTTGTTATGCTTACATAAGGTTGTTGAGAGTTTGGGAGGTTATTTCTCAGTCACACTAGGTGACAAGTGGGGAGTAATAGCACAGTTGCAGGGTCTAGATACCAAAGATAGTGATGCAGTTAGAATCTGTTATAAGAAGTTGGTTGATCTCATTGTGATATACCATGAAACTGCACAAGTTCCTTGGGGTGAAAAGCAAGAAGAAGTGGGTGAAACTAGCAAAGAAGTAGAAGCCAAGGACCCACCAGGCCAGAAGGAAAGCACGGTGAAGGATGGAGCACATGGAGAAGGATCAAGTAGATTTGGTGTTAGATTGGATACCGAAGATAAAGAAGATCACGACAGCAGCCAAGACAGCAATGACTTTGAAGTCATTGCTTGAAGAAACAGCACAAGTCAACTCAGAAGGTTTTTGATCTTAAACAATTAAGGGGGAGAATGTTAGCCTCTAATTCTCTTAAGATCAAATTAGACTATAGTTTTAATTATTTAGTACTTAGTTTAAAGACATGGTTTATGCATTATTTATGTATGGGTCGGATTTGCAGTATGTACATGGGTCAATTTGGTTAACCCAAATAGCCCATTATAGGCAGTTATGCATAGTTAGTTATTCTTGGCAGTTATCATCAAAAGTCACAATGGTTGGAAGATGAAATAACTGTCAAGTAGTGTCGTTTAGAAAACTATATATATGTTTACTCCTTGAGAAAACATATGACAACAATTCTAGTATCTTAATGCAATTTCTGTTTTAGTATATCATATTTCTACCCATTTTAATGTTACATTGAATTCACACAGAATCACACAACTTATCTCAATCATGAAACATCTATTGAAACCCAAACTTGTTGGCCACAAACCTGTGTACAAAAAACCATATATAAAAAAATATAAAATGTACACAGGGTCAAAAAATTTGGGATACGATACAAGGAAACATCATATATTCAATTCACATTATAAGAATGCAACCAATAGCTGTATTTTAGAAATAGCATTAGGATATGGTACCATCAAAACTAAATGTGTGAATAAATGAACTAAAAGTCTAAAATCATGCTTGGAAAACTTGTGCACATTTTTAGAAGTCTAAAATCCTACTGGAAAAACTTGCAAAAGAATAGGGAAACATGCTTGAGCGTTCAAGCAGCCATACTTTTAGAAAACATGCAGAATGCGGTATCAACTTTCATCTTACCTTAGCTGCAATTTTTTCCCTCGACTGTAAGATCCACTATAAGCTTGAAACGGCAATTTTTGCCCTCCATAGACCACTCGATACCAGCTTCAGGTTTCACAGGGTATTCGAGCGTTCCATTCACAATAAATTCTCCAGAATCAACATCTTCGAGGAGTGCATTGATCATAAGGACGCCATTGGTGGGTACAGCTAACGCGGATCTCTTCAATATTAAATTATCGCTTTCCTCTAACTTGAATGGTACGATGTGAAACATTAGAGCCTCATATGACCACTTATTATAACCGACACAACCATCAAGAGCATCATCGCCATAATAAGCAACTATGTGCCCACTTAATTTTGGAACACCATTAGTTGGCTCATACGTTAACCTCCAATAAGTGTCTACCGCATCTTTAAAGAGAATGTATAGATGCTTACACACCCATGATTACCTTTAACATAGAAAGTACTTCGCCCTATACTTTCTTTACCATGCCAAAAACTTGACAACTTTTTCTCTATATCGCACGAGCAAAGCTCATAGCACGCATCCTTTCTCTTGGTAATAACATAGAGATGCACACCCATCTCAATCGAATCACAAAATGGAACAGAATGGCGGGACCCCGGATTGCCAAACGATATAAAGGGAGTGCCACGAATTCCGACGGAATTATCAAAGTCATGAGCAAAATGAGCAACATGGCCGCAATCGTTCTCATCAAACTTGCACCACCCATCTGATTGTAATCCACACGTATCACATGTGATGTTCCCGAATAGTTCACCCATCTCAAAATTTGAATGGTTGACTCCAACGAACATAGAAAAGAGCTCAAAACGTGAAGATGGATTTAGGCTAATGATAACCAAAACAACGTCACAAATTAAAAACAAAATGAAACTTAAAGATAACAAAATTATGTATAGTAGACAGTAAGCATGAAAAACACTTGTTAATCAGATTATAAATGCTGATTAAGGGAGTAAAAATGAATCTCCAAGGAGTACCTTTTCTAAGCATTATTATGTAATTGAGAGAATAAAGTGACAATCATATTATTGTGTCAATAATATTTGTTTAATGAAAATACATTTTCTTACATAAACCTCACTTTTCAAAACAACTAATTTATGTTCATTCAATTTGTAAACAACAATCACAGCGATTCCTTATAAAACAATCCTTCAACTCAAATTTACAAAAAAAAAATAATACGTAAATTCGTACATATATAACTTTCTCGGTTCTATCGTCGATATTCAACCGTAATAACGTATAAAATGTGGAGTCTGATTGTAAATTATGTATACATTGTAACAACATTTTTTTCCAACTAGGGACGAACCAAGGGGATCCCAAGGATGCACATGAACCCCATGGATTTTTCTTGCATAAAATTACATCAAATATACTGATTTTCTCTGAAATGCACATCGTCCTTGCATTTTGTGTTACGATTCTTCGTCAGTTTTATAAAATGCACCCCATGATTTTTAGTCTTGCGTCCGCTAACGGATTCAACCGCAAACCACTACCGTTTTGACACACCGGTTCCAACCGCAAATAAGCTAGTTGACAGAACTGAATGTTGTGAATTTTAATATTAGCCTAAGCGGAATGTCCAACACGTAAAAGCTTCCTTGTTGAGGAGGCATGAAATGAAACATCTGCACATACACAGGTAAAAAACATGAGAAAAGCAATCAAATGGAACATTCTGCGTCACTTATATAATTGCAAAAGAGATTATTTTGTACGAGTAGTATATGATTAAAGCTTGGCAAAACTAAATGATAACACGATATCTGAGTACTGATTTACTTTGAAGTTAAAAGTACAACAACACCCTTACCATTTTGTAGGATCAAACTTTTAAATAATTTTGCACAGAAACATGATAAGAAAACACTTTATCTCCTACATACCAGCATCGGCTTTGTCTATCCACTAAATATGCCCATCTAGTTTCTATTACTCGATGAATAATTATCTAAGCATTTTAAAATTTGTGCTGTAGCAGCTGCTGAAATTATCTACAAGATCATTCCCTCAAACCACAATTCACATTAGGGGACTGCAACTAGTAGCTGTATATGGTACCATCAAAACTAAATGTGTGAATAAATGAACTAGAAGTCTAAAATCATGCTTGGAAAACTTGTGCACATTTTTAGTTATGAAAAACAAAGTGGTTGCAAAAAAATGCAGGTTTGACTGTTCAAGCAGCACTACTTTAAAAAAAATGCAGAATGCGTTATCAAATTTCATCTTACCTTAGCTGCAACTTTCACCCCGGATCCAATCCACTGTAAGAGTGAAACTACACTTTTTGCCCACTATACGCCACTCGCTGTTCTTACCTTGAAGTTCCGCACGGTATTCGTTTGTCCCATTCACAATAATTTCCCCGGAAACAACATCTTGAAAGAATGCTTCGAACACGAGGACGCCTTTGGTGGGTACAGCCAACGCGGATTTCTTCAATGTAAGATCGCCTTCCACTAATTCAGTAGCTTCCGTACGAAATACTTCTGCCTTATATGACACTTTCTGAAAATCAACACAACCATCAAGAGCGTCACCGCCGTAATAAGCAAGTATGTGTCCACATACTTTTGGATGACCATCAGTCCCCTTAGCCCGCTCATACGTTAACTTCATAGAAGTGTCTACCGCATCTTTTAAGAGAAAGTAATAGATTCTTATAGACCCATCCTTGCCTTGAGAATAAAAAGTATTTCGCTCTATACTTTGTTGACCACTCCAAAAATCTGCCAACTCTATCTCTTTCTTTACATTGCAAAGCTGATAACATGCATCCTTTTTCTTGGAAGTGGCCCAAAGATAAACGCCTATCTCAATCGATGAAGAAGATAATGGCACAGAATGGCGAGACCTCGGATCGCCAATGGATAAGAGAGAAGTGTCGTAGATTCCTACGGAATCATGCCAGTCATGGTGAAAGTAAGAGGCATGACCGCAACCCTTCCTATCCACGGTGGACCACCCATCTGGTCGTAATCCATACGTATCAGATACTGTGATTCCCCCGAAAAGATTACCCTTCTCAAAATCTGAATGAGTGACTTCAACAAACATAGAGAATATCTCAAAACGGGATGTTACCCTGATGAAAACCAAAAAAACCATCACAAATTAAAAGCAAAATTATGTATACAGTAGACATTGGACCATGAAAACCCCTTGCTAACTCAAGTTTAGTATCTCGACTTCCCACTAACTTTTTGTAATTTCTTTGAGTTTCTAATAAAGTAATGTTTATAAAAAAAAAAAAAAAAAAAAAAAAAAAGGCATAATTTCATATATATCCAAATAATAATATGGTTTTGTTTCTAATGAAAGTGATGTTTTTATAAAATAATAATAATAATAATAATAATAATAATAATAATAATAAATGAAACCATTGGAGCTTTGAGTTACTAAAAGATGGCTTTATAGCCGCATTGCTTCATTTCATAACAAAAAGAATTACAAGTAGTCTTTAAAAAAAAATGAAACTAGTCTTTTCAAGACTTATTAAAAAACTAATAAAATAGTTGCATTCTATAAATATTTAAATTTTATTTATATATATAAAATTTCAATTACAGATTACATAATGACCCAACCTTTGAAAAATCATTATGCAAACAACCGTATATTTTACTTTAATTGCATGAAATGAAATGAAGTTAGCATAGAAAATATCACCAGTAGTTACCTAGAATCATCCTGAATGGCCATAGGTTTACTAATTTGCTGTTTCCTGTATGATGGCAAGCCTTTTGAGGATTCCTATAGAAAAATGAGAAGTTCAAAACTGGTTACAAATTGTGGAATTGTGACATACTTTGCTTTTTTATACTAATGCAATACTTCTAGAGTTGTTTAAACTTGACATAGCTTTCGAAGAAAAATCCTTTTTATACTTGAACTATTTAAACATGAACCGTATATATTCAATAGTATGGTATTGAATTTTAGTGTTATCAACCAAACCAATTTAAATTAAAGAACATAAACCCATTAAATATGTATCTTAACTACCGCCTTTCACAAAATATAAAAACCCAAAAACAAACGGCAGTCCTGCATAACAGGATCTGAGGGAAAAAAAACCAACAGAAAACTAAAATATAAAAACTCTACCGGAGTGATCCCCAATAGATCAAAGCCTTTTACCATCAACACTTCAGCTGCCTTACATAGCAAAACTCCGGACTCACTAGGCTCAGCCTGCCAAAAAAATTAAACTTAGTTTATGAGAAGCGAAAACAACATTCAATGTTGTATGAGAAAAAGCATATGTATGTAAATATACCTCGTCGATGTAACTGGTAAATTTCTTAGACAAATTGAAGAGGTATTCACACAGCTTGTGGGGATACAAAGTAAAAGTAGCCTCGTCGATAATCTGGAAAAGGAAGTTAGATTATTAAAACAATAATATAAATTATATATGCTCATATTAACAAAATTAGGAAAATCTATAAAAACCAAACTTTTTCACTTCATTTTTTTCAGCTACATTTGTATAATGTCTTAATGTAGGAAAGTAAGTAAATAAGTACTGAATATACATCCGGATGTATATGCACAGTTAAACCGGACTAGGTTTTATAATTGGTACCCTAAGTTTTGTATCATAGTTTACCCTTTATTATACATTTAAGAGCATAGTAGAAGAAGCTATAATGTTTTATTGTAACCTAGAGACATAAAACCAATTATTCAATTCCAGAGAACCATGCTTCATAACTTCAACCAAGGTTTTATAGTTCAAAGATGTAGTAAAAGTTCATAACAAAATTCGTCTTACCTCAGTAAATTGTAGTAAATGTAATCCCATCTCACGTTCTGTGTCTACCAATGTCTGTTGGGGACAAAGAACAAGAAAGCAATAATAAGATTGGGGCCGAGAATAGAGATTTGTAACAACATTGAAACAGAAAGAAAGTCTTACCTTGTTTGACTTATGATTGGCGCGAGAATTCTTGAGGAATGCACGGATTTTACCTTGTGTTTTTAGTAGATGCAAAAAGGTATCTCCCTTTTCATCAAGCATCTCTTCAATTTCAAATGTACAACCAGAATATGTTTGATTTTTCAAGTAAGCATACCTGTTAAGAAGACAACGCAAAGAATTAAATATGAATAAGTATGAGACTCGACTTGAATTCAATATAAAAATTAAAAAATTGTAAATAAAAATCTGACTGTAGCAAGCTGATAGGATAATAACATTTACCACACTGGTAAATGATAAATGATAAATGATAATAGTAAAATAAAGTACAGTAAGGGTAAAAAATATGATAGAGGCGAAAATCTACTTGATTGTGCATTCAAAAACTTCTTCAGCAAGGTACCCAGAAGCGATGCCTGAAAAAAAATTTGAAAATAAGCTACTTTAACCAATCCTGTAAAAATAGAAATGGATTTGGGACATGTTTTATCACTTATAGGTTAAGAAAAAGATATAATTTCAAGTCAAAACGAAACAGGTCAAATGGGTTGAAATTTTGGTAATCACATTTTTTACCAAATAAAAAACAGAATAAAATGAACAATATATATACCTTGAACCACAAATTTTCCAATTTTAAATTTTTCCCACAATAAAGCAAGCTTTTCTTGTTCATTACCAGAGGTTTGATATCCAAGATAACTCAACCTACTCTGGTGCTTATTCAAAAAATGCTTTTTAGCAGCCTGGGAAAACAGGAAAAAATCAGTATCCAATTTCTCTTCAAATATACATATATATATATATTTTTTTGAACATGTTATCAGTTATGCACATAAAAGTTACTTACATCGAAGCACTTCATAATGTACTCCCGTTGCCGTACGGGAGTCACATATATAATACATTGTGCATTTTGTACATTAAGTCCACACCTACCATATATCAGTTTCAAATAGTTAATAAAACTGCACACAATCACTAAACAATATCATTGTGAATCGATAAAATACTTGATAAAACTGCAAACATGCCATATGTGGAAAAGGTTTAGGAAACTACACAAACTTATTAATAAACTGAACAGGTAAAGTACCATAAAGCTGCGAGATCTTCGTGAACATTGTTTGGCTGTGCTTTACGTGATGACTCATCCTTCATATCATAAAGAGATTCCGACTTTCTTTTATTTCTAATGACCCCTTCTTCTTCAGGGACGGGAAGGTATTCTTTTACCATATGTAAATACTGTAAAACATGCCTAACTTATAAACTTTCATATATACGCATATAGATAATATAAAACGCTAAAATATAGCAAACATTCATACAACTACTTCACCTCTTCATTGTTGTGCATTTTGCCGCTCACTTCAACTCCACAATACTCGAGCATCTTAACCAACATATCTCTTATATATCTGGATCGAACATCATCTGCATGCTCCTGTGACGCGAAGTCAACTATTACCTTTTCCATATGTGATATTGGTGCCCATGCGGCTATACCATCTTTTAGATTCTTACGAATCCTCTGCAAAGAAAAAGGTTTAGACAAGAATAATCTAGATGAGAATTGTAATATGTGTTTTAAAAAATTTTGGAAAAGAGGAAAAAAAATACCTGAGCCATCCAGTCCCCGTTTAATTTGAAGGTTAAAAACCCAACATCAAGTATGTCGGGTTCTTCTAACATATCCGATTTTGTAAAATTACCCTTGATGGTCTACAATAATAAAATATCAGTACGAAACATATATATATATATATATATATATAATATTAAAAAAACGAGCATATTCAAAGCCAAGATGTGAAAACAAAACTTTACCTTTGCAATACTTTGTGGTCCTTCCTTCTTAAAAATTTTTGGATCCTTTGATCTTAATATTTCGCAGACGCACAATATACTATAACTGTAATAATTTATTAATGTTAGAAGAAAAACCTCGTAACAAAGAAAGTAAAAATTACATACCATATGTAGTCACCATGCTTTTTGAGGTCCCCTTTGAGACGTTTAACGAAGCAAAGTTCATCCTTTAAGTGAGGATGGTAACTCTTTTGCAGTGCTTCATTCAATTCAAAAGCCATTTCAAAATTTACCACAGCTCTTCCATATTCCTTTATTACTTTGTCTTCTGTTGTTGTTGTTGTTGTTGTTGAAGCTCTTCCATATTCCTTTATTGTAGGCATTGTTCTTGAAGTGGAATAATATGTCTCTAGAAACAAATCAAAATCATAACATAATTTCTTAGTTTTTTTTATCCAACTAACTACAACTCCATCAATTAAGAGTTAAATATAGAAAAGCCATGTTTTCAATAGCAAAATTTAGCTCAATAGGCAAAACCCATGAATCCCAATTCACTAAAACTAATAACGCTACAAACTTTACATTAAAATCAATCAGTCAAAACCATAGCTAAAAAATTGGAAATTTTTTCTAAGATTTTGCATAACCGTTTTCTATTACTTAAGAAACATAACCCATCAATTAAAACAAAATAAAGCAACAAACATCATCAAAAGCTCATAGCCTCACTTTTCCAATTTCATACAAGCCCAGAAAATAATCTAATCTAATACGCTTACGCTTACTTTGCATGTCAAAACATCATGAACTTTTTTAAAATATGTTTCAAAAGTTATGATACTGAAACTACTAAATGGTTATATTTAAACAGCTTGTTATATAAATAATAAAAACAACCCAAAAAACAGCAATTCCAAATAATTAATCAAATCAAATATACAACATAAATTTTCATCAAAAAAGAATTCGAGGCCTGATGAATTTTAAAAACAATATGTATTTTGGGGGTTTTATTATTCTTCTACAAACATATATTATAATCTATAATCAATCAATCAATAATAACGTAAGACATGCAAGAAAAGAATAATAAAAAGTTTACCGGTGGTGAGTTTTGGTCGATTGAGAATTTGATTAGGTTAAGATAAGGAGATAATGGAACCGATGTTTATGTTTTTGTTTATATAATGTACCAATGAACCGACTTAATTAAGGTTTCTTTTTTCTCCTTGTACTTTAGCTTTTATCATTGTCTCCTTATATACCCACATTCATCTAGACCTGCAAGAAACCATTGTCTGCTTATATACCCACGCCCAATAAAGTCTTAATGTCTTTACTCACTTAGCTCACATCCACAAGACCAGCCTCGCATTAATGTGTGATCATGTACAATGACGTGGCATTCCATCAAATGCATTCCCTATGATTTTGATTTTGGTTCACTTGCAAAGGACAAGTGGGTGTGTCATTAGGAAAGAGAAAAACTGGATTAGATATAAGCCCTATAATCCAGACATCATACTATACTAGACTATGGGGCTTGATGACGTAGGTATTTATCAGTCTAGTCATATTAGAAACTATTTACTAGAGGTGTTGATCGGTTCGGTTATAGGTTTTTTCGGTTCGGTTAATTCGGTTAAAAAAAAATTTAGGTCAATTCGAGAACCGAACCGAACCAAATACAAATTCGGTTTTCGGTTCGGTTCGGTTGAATTCTAATTTGGTTCGGTTCTTGGGTTGACCCGAATAACCCGAATTTCACTATTTTTTAAGAAAAAATTAATAATTACATAAATATTTAGAAAAAAAAATATATTTCAAGCATAAAAAGCGTTTTATTATATTATGATAACCTTTTAATAGTATTTATTTATATATAAATATACATAAAAATATATAACTATATACATAAATATATAAAAAATATACTACATCAGTCCCTAAATAAGTGTCAAATTTGACTTTTCAGAGTTAAACTGGTTCAACTTTAACCTTAACTATTTTTGTAATGTTATATAATACTTGATGCAAACTATATAAATGAATTAAGTTTTAACTGTATTTTTCATTGTATAATTTTTCATCAAGTATTATATAATAAATAATAATAATATTTAAGGTTAAAGTTGTGCCAGTTTGACTTTGAAAAGTCAAACTAGACACTTATTTAGAGACGGAGGGAGTATATATTTACATGAATTCGGTTTTCGGTTTAAACTATCAAACCCATAACCAACCCGAGAACCGAATTAGTAGTTCGGTTCGGTTCGGTTTTAGCAAATTCGGTTCGGTTATTAGTTCGATTCGATTATTTTCGGTTCGGTTCAGTTTTGGTTTTCGGTCTTTTCGGTTTTTTCGTTCACCCCTACTATTTACTAAGTTCTCCATACTTGAATATCTCTAGACAGGCCCAGTACCGGTGTGACACCCTAAATTTATCAGTTTAGTTAGAGACATATAATATTGATTTAAAATATTAAAAAACTTCTTCCGTTAGTTTTTAATAGAAATGAGGCCATGTCATGCAAATATTTAACGACAAAAACTAACGATGCAACAACTCAACGGAAAAGACTAATGATGCAAAGTTTGGTTTAAAGGCTGAAAGTACATAATTGCCAATGTGTCTTAATAACTCAACATAGCAAGGGAAACCCATGTACATCATGTATCATTACTTTTTTAATTTGTAATAGTAAGTTGTCGTGTATATGTTCCAATAATTATACACAACAATAATTACTAAATAACGGTTTTTTGTTGTTCCATTCTTTTTATACAACTTAATAAGAGTTTCACCCTTTGTTTAAGAGTTGCTGAATTATGTTACCTGCCGATTCGGTTGATGAGGTTGAGAACGCTTACTAATGAGGAAAGCGTTACCCTTTGTTTAGAACGCTTACTAATGAGGAAAGTGTGGAAAGGGCTGATATTACGTTACCTGCCAATTCGGTTGATGAGGTTGAGAACCGATTTTCAAACACTCTATTTGGGTATTTTCTAGCGAAGCGTTTAGCTTTTCCTATTGTAGAGAAATATGTCAAGAACACTTGGGCTAAATACGGGATTACTAAGGTTATTTTGAATAACGGGTTATTATTCTTTAAGTTTTCCTCTCAGACAGGAATGGAGCGGGTGTTAGAGAATGGACCTTAATGGACCTTGGTTCATTCGTACTATTCCTTTGATTTTAAACACATGGTCGGCTTCTACTACCTTAATGAAGGAGGAAATATCAAAGATACATGTTTGGGTTAAGCTTCATAATGTTCTTGTGGTTGCATTTACTGAAACAAGGTTGAGTTTAATATGTACTAGATTGGGGAAACTGATTATGTTGGATGCTCACACGGCGAACATGTGTCTTGAGTCATGGGGAAGAAATACCTATGCTAGAGCTCTTATCGAAGTGTCATCTATTCAGCCCCTTTTAGAGTTTATGGTCGTTGCAATTCATGTTATTAAGGAACCCGGTAAGTACACGTTTGCTACTATTAATGTGGAATATGAATGGCAACCTCCACATTGTGTGAATTGCAAAATCTTTGGACAATCTAGTGCGAATTGTCCTAAACATGTTCAAGTTCAGAAAGAGGTCAGTCCTCATAGCAAGATGGAAGCTAAGGTGTCGATTTCTTTGGACATAGATGAGGAGGGTTTTATTGAGGTTAAGAACCGGAAGAATAAAGGCAAGGCTGATCAATTACGACCTATTATGGGTATTCGACTCAATAAACCCAAACAGATTTTTTGGAGGCCTAAACCGGTTGCAAATAATGTTCAAAGTAAGGGATATGATCCTAAGGTTACTAAACCATTTGTCAAAACCAAAACTTTTAAATCCTTTGGTGTGTTAAACTCGTTGGAGGAGAATTTGGTGGAGAATCAGACAAATGGTAAGGAATCTCAAGCACCGCTGAAGAGTGACTTTATGGAAGTAATGCAGGAAGAGGCTTTTAAGCCGTCTCCTAATCCATCTCCTGTTGTGAAGGAGGCAGATGTAGCTTCCTCTAGTAATACTAAGGGGCTTCATAATCAACCTATGCGTTCTCCCAATGTGGTTAACCCGTTTTCAAAGGTTGGTGATGTGGTCGTCTCTGATAGTGAGGATGATGAGATTCTTGATTGCCTTTTGTGGAAAAGAAGAGTTTATTAGAAAGTTGGAGGGAGATTTATGGTGATGGCCCTTATGATGATGATCCTTATGATGATGATGTCCACGAAGAGCTTTCTGCTAGTCAAATTGCCTTTTGTGATTCTTATGACATATGGATTCCTCAGAAACTTAGACATTAGTATATGTTTGGTTTTGTGTCAAATGTAATCTGGTGAGTAGTGGTTTGTTTTCTTGTTTTAAAGGTTTGGAAGTGTCTTGTTATGTTAGCTTTACCGCCTATATAATGGGCTGAGATATGGGACTTCACCCATATCCTTTGTACTTAAGTATTTTTTGTAGTAATAAATTTACCGGGGAAACCCTTTACCCAAAAAAAGAGTTGTTGAATTATAAGAGTAATGATAGAGAGACCTAACTCATGTGCCTAAACTCATGTAAATATTCATCATGTGACACATGGAACATGCATTTTCTCTCTCATAATTTTCACTTTCGATTTTGACACATGTCACGATCTTAAAGTTACGCATATATTTAGGTATAAGTTTTAGTCATGCATATCATTTTCCGAATTATAATGATATCTGCTTATTTTTAGTTGATTATAGTAAAATGTTTGTGAGCAAAAAGTCACCTACAAATGATAGGTATATGGATATTATGACACTATAGATGTCTTATATTGTAGTTTATTAGGACGCCCATTTATGTTATGAAATGCAACATCACGTGCATAGATTTTGTGACACCAGTGGTGGACCTAGGAAAGAAACCTAGGTGGTTCCTTCTTTAGTCGAGTTCGACAAAGTTTTTTCTAGTTAGGTCGATAGAATAAACATATCAATGAGTCGAAGGGTCAGGTCAATACAATTAATGTTACACTCAAAACCAAGTTTTAAGTATTAAATAATGAAAATGCCATTTGGAATGGTTTGACTAAAACTTTTAAGAGTCGGGAGACTCGATTTGATTAGTTAGTCAATGAAAGTTAAGTTATCGTCTAACCCGATGGTCAAACTAATAGTCGAATGTTGATGCAGGATTTCTGACCAGGTTTTAATACTTATAATGTTACTCGTCTACCTTATGCACTAACGGACAGAGAACCCGATCGTGTGTAGTGTAGTATTCAGTAAAGCCGAAGTCGTCCCAAGAGCTATGTGAATGGATCCTAACTTAAGTCTAATTTCACGTTTTAAAGGGGTTTTTGAATTGTTTGATTAATTAAACTAAATAACAGAAATAAAATGCTGAAATTAAAATGAGATGAAATCAATAGGGAGAAAGTGTACTAGCCTAGTTGTTCATCCTATCATGCAATGACTATGTTCTCTAATTAAGCCTTCTATCACTTCAAGTGGGGCATAAGATTCACTAGACTCCTATGGTCAATTTGCCTAGCATGTCTCCCTAGAATCCTCTCCGGAACCAAAGAGTGTATCTTTGTAGTATGCGAAGGTGTGGTAGACTAGTTTGAGTCATTAAGTGCCGCTACATGATAGATTTATTTTTTGTGTGGCCTGGCCTCTCGGATCTTATACCACACATCTAACTTCTTTAGTTCATCCAACCCGGAGGGTGATCCTATGGTCAATTAGCACACTAGGTATTGGTAATCTATGGTCAATTCTTACCAACCCTCGTAACCAATCACACTATGGTCCTATGGTCAATTCTCCTAGTGCAAGAAGTGCAACCGGTCTTCATAACTACCTAAACTAAAGGATCTAACAAAAAACTAAGCATGCACACACTAGAATCAATAATAAAAGCACGAAAACATAATCAAGACATGAAAGGAATCATAACTAGGCTAGCACCAAAGGTGCATAGCCGATCATATTATAAAGAACACATGATTCAATGTTTGCATGGTAATGAAAGACATGGAATCGAAAATGTAAAATAAATAGGAATCGCTAAAACTTATTGATGTTATGGTGTGATTTCTCAATTGGAAAATGCTCCGTAAGTTGATGGAGATCGTCCTTTTGGAACCCTACTTCGTCCTTTAGTGAGTTGTGGTGAGAAAGATGTGTAAAATGTAGAAAATATGGTTGGTATTTATAGGCCCGACACAGTTACGGCGTAACCTTGAGTCGTGGTTACGCCGTAACTAGTGTAATCTTCCACGATCTTATCTATAAATAAATATTTACGGCGTAACTTAGATGTATAGTTACGCCGTAACCTTCTAGGGTTTTTTCTACGTCGTAATAGAAAGTTTACCAATGGAAGTTTACCGGTGGTGAGTTTTCTTTAACTTGCGGCTTGAGAGGTCGATTGAGAATTTGATTAGGTTAAGATAAGGAGATAATGGAACCGATGTTTATGTTTTTGTTTATATGAAACCAATGAACCGACTTTAAGGTTTCTTTTTTCGCCTTGTACTTTCTAAAATATATAGTATTGGCCCTTGCTTTTATCACCTAACTTTAATTGCATACTCTCATGGGTGATCAACATTTGTAGCCATATAAGGCCAAGAATTACGATCTAGTTCGTACATTCCCAATCGCGGTATGATTCACTCGGGATTGGAGAAATTAACGTTCCAAGTCTTTATTACATAATAATAAACTCCAAAACTTTGATATACATTAAACTATTTTGTATAATAGATGTTTCGAAGGGAACAGGTGCATTTGAGATCGCTCTGGTACGCAGTACCCTACAATTAATAGAGTGGCATGTTCCTAATGGTAATAAAACCATGATCCTGATCCCCATTCCATGTGAGTATAGGTAAAACGTCCTTCATTGGGTGAACATATTAGGGTGAAGTCCATAAATACGTAACCTACTATTTTCAAGTTACCAATGTAGGTAGCGCACATCATTTTGTCCCATTACTAGTAAGATACTTTCAAATTTAATGACAAGTATGTAACTTGTTAACCTTATATTTCTAACCATGGTAAAAAAAATTGCATAGTTAGTCCTCAATAGATAATGTGAGTTAAAAAAATTTGTGATGTTGGTCCTTAATACATAACCTCAGTTAACTTACCACCACCACCACCACTCACCACCGCCACCCACTACCACCACCACCACCACCACCAATCACCACCGCCCCTACCACCACCACCCACCACCATCCACCACCACCGCCACCTACTGCCACCACCACCACCAATCACCATCATCCACCACCACTGCCACCACCACTAACACTAGTGGTGGGTGGGTGGTGGTGATTGGTGGTGATGGTGGTGGCAGTGGGTGGCGGTGGTGGTGGTTGGTGGTAGTGGAGGTGTGTGGTTGTGGTTGGTGGGTGGTGGTGAGTGGCGGTGATGATTTGTGGTGGTGGTGGTGGCAGTGGGTGGCGGTGGTTAGTGGTGGTGGTGGGTGGTGGTGGTGGAGGTGGGTGGCGGTGGTGAGTGTCGGTGGTGATTGGTGGTGGTGGTGGTGGCAATGGGTGACGGTCGTGTGTGGTGGTGGTGATTCGTGGTGGTGGTGGTGGTACGTTAACTGAGGTTATGTATTAAGGACTAACAACACCAATTTTCTAAACTGACATTGTCTATTGAGGACTAACGATGCAATTTTTTGCCATGATTAGAAATATATGGTTAGCAAGTTACATACTTGTCATTAAATTTGAAAGTATAGCAATGGGACAATATGAGGTGCGTTACCTATATTGGTAACTTCAAAATAGTAGGTTACTGATAACATCAAATTATCCTGAATATTAAGTGTCAATTTCCCCCGATAATGCTTGTAATTTATATCATTTATATGGATTTGCGCTTGTTTTCCTTTATATATCACTTTCAGGTAAATTACGAGCATTGGAGCTAAAGAGACGTAGAATTGGAGAATTTATTGAAGATTTATCATAGTATGCTCACTTTAAAGAAGTTACGGTGTCACTCCTCTCTCACATTACGCCGTTACTAAAGCGTGGCTCAGAAAACCAACTTATTAGAAGATTACGGTGTAACCACTAACCATATTAGGTCAAACGAGGTTCCGCGCCGCTGATAATTACGCCGTAACTTATGCATCAACTACGGCGTAACCAAGATTTATTGAAGATACGGCGTAACTTATTCCTGAGGTTACGCCGTAACCAGCATTTCTAGTGCAATTTACGAAGAGTTATATGTTACGGCGTAACTCTTTTAGTAGTTACGCCGTAACCAAGATCTGGCCTATAAATACACCACGATTTCTAGCATTTCAAAGCATCCCATTTCACACACAACAATCAGAGACTGTGGGAAGAAGCCAAAGGCAGATCTAGAGGAGCATACGGAGCTATCTCCAAGGGAGAAATCACTCCCCTACGATAAGCATTAGCTTTTTAGCTTTTCTTTACTTTCGATTCATGTATTTCGTAACATTAAACAGTGAATTGATTTGTATGGTTAATATGAGTGGCTAATCACCTCTTGGTGCTGGCCTAGTTATGATTCCTTAATTGTTTTGTTTACGTTTACATTGCTTCCGTATAATTATTGCTAAGTGTATGCACGCATAGTTTATTGGTAGCTACCCTTGTTTCGGTAGTTTTGAATGGCGGTATAGGATAGTTGCTTAGGAGATATGACCAACTGACCCTAAGTGAGTATACTGAGATGGGAAGTGTAAGATATGACCAACTGACGACCCTTTCTCCTTGTGCAATTTGACCAACTGATCACCTACCGTTTGGATGAACTTAAGAATTAGGGGGTGAGTGTCTAAGATGCTAGCGCCCGGGCACTCACTATTAAAAATCTAGCATGTAGCGGAACTTAATGACTTGGCTTAGGGGACCAGGAACAACTGGACTTATGAGGGGACACTTGACTTCTCCAGTGGTGGCTCTTTGTTGATAGGTTAGGACGAACTGACCAAATGTTGTCCTCTCGACTTTGACCCCACCTGAAGTAATTGGAAGTAATTAGACATAAACATTACTAGTTAGGATGAGGAACTAGGTTAGGACCACTCTCTTCTATTGATCACATCTTTGCCTTTATTTGCTTTAGTAGTTAATTATTTTAAAATCTGTGACACCTAGACTTAGTATTAATCCACTCACATAGCTCTTGGGACGACCTCGGTTTTACCGAATACAACACTACACACGACCGGGTACACTGCCCGTTAGTGCATTAGGGTAGACCATAGGTATAACGAGACTTATAAATATTAAAACCTGGTCAGTAAAACCTGCATCAAGTTTTTGGCACCGCTGCCGGGGAGTTATATTAGGATTTTTATTAAGTCTTTCATTTATGTTTTGTTTTAAAATTTTCTCAAATTTTCACGATCTCTTTTCAAGTTTTCAGGTACCATGAAAGTTGTTAACATTGATGAACTCACTCTTGAGGAATATTTGGCGTTGACAAGAGAAGAAAAAGGGTCGGGGCTCGTGATAAGGATTTAAAAGGTACCTCTTTGAGGGGTCATTTAAGCCATTAATTGATCCCTTTTGTATCCGTTATTACTTAATTTCGTTCCTTTTCACTTTTTAGGTCTCTTGAAGGCAAATTGCTGGAATGACACTTATTCGGACGAAAAAGCGCGAATATACGAAGAAAATGGCCAAAGTCAAGAATCGAGACACTTAATCTGCTGAATTGAATGGGGACGGAGTCAGGGCTTATTTGTGAAGCCGTCGCGACACATCTTGTGACGACTCAGAGAGCAAATTGACATTTTTCAAGTGACGGCATCAGTTTTAAAAGAGTAGGACGTCGCAGCTCAAACATCCTAGATTTGGATCCAGACGGCGTCAGAGACTGAAGGCGACGGCGTCACGGGGATTAGATAGGTGTTTTTCCAGCAACTTTGAAGGTTTCAATCACTCCAAAAACATCTTGTAATGGTTTGTTGATTATATCTTAATCTATATCTTCAATTTATCATTATGTCTACCCCATGTTTGATTGATTGTGTCTATGTTTGCTTGTTTAACATGTCTAGCTAAATTTCTTGTGTGTTTGCTTAGATCTATGAAACCTAGCTGTTAATTATTGTTAGGTTGTCTCTTATCTTAATTGTAATTGGCTTAGGAATGCGACTAGGCTATCGTTGTGTTTAATGCTTGATAAATCTTTGATAGTTTATGAATGACTTAGTGGATTTCATTTACTAAACCCAAAGATAACCTCAAAGTTAGTTTATGAATGACTTAGTGGATTTCGTTTACTACACTTAAGGGTGACCTCAAAGAGTTATAGAATGCACACCTTACGACCTTAGGAAACACAACGCGTTAAGAATAAGGACGTGAAAATTCAACCACCAATAAAAGATAACTAGGGAGTAATAGTATCTAGGTAAACACATTTTTTATCATCATACGAGCACACATCAATAGACATAGACTACCCCTTAGCTTAGATTAGATATTAGATAGTAGAGTAATCGGTAGAAGTACCACCCCTCCAAATCCAATACCCCGAGATTCGTACCTTTCAATTTTCTAAAAAATATAAAAAAGGATAAAAAATAATCTTCCTCATCCCCAACCTTAGCGTAGTAATTTCTCACTAGATTCCTATTCCCCTAGAGAACGATATCAATCCCGAGGCTTACCCTAATACTACACTACAACGATTAGGTTCACTGCCTAGGTGGTTGAAAATCTTGCTCGAAATAAAAGGAAGTTTCCTTTGACCCCGAACACGCGTTGTATGCGTATCAAGTTTTTGGCGCCGCTGCCAGGAAATAGAATAGCTAGTTAGATTTCCACCTCATTTAGGTTCCCTTGCTTGATTCCTATCAAGTAAGCTTTTTTTTCTCATTTTTAGCTTCCTCGTAGTCTATTCCCCTTCTTCGTGACCTGTGTTAGTAATCCCATCACTTTTCATCATGGAAGGTGATAACCCCCCTCAAATCATTGTCCCGCCAAGAGCCCGTACTCTTGGTGAATACTATAGACCATGCCACCAAGGCTATAGGAACACAATTGAGCTCCCCGATCAAGCTGAAACTACGGCCCTGCGATCCGACGCCATCCGGTTGGTGCAAAACGGATGTGCATTTCATGGACTTCATTTCGAAGATCCTTATCAGCATCTCAAGGACTTCTTTAAAATTGTTGATTCCATCGACCTTGATGCTACCACACGGGAGACCACACGCTTGCGTCTCTTCTAAATCTCTCTACGGGACCAAGCTAGCAATTGGCTTGGCCGACTTCCCGCCGGATCCATCTCAAGTTGGGATGATCTCACCACTCGTTTCCTCGCCTAATTTTTCCCACCGAGGAGAACTACCAAACTTAGGAATGACATCTTGATGTTCCAACAACGTCAAGGCGAAACTCTGTATGAGGTGTGGACTCGATTTAAGGACTTGCTCCACAAAGTCCCTCATCACGTCATCGATCTTTGGCTTCAAGTCCAAATATTTTACGATCGTTTCAACTTCTCAAAAATGAAATCCATCAACCAAGCGGCCGGTGCTAAACTTAGTGAACTCACCGTGGAAGAATCGTGGGGTAAAATAGAGGACCTTGCCCTCTATAAAAACAAATGCTGGAATGACCCCCGTGAGTTGCCCAAAACCGTTAAGACAGTCTATTTGCCTCTCATTGACTCACAACCTTCCAATCGTAGGATGCTTGAACTTGAAGATCAAGTCAAATTCCTAATGAGCTCCTACGAGACTCCTAAGCTCGAGACAAATAACTTAGGAAAATCCTACAACAACCCTCCAAACACCAGAACTTCCACTAGTATTGAGGGAATGGTGTCCAAATTCATGTCATCTCAAGAAGCTCGATTGACGCAACTCGAAGCCGATTTCAGGCAATGACAAAGCAAGATGACAACCAAGCTTGACACCCTCTTAAAAGCCTTCAATGGACAAAGGGATGAAATACACGCAAAAATGGCGGAGATGATGGACTTAGTGAAAGTGTACACTAAGACGAAGATTCCCGAGAAGGTGTTAGTGAGGAAAAATGAGCACGCCACCCCCACTTTGTTTGTTAATGCCATTTCCATTGCTTCCGATGATGATGGAGTAGTTGAGAAGAAGGAACCTGAGAGCAGCAAGGATAGTAAGGATAAGAATGAGGCTCGGACTGATGATGAACCCAAATTCATCAAGCACTACCTTAAGCATGAGATCAACAAGAAAACAATCGTTAACCAAGTGAAAAACTTTAGGTGCAATGATGTTCTTAGGAAATCCCTCTTAGGTGAAATAGGAGAGGAAGAGTATGACACCATGCCTATGGGACCTATGTACGAGTCGATTCTGAGAAAGCCAGTAACTAAGAAGCAAGAGATCTATGGGAACTTTGTAATTCCATGTAGCATAGGTGACTTAGAGAACATAAATGCCTTGGCCGACCAGGGATCTGATGTAAACATAATGCCGCTGTCAGTCTATAATAAGTTGACTAAGGAGGAACCGACCAAGACTAATCTTAGACTTTCCTTAGCAAATCATTCATATGTTTATCCCATAGGAATAGCGGAGGATGTTTTAATTGAGGTTGCCAATATTGTCTATCCGGTGGACTTCGCAATTGTAGACATTGAGGAAGATAAACACATGCCATTAATCCTGGGAACACCGATCCTGACCACCGCCAAGGCAACCATCAAATGCGGTGAAGGGATTATGATACTCAAAAATGGAAAAGGACAAATTAGGATACCTATTGTTCCGAGATATCCTTTGAAGATTATGGAGAAGGTAAAAGATAAGAATTCACAGGTCTCCAATAATGCCGTTAAGAAGAAAATTACTGAATGGGAAAAAGGGCTTAGAGAATTCATGGTTCAAGGGTTAAATGCGACATTGTGGAAACGTGATAAAAAGTTAGGAGATAACCCTACCTCAATACCACAAACTCAAAAGAACCCTAAGGAATTTTTAAATGGAGAAAAGGTGCTTTTGTATAACTCAAGAATAAAAGCATTAAGAGGAAGGAATAAGCCAAGATGGTTTGGACCTTATACGGTGAAGGAAACTAATCTAAAAAATAAAACTGTTATCATAATAGACGACGTTGGGAAAGAGTTCACGGTAATCATACAATATCTACAACCTTTTGATGAAGGCTTCGTGAAAGAAAAAAAGAACGCTAATGAAGTCACGTAGGGGCACGACTTCAAGTATAGCTACAAGACTCATAAATAAAGAAAAGCGCTTCGTGGAAGGCAACCCATGCTTAATTGTTTGCTTGTTTGTGTCATATATCTTTTCATTAATTGTTTATTCTCTTGTTTGAATTTGTGAAAATGCTTTATTTTGTCTTTAACCTCGTCTTAATTACATATAAAGGTATTTTACAAAAAGGATAAGTGTAGGGAGGATTACACACGTTTTCAAAAGAACGTGAACATGAGAATTACAATTCTTGAAAAAGATATATATGTGTGTTTGTTAGAGTCAAATGCTTGTATCGAGTCATAATGGATGTTTTGCAGGAATGTTTTCCAGATTCTAAAGATATAATTTTTCCATACTTTTTCCAGAAAAACGCAGCAGACCAATTTCGGCCAGGATAACCTGACGGCGTCAGACTCGCTACCTGACGGCGTCAGGAGGAGCAGAAACAACTTATCTAACTTTCTCTCGTTTTCTGTGCTACTTACAAATTTTTGGAATTTCTCATGTCTTAATTTTCAAGAAAAAAACTGCAAACATCCATTCCACAAGCATTATATCTTATTTAAGTCTGGAATTACATCTTGTTATGATTTTTCTTCGTTCGGTTTGATGCTTTGGGTTGTCTGTTTTCTTAAAGTGTGCAGGTTTTATTTATCAATAAGAAGAAACATAAGATTGGAAGGAGCTTTTCACGCATACATTCTTCTTGGAAAGAATTTAACCACTAATTCACACGGATCCTACCAAGCTAATCAGGGGAGTATTAGTTTCTTTCTCTTTTAAATTACCTTCCGTTATCATAACTTTGATACATTCAGGGAACATTGGGGACAATGTTCAGTTTAAGTGTAGGGAGGGAAAATAAAACGGGAACTTTGAAACTATGCTTATCCTTGACTATTTGCCTTGTCCAATTTCATTTGTGTAATAAACCATGAGAAATATCGGTTAGGGTAATTTTGGCACCAAATTTAAATTTTTTCATGACATGTAGGAGTGGGCCATTAGTCTTAATAAAGCGTCTCACGGATAGGAAATTATATGACTAGCACAAAACCCTTTACCACTCAAATTCCACTCCAAAAATGTGAGGTTCACCCTTAGATTAGTAGGAATTAAAGCATTCACTTTTAATGCTTAGAGAGTGTACCGGTAGTATAATAGATTCTAGAACTTGTTTTGTGATGCATTCTGAGATCGCTAGTGAGACTACACTTGTGTAGTTAGGAATAACTAAATGATAAGAGGGATTAGGATAACCCTTGTTTTATACCCGTATTATAATTACTTCTTCCACATCGGTTGAGTAATTCCCCCACACCCTTGCGTTGTACTCATCTTTAGTACACAATACCCCTAGTTAACCCCTCAGAGCCTATCCTTTTTGCGGTTCTCGTGATGTTTCAGTTTTCCAGAATATCAATGAAGAGCATTGTTTACAATCCACCCCCAAATGTACACCCAAATCGCCTTAGCCTACCTTGTATGCACTCACTTTTAGTGCATTATTGTTATCATACTAAACCCTTAGTTCAATTATCTAGTTACTTGCATAAGTTGCTAAGTCGAGTCATATCCTTTGTACACAGTTTTGGGACGATTGGGACTCATGGGAAAAGTTAAATTTTATGAAGTGATGGGAAGGAACGTTAAATTCAAATTCCCTTTATTTACGTAATAATGTACTCCAAGTGTTTTGACCTTTTCAATTCGGGTCAAATTAGTGTTAAAGTAATAAAAACTCAAGTGTAGGGATGTGCCTATAAATCCCTATTATTTTGATGTTATCGTAGAGGATGGTAGAATAAAAGTGTATGAAAAAAAATCGAAAAAAAAGTGTTGAAAAAAAAATACGGGCTACTATCCTACATCTATCTTTAAATTTATGTTTGTTTGTTTCAAAGTTATCTAGAGTTTAGAGTGTCGAGTCTTGGCTTAGCAACACCATTCTTCTCATGCTTGTAACATAAAGATTTTTGACTTGCCACCACTAAATCGCCTATCCACTCGAACCCTTTGTTTCCTTACCGTAAGCCTAACGTTACAACCCTTTAAAAGACCTCTTGGATAGTTTTTCCTAGGTACTTACACCAAAGCGATGGAGGTTTGATCTAGTCTCAAGCCTATGGTAATCTATGTACTAGGACCGGTTAATGAGTATTTATCTTCCATTTCCAATTTGATATATTTCATATACACCCGAGAGATGAGAGTATCCAAACACCACTTGTGAGGTGCTAGTATATAATTTCCGCGCTTGTTATGACTTTTGTGGGGCTTATAGTTGTTGTGAATTGTTCTAAACTAATGCTTTATGAACCCTAACTTATAAATTAATTGGCCAAAAGCACATTTCCTTGAGGACAAGCAAATACCAAGTGTAGGGATATTTGATAAGGATTTAAAAGGTACACTTTTGAAGGGTCATTTAAGCCCTTAATCGACCACTTTTATATCCGTTACTGCTAAATTTCGTTCCTTTTCACTTTTTAGGTCTCTTAAAGGCAAAATGCTGGAATGACACTTATTTGGACGAAACGGCGTGATTATGTGAAGAAAATGGCGAAAGTTAAGATCAAGACACTCAAGCTACTGGAAATGCACCCGACGGCGTCACAGATAAAGGGCGACGCCGTTGCTCTAATTGCGACGGCTCAGTAGCGATTTTGCTATTTTGCACTTGACGCCGTCACTCGTTGTGTGCTTGATTTGTGACGGCTCAGTAGCGATTTAGCTATTTTGCACCTGACGCCGTCACTCTTTAGATGTGACGCCATCACCCTTTGCCGACAGAAAAACTGCCTATAAATAGAACATTATAACTTCACTTTTTGAAAGGCTCTAAACCATAACTCCGATTCCAGGGCTTAGATAGGTGTTTTTCTAGCAACTTTGAAGGTTTCAATCACTCCAAAAACATCTTGTAATGGTTTGTTTATTATATCTTAATCCATATCTTCAATTTATCATTATGTCTACCCCATGTTTGATTAATTGTGTGTATGCTTGCTTGTTTAACATGTCTAGCTAAATTTCTTGTGTGTTTGCTTAGATCTATGAAACCTAGCTGTTAATTATTGTTAGGTTGTATCTTATCTTAATTGTAATTGGCTTAGGAATGCGACTAGGCTATCGTTGTGTTTAATGCTTGATAAATCTTTGATAGTTTATGAATGACTTAGTGGATTTCGTTTACTAAACCCAAAGATAACCTCAAAGTTAGTTTATGAATGACTTAGTGGATTTTGTTTACTACAGTTAAGGGTGACCTCAATGAGTTAGGGAATGCACACCCTACGACCTTAGGAAACACAACGCGTTAAGAATAAGGACGTGACAATTCAACCACCAATATAAGATAACTAGGGAGTAATAGTATCTAGGTAAACACATTTTTTATCATCATATGAGCACACATCAATAGACATAGACTACCTCTTAGCTTAGATTAGATATTAGATAGTAGAGTAATCGGTAGAATTTCCACCCCTCCAAATCCAATACCCCGAGATTCGTACCTTTCAATTTTCTAAAAAATATAAAAAAAGGATAAAAAATAATCTTCCTCAGCGCCAACCTTAGCGTAGTAATTTCTCACTAGCATTCCTATTCCCCTAGAGAACGATATCAATCCCGAGACTTACCCTAATACTACACTACAACGATTAGGTTCACTGCCTAGGTGGTTGAAAAACTTGCTTGAAGAAAAGGAAGTTTCCTTTGACCCCGAACGAGCGTTGTACTCGTATCAAGACCTGATAGAGTTTAATTGCTATGTGCGACCTAGGCAGTTATAATATACGTTCCAGTCAACAATCAATCCAGTCCATAATCAATCCAATAAAATATCAATCCAATCAATAATCAATCGGTCAATAATCAGTCAATCAACAATACGTTTGAGATCTCAATGCAGGGCCCCGACCGACTCTAGCCAGCACAGTCGTAGCAAGGCCTACCCTGGTCTAGGTCGGTCTATTCTTAGCTAGGCATCGCACTATAGCATAGAGATGCTACCCTAGTCTAAGTCGACATTTGTCACATGTCTAGCATTTCCTAGTCAACGCATTAGCAATTCAAAAGAGTAATGGCAGGTCCAAAAATAGTTTTTATTCACATAAACATATAAGATAACAATCACAAATCAAATATTCCAAACAACGGTCATTCTCATATAACATTCACGTATTCAGTTATAGTTGATTAAAAGCAACATGTATTCTCCTTCAAAATAGTTATGAAAACTTAAGAAAAGAGGGGCTACGAAACTTACCTTAGCCACAGTAATGCACTATTCACTATTGACACGACTGGCATCTAAATCTAATCTCCACGGCATCCAGAAGAATATACGACGAATACGATAGAATCGAGTAGACGCAACCTAATGCGTATACGATAATCTTAAGATACCGCTCATACGATAAAGAAGTCGATAAAAGATAATGTGTCGTAGTTTTCGTGGATTACTCATGTCGTTACTTTCAAAAGTTCATAATTAATATCTCAAAAGTTTAGTTTTAACGTTTCGTGTAGTGGTAAGAAACATAGACGCGACGTACAACTCACGCGAAAGAGAAGAAGACGTCGACACAGTCGAGACATACCAACTAGAACGCACGCCAAAAAGGATAAGACATTGACATAGTCAAGAAATACTAACAATACTCAAGCTAGTCAAAGACTAGGTAATGACGACAACTATTTATTTAAATATAAACAGGTTAACTTGTTTCCCCATAATCCAAATACGTACATGATATCAATAAAAGATGAGTTTCCATTTATCACTTAATTAATAAAGGTGTCATATTCGTTACTCGTAATTTATACAAGTTTATAATAAAATATTTCATATAAGTTATACCACAAAGTATTTTATAAATGACATGCTTGTTTATTCAACGTTCCCAAACCCTTGCAACTTTACTAAGTTTTCTTATCAAAATAATATTTTACTCGACAAGTTTATAAAGATTAACTCATATTTATAAAACATAAGTTACTATCTCTAATCAATAAGAGTTTACGATTAAATAAAATCATATTCATCCACAATATATAGCTTGATGTCTCGTTATTAGTTAAATTGTGGAAAGGGAATTCTTAGGCATATCGCGAGACAAATATATCAAACTCATTTCTGACTCTAATATATTATACTCGATTATAATTCATTTATGTCAAATATCGTTTGTCGCGATAGTTTTACCCCGTTATCGTTGTATAAGTGATTTGTTACCAAATCATGTCGTTAAGTACATATATATATATATATATATATATATATATATATATATATATATATATATATATATATATATATATATATATATATATATATATATATATATATATATATATATATATATATACCGTTGACATATATTATTTACCGTATCCTTGGTAACCGATAATTCATGTACATTTATCCCGTCATGAAATTTTCAATTAGTCCATTAGTCTATACCGGTTCATTTATTTTAATACCTTACGTTAACTACTTACCACATCTTATCAATTCTTGAGTCTAATTGAGTAATACCCGAAATTCCATGTCGACACATATAATAAAACTAATTATCATCCTAACCCATTTACCATGACATAACCAACTCGAAATAATTATTCTCTTAACAACTCTAAAATGACCCTCTCCAACTCTAAAATAATACTTCATTAATTTATTTTGAACCAACCATTTTTCATAAATCAAAATAAGCGATACCAATTTGAACCAATACGCAACAATTTTTTTTTTCATTTGTTTAATTCAAATCATTTGTCTAAAATAATACTTCATTATTTAATTTGAGCCATTTGTCTAACACATTAAGACCAAAACCACATCTCGCCATAATCAAATCAACCCATCCAAGATTTATCGGTTTTAACCCGACACACTGAACGGGTCACAACTGACCCGGACACACCATTTGAACCAAGTCAAGGACACGACATGAGTAATGAATCTGACCCGACTCGTTTCACAACTAGATCCGAAATCAGAAATCACCAACACTTTATTCTTCAATTGCTACCACACGAAACTCATTTAATAACTTGTTTTTATTTGTTTTTAAACATACGAAATCACAAGAACCTTCATAACAGTTTTGATGTGTTATATTACTCGTTTTCTATGACTTGTTTAACCACTTTCATTAACGATACTAAACGAATAAACACAACTAAACCAAAACAGAAATCAAAGTAATAACAAACTAATTTTTATTTATACCGTGAGAGAAAAGTGATAAGAAATTAAAAGGTACCTTTTTGAGGGGTCATTTAAGCCATTAATTGATCACTTTTGTATCCGTTATTACTTAATTCGTTCCTTTTCACTTTTTAGGTCTCTTGAAGGCAAATTGCTGGAATGACACTTATTCGGACGAAAAGGCGCGAATATACGAAGAAAATGGCCAAAGTCAAGAATCAAGACACTCAAGCTGCTGGAATTGAAAGGGGACGGCGTCAGGGCTTATTTGTGACGCCATCGCTACACATCTTGAGACGACTCAGTAGCCAAATTGCTAATTCACAAGTGACGGTATCAGGTTTAAAAGAGTAGGGCGTCGCAACTCAGACGGCCTAGATTTGGATCCAGACGGCGTCAGAGATTGAAGTCGATGGCATCATGAGCATAAGGTGACGTCGTCAAAAAGTTGACGTGGCCAAGACGAAACCCTAATGGCGGCGACCCGACGGCATCACAATTAAAGAGTGACGTCGTCGCATTTTGTAACACTATATATAGAATCCAAATTTTTCAGTTTTTAGGGAGGTAGTTTTGTGGAGTAAAAACCTAAACCGAACCAAGGCTGTCTTGTGCAGTATCTTAGGGTTCCATACCCTATTTTACAACAAGATAAGTGTTTTACTTCATTGATTTAATCATGTCTTCAATTGATTGTGTGTATGCTTGCATGTTCTCCATGTTCGGCTAATTTACTTGTGTGTTTGCTTAGATAATATGAAACTTAGTTATTGAATATTGATTGGTTGTCTCTTATCTTAATTGTGATTGACCTAGTATTGCGATAGGTCATTCGTTGTATTATTAATGCTTGATTAATCTTTGTTGAACGTTAGCTTATAGTTACTAGTGGAATTGTAGGCTAGATATCCAAAGATAACCTTAGTGTTAAGTTTATGAATCCTAGAGATTTCGTAGTCATTAACCTTTGGTAGCTTCAAAGAGTTACGGATAAACGTATACCCTACGACCTTAGAAACACAACGCGTTAAGAATAAGGATGTGACAATTCAAACATTAATAGGAGATAACTAGGGAGTAATAACATCTAAGTAAACACATTTTTAATCATCATAAGAGCACACAAGAATAGACATAGACCACACTCACCTTAGGAATAGATAATTAGATAAGTAGAGTAATCGGTAGCAATACTAACCCCCAAATCCAAACCCCGAGATTCGTACCTTTCAATTTTCTAAAAAACATAAAAAAGATAAAAAAAATAATCCTCCTCAACCCCAACCTTAGCGTAGTAACTTCTCACTAGCATTCCTATTCCCCTAGAGAACGATATCAATACCCGTGGCTTACCCTAATACTACACTACAACGATTAGGTTCACTGCCTAGGGTGTTGAAAAACTTGCTCGACGAAAAGGAAGTTCTTTTGACCCCGAACACGCGTTGTTCACATATCAAGTTTTTGGCACCACTGCCGAGGAATAGAATAGCTAGTTAGGAGTCCACCTCGTTGAGGCTTCCTTTCTTGATTCCTATCAAGTAAGATTTTTTTCCCATTTTTAGCTTCCTCGTGGTCTATCCCCCTTCTTTGTGACCTTTGTTATTAAACCCATCACTCACCATGATTCGCATCTTTCGCCGAAGAGTTTTCACACTACCTGCCCCCAATCCTCCTCCAAATCCCGAAATTAAGAACATAATCCCACAAAACCCTTCACCCCGTTCACCACTTTGGAAATCACCTAGGGCATAATGAAATAAATTGGCAACAACAAAGTCCTTTCTATGACTCAGATTCCGATGAGGAGTTTGATTATGGTGAAGCACTTGACAACGGGGAGGTCATCGATGAAGTTAATTTTGAAATGGAAGAAGACTTCTCCCAATGTTTTGACCCTAGGTGTAGAATTGAGGTTAATGGCCCCTTTAACATGCAATTCCCTTGTAAGATAGGATTTGAAAGTTTTGATGCTAACTTGCACTCATTCTTACCTTTAAACTTAATCTCAAGAAGCCTATATAACAAAATAAAGGTAGATGAATTAGCCTATAAAGGGGATAATGTTGTTGACGCGATCACTTACTTGGATGTGTTTGTTGGAAGTTTTGCCTATGTGGTTGAATTCATGGTCCTAGAGGATTTAGGAGAATTCATTGATGGAAGCCTCACTCAAGTTATATTTGGAACAAACTTTAAGAGAATGACTAGGTTGAATGAACGGATGATTGATGGTCTAATCACATTCTCCGATGGAGTTGAAGATTTTGTCTATCAAATGCCCCATACACACCCTAGGTTTAAGCACAAAGATATAGAGGCATGCAATCGGATGGCTCCCATTCCAATACTTAGTGAGAGAGATAAACAACGAGGACTTAGGCATACTTATGCAAAAAATGAGCGGTACTATAAAAAATGCCTAGAGTTAGGAGATGATTACAAGAAGAGTAAGAGAACATTGAAATGGCTTAGGTATGGGCACGTAAGCGTGCACGAGGCAACGTAGGGGCACAACTTTGAGTCTAGCTACAAGACTCATAAATAAAGAAAAGTGCTTCGTGGGAGGCAACCCATGCTTAATTATTTGCTTGTTTGTGTGTCGTGTATCTTTTATTGATTGTTTATTCTCATGTTTAAATTTGTAAAAATGCTTTATTTTGTCTTTAACCTCGTCTTAATTACATATAAAGGTATTTTACATAAGGGATAAGTGTAGGGAGGATTACACATGTTTTTAAAAAGAACGTGAACATGAGAATTACAATTATTTAAAAGATATACATGTGTGTTTGTTCGAGTCAAATGCTTGTATCGAGTCATAATGGATGTTTTGCAGGAAATATTTCCAGATTCTAAAGATAAAATTTTTCCAGATTCTAAACATAATGGATGTTTTGTAGGGATGTGCCTATAAATCCCTACACTTGAGTTTTTATTACTCTAACACTAAATTGACCCGAATTGAAAAGATCAAAACACTTGGAGTATATTATTACGTAAATAAAGGGAATTTGAATTTAACGTTCCTTCCCGTCACTTTATAAAACTTAACTTTTCCCATGAGTCCCAATCGTCCCAAAACTGTGTACAAAGGATATGACTCGACTTAACAACTTATGCAAGGAACTAGATAATTGAACTAAGGGTTTATTATGATAACAATAATGTACTAAAAGTGAGTGCATACAAGGTAGGCTAAGGCGATTTGGGTGTACATTTGGTGGTGGATTGTAAACAATGCTCTTCATTGATATTCCGGAAAACCGAAACATCACGAGAACCGCGAAAAGGATAGGCTCTGAGGGGTTAACTAGGGGTATCGTGTACTAAAGATGAGTACATCGCAAGGTTGTGAGGGAATTACTCAACCGATGTGGAAGAAGTAATTATAATACGGGTATCAAACAAAGGTTATCATAATGCCTCTTATCATTTAGTTATTCCTAACTACACAAGTGTAGTCTCACTAGCGATCTCGGAATGCATCACAAAACAAGTTTTAGAATCTATTATACTACCGGTACACTCTCGAAGCATTAAAGATGAATGCTTTAATTCCTACAAATCTAGGGGCGAACCTCACATTTTTGGGGTGGAATTTGAGTGGTAAAGGGTTTTGTGCTAGTCATATAACTTCCTATCCATGAGACGCTTTATTAAGACTAATGGCCCACTCCTACATGTCATGAAAAATTTTAAATTTGGTGCCGAAATTACCCTAACCGATATTTTTCATGGTTTATTACATAAATGAAATAGGACAAGACAAATGATCAAGGATAAGCATAGTTTCCAAGTTCCCGTTTTATTTTCCCTCCCTACACTTAAACTGAACATTGTCCCCAATGTTCCCCGAAAGTATCAAAGTTATGATAATGGAAGGTAATTAAAAGCGAAAGAAACTAATACTCCCCTGATTAGCTCGGTAAGATCCGTGTGAAGTAGTGGTTAAATCTTTCTTCAAGAAGAGCGTTTGCGTGAAAAGCTCCTTTCAATCTTATGTATCTTCTTCTTGATAAATTAAATCTGCACACTTGAAAAAAATGAACGAAACTTTCGCGTAAAATCGGCAGTAACAATATATATATAAGACTCTACTAAATTAGGATATAATGCTTGTGGAATGGATGTTTACAGATTTTCTGGAAAATTAAGACCTGGAAAATTCCAAAAAATTATAAGTAGCTCAGAAAACGAGAAAAAATAGTAAGCTGTTTCTACTCCTCCTGACGCTGTCAGGTTGCGACCCTGACGCCGTCAAGTTATCCTGACAGAAACTGGTCTGCTGCATTTTTCTGAAAATTTTCTAGAAAAATTACATCTTTAGAATCTGGAAAAATTTCTTGCAAAACGTCCATTATGACTCGATACAAGCATTTGACTCTAACAAACACACATATATATCTTTTCAATAATCGTAATTCTCATGTTCACGTTCTTTTTGAAAACGTGTGTAATCCTCCCTACACTTTTCCTTTTTGTAAAATACCTTTATATGTAAGATGAGGTTAAAGTCAAAATAAAGCGTTTTCACAAATTCAAACATGAGAATAAACAATCAATGAAAAGATATATGGCACATAAATAAAAATGAAAAACAAATACACATGGGTTGCCTCCCACGAAGCGCTTGTTTTTGTTCGAGTCACGAGCTTGACTCTACCCTTATTTAACGGATAAAGGGGAGGTTTTTCCTACACTTAAGTTTAAGTGCGGGTGATAGTAGCGATACAAACCCTTAGGGTGGAAATATGCCACGTGAGGAGAAGGTGATGGGTAATTTATATGCCTAGAAGAGTGTGCTCCTATCATACTAAGCTTGCCTAATTCAATTGGTGTAGCAGGTGAATCAAGTCTTTCTCCTAGAAAGGGATCATCTTCTATCAACTTTAAGAGATTTTTAGTTAAGGATCCATCTTGACCTACTAAACCCGGTTTAAACCCAAAAGAACGTTTCCTTATGTTATAGAAATTGGGAAGTAAAACTTGCACCCTTCCAATGAACATGTCTCTCGGAAATATTTCTTTTATGCAGGGAGCATTAAGGCTAGAATTCATATAAAATTGAGATTCCGTGAGGGGGGTTGCCTTGCTCATTGGAATTGAAGAAGGTTTAGGAATCCTTTTAACAAGCTCCGGTATCGCATATACCTTTTCGATCTTTTTAGGTATATTATTCCTTGCAATTTCTTCACGGAGATTTAGCATGAAGTTATCAGCTAGTTCCAAGAAAGTATTGTGTGTTTTCCTCATGTGAGTTTGGAGGCGTTTTATTTCCCTTTCTTGGTTGTTGACGAATGTCAGCATTATGTCCTCAAATTCATCTTGCCGGGACTTTCTTGGAAGCAAAAATTCCTTGATCGCGTTCACATGCTCATAATCATGTGTTTTCACTTCCATCAATTCATTCACTTGTGCCTCCATACTCTTAAATAGTTGTGCGCGGGAATCCAATCTATTTTCATGGATTATCAGAATCTCCCATCCTTCTTCTTCATATTGTGCTAAGTCTTTGATGACTTCCCAACATGCTTCAATATTGAGGTTACTTAGCCTTCCACAAGCGGCGTAATCAATGGTTTGTCGGATGGAGGGACTGACATGATCGTAGAAGATTTGGACTTGAAGCCAAAGATTTATGCCGTGATGAGGGACTTTATGGATCAAGTCCTTGAATCGAGTCCATGCCTCGTAGAGAGATTCACCTTGACGTTGTTGGAACATCAAGATGTCATTCCTAAGCTTAGTGGTTCTCCCCAGTGGGAAAAATTGGGCAAGGAAACAAGTGGTGAGATCATCCCAACTTGAGATGGATCCAGCGGGAAGTCGCTCAAGCCAATTACTAGCTTGGTCCCGTAGAGAGAATTAGAAGAGACGCAAATATGTGGTCTCCCTAGTAGTAGCATCAAGGTCGATGGAATCAACGATTTTAAGGAAATCCTTAAGATGTTGATTAGGATCTTCGGAACGAAGTCCATGGAATGCACATCCATTTTGCACCAACCAGATGGTGTTGGATCTGAGGGCCGTGGTTTGAGCTTGATCAGGGAGCTCAATGGTGTTCCTATAGCCTAGGTGGCTTGGTCTTGAGTATTCACCAAGAGTACGGCCTCTTGGCGGGTCATTTGGTGGTGGGTTGATAAGTGGTGGTTGATTATCACCTTCCATGATGAAAAGTGATGGGGTTACTAACAAAGGTCACAAAAAGGGGGATAGACTACGAGGAAGCTAAAAATTGAGAAAAAATCTTACTTGATAGGAATCAAGCAAGGGAACCTAAACGAGATAGACTCCTAACTAGCTATTCTATTCCCCGGCAGCGGCGCCAAAAACTTGATACGCGTACAACGCGCGTTCGGGGTCAAAGGAAACTTCCTTTTCTTCGAGAAAGTTTTTCAACCACCTACGCAGTGAACCTAATCGTTGTAGTGTAGTATTAGGGTAAGCCTCAGGATTGATATCGTTCTCTAGGGGAACAGGAATGCTAGTGAGAAATTACTACGCTGAGGTTGGGGTTGAGGAAGATTATTTTTTATCCTTTTTATATTTTTTAGAAAATTGAAAGGTACGAATCTCGGGGTATTGGATTTGGGGGGGTGGTACTTATACCTATTACTCTACTATTATCTAATCTAATTAACTAATCTAAAGGGTAGTCTATGTCTAATTGATGTGTGCTCGTATGATGATTAAGAATGTGTTTACCTAGATGCTATTACTCCATAGTTATCTTTCATTGATGGTTGAATTGTCACATCCTTATTCTTAACGCGTTGTGTCTTCTAAGGTCGTAGGGTATACTTTTTTCCCTAACTCTTTGAGGATACCTTAAGGTTATTGCCTACAAAATCTCTAGGATTCATAAACTAACTCTAAGGTTATCTTTGGATTTTTAGCCTACAAGAAGTCTAGGCGATTATAAACTAATGTTCACAAAGATTACTCAAGCATTAAAAACACAACGATGGCCTATTGCAATCCTAGGCCAATTACAATTAAGAAAAGAGACAACAATCAATATGCAATACCTAGGTTTCATAAATCTAAGCAAACACACAAATAAATTAGCCGGACATGGTAAACATGCAAGCATACACACATACAATCGAAGACATAATGAAATCAATGAAGTAAATTACTTATCTTATTGTAAAATAGGGTATGAAAACCTTAAGATACTGCCCAAGACAGCCAACAATCATTTTTAGGTTTTACTCCACAATTCTACCTCTTTGAAAGTATGAAAATTCGAATTCTATATATAGAGTTACAACTGCGAAGGCGTCACTCTTTAATTGTGACGCCATCAGATCGCCGCCATTAGGGTTTCGTCTTGACCAAGTCAACTTTGTGACGGCATCACATTGTGGTTGTGACGTCGTCGGAATCTGAATCTAGGCCGTCTGAGTTGTGACGCCCTACTCTTTAAAGCCTGACGCAGTCAGGTACAAAATAGAAATTTTGCACTGAGCCGTCGCAATTATAGGGACGGCGTCGCCCTTTATCTGTGACGCCGTCAGGTGCGTTTCCAGCAGCTTGTGTGTCTTGATCTTTAGTTTGGCCATTTTCTTCACATATTCACGCCTTTTCATCCAAATAAGTGTCATTCCAGCATTTTGCCTTCAAGAGACCTAAAAAGTGAAAAGGAACGAAATTAAGCAGTAACGGATATAAAAGTGGTCGATTAAGGGTTTAAATGACCCCTCAAAAGTGTACCTTTTAAATCCTTATCATTTACGTTGTATATGTCTCCTAACGGTTCGCGAGTGGATTGCCTATCCATCTCAACTTAGAACGGTCTCCTTGACCACTTCTCAATTAGGTTCGGGGTTGGTAGGCTGGGTATCTCCATTTCTACCCAACAATCGGGATCGGCACTTATGACCACAGAGGGTCTCTTATGGTGCCTTGGAAGCACTAAAGTGATCGTTATGGTTATAGGATAATTTGGCCAACGGAAGGTGTCTATCCCAACCATTGCTAGACTCGAGAGATGTCTATATGAGAATTTGGCCAATGAAAGATGACTATCCCAACCATTGACAATCTTGATGAACACGCGACGTGTCTACTAATGCTCAAATAGCTTTTTCACTTCGGCCATCAGTCTGGAGATGATACACTGAAACATGAGTGAGTGGCGATTGCCATGATCGTAAAAGGATAGAAATTAGCATTTCCGAATGCACACGATTTCCTTTACGTGTGAAGAAATCTATTTGTTTAACCCCAGCTTTCGATCGCACTTCCTCCTTAAATAGGATCGGAAGAAGTTGAAGGAGGATCAGGTGTGTACTAAAGAATGATTCTCAGATAGAGAAAGCGGACCAAGGGGAGCTTCCCCTTCCGATTGGAGTTCCGTAATGGAAAGAAAGTAAGGAGCTAGAGCTCAGAAGTGAGGACCAGCTCATATGAGCAAAGCCACTCTACCAGAGGGAGAGGAAGGAGTACACTCTTACCTCCTTAAAAAAAGATAGAGGGATTCTCTAGTATTGGCATAACTATAGGAGGAGGTACGAGAAAGGTTGTCCATACTTTTCATCTTTCTGAATAGCGGGAGGTTAACAAGTTAGGTAGGACTACTAACAACCACTTAGGTAACGGTGCAGGATCTACTTCCAAGGTTTCGTCTACGGTGTAGCTTATTGATCGGTTAAGAGGAACGACAGGATAGCAGGTGTTTCTCGAAGGACGAGAGAATGATTAGGTGGTTGTCCCAAGGAATGCGGTTCAGGTTAACCCTTAGGATTTCAAGTTTTCCGTTGAGCACAGAATCTCTACTGGACGGGAAGTCTAGGAAGTTCAGAGTATGACTTTGTTAGAAAGTGTTGATTGCTACTAGCAATAAGTTGGTTGACTTAATACGATACTTAGGTTAGAGGCGGGAAGTACTACTCTGATGGAGATTATCGATTACTAACCGTAATCAGTCGATTGTCTCATTGGTGCACCTATTTCTTAACACAGCAGAGTTCAATATTCAACTCCAAGCCATAGTTTCCAAAAGAGGTTCGACTACCAGTCAATATCAATTCAAATCCTCGATACGAGTAAACGTCAAATGGCTCTTAGTAGGTTTACTAAAGAGTTACGCATCGATGGAGTGTAAGATACAACACCGATAGAACAACGTAGGTAGTACCGCAATCGGCGGTATGACGTCAGCAGACTATGGTTGATAAAACAAAGTTGAGGGTTCAACGTTGTTAGAGCAACGTTGACGGAACAATATCTACAGGATAACCTCAGTGAACAACTTCACTAAAACAGGTTTCTAGAACGTTATCGATAGTGGTACCTAACTAGAGGATAAGGTACAACACCAACAGTACGTAAGGTACAACCTTAACTGTGAGTTGTTGACGAAGCAAAGGTCGAGAAGACATTATCGGTTCAGAAAGATGAACAACGTCAGCTGGGTGACGTCATTTAAATCAACATCGAGTGAATGGTAAGGTCTTGGAAGTCTAAACACTAGTCGATTCGAGACGAGGCTCGAGGTAGAAGTGTCGGTAACAGGATTACCAATGACACGAGGCGGAACGCTAATTCCGATGAGGTTACTAATGAAACGATATGGAATGATAATTCCAACAAGATTACTAACGAAACGAGGTCGAATGTCGATTCAAGGCCTAATGAAGATTAAGAATCGAATGACGATTTGAGTTCAATGGATGATTCAAAATCAAATGTTGAGTCCAAACTCGGAACGAGGTCTAAAATCTCAAAATCCCAAAACAAAATCAAAACCAAATCCAAAAATAGCCCAAAAAAATTCTACACGGTCTAGTGAGATCGACGAGGCTTATGACGATAAGCAACTCGGATGTAAACAGTGCCAATCAGGTCTAACCCGACTTAAGGCGAACTACGCATGACAGCGTCAGACAGGAATTCCGCATAAGTAGAGACGTATAACAATGTCAGAAGTGTTACAGTTCGAGAGGTGTTGCGATGCCAGTATGTCGTGTGTGAGTGCGGGATTTCGTGATGTTCAGTGAGTGTGTGTGTGTTCACCTAAAGCTTATCATTCCCAAAACCAATCTCTATCCCAGACATAATTATGTTATAACTACTCCAAGTATCGCAAAATTCACCTCTGAGTCGGACATAGGTGATCAGTCCATGCCCCACTGTCCCTGGCTGAATATAGGTGATCAGTCTATATTCACCCGAGGTTCAATGAATTTTGATATACCCGACTTAGTTATATTAGCACCATGTCCTCTACATCCCAAATCACTCCCAAGGCTAATACTAGTGTGCGAGCTCTAAGCTGGCTAATAAGATTACGCAAGGAATTTGCGTAACTATGTGAAAGGCATAGTGCGTGCGTAAGCATGAGGACATACTTAGTGGGCGTGCTTAAGCATGAGGAAATGCTTTCTGTGTGTGTATAAGCATGAGGGCATGCTTATAGTGTGTGCATAAGCATGAGGACATGCTTATGGGGAATTACTTAAGATAGGCAGACTTAAATCGTCTACTAACAAGGCACACATTCGACAAGTGTCCACTCAACCAGTTAATCAAATAAGCCATAAACATCTCATCAATTATATCATCAATCAATTCATCTAGTATGTTCTCAACTATCTACATCCTTAAATTAGTCGTACGCGAGGCTTCAGCGTGGCAGGCAGGCACGTGGCGGTCATAGGGCTAAGTTTTCGAAAAAGTGGTTATAGTTTATGTTTTGAAAATACCCAGTTCTCTATAACCTTGGCTCTGATACCAATCTGTAACACCCCGAAATTTGGGTCCAGCGGAAGCATACGAACCTTTGGGTGCTACTATCATGGTATCACAACATAAGGTACAAAGAATGGTTTTTATTCCATCCATTTAGATTACGAATCACTATTTGAAAACATAAATATTACATTAATGAAAGTAGTGCGGAAATAAGCCCAAAAGATAATTAAAGCGGTCCCGATTATTCATCAGAATCGCCTATGACCATGCCCCTTGCCAAGCGTCTTCCAATAGTGAGCTATCGCCTTAAACCTGAGAACACATACTAAAAAGGTCAGCTTACGCTGGTGAGTTCATAGAGTTTACTTACAAAAGTAATAGTGGACCTGACAGAGTTTAATTGCTATGTGCGACCTAGGCAGTTATAATACACGTTCTAGTCAACAATCAATCCAATCCATAATCAATCCAATAAAATATCAATCCAATCAGTAATCAATCAGTCAATAATCAATCAATCAACAATACGTTTGAGATCTCAATGCAGGGCCCCGAGCGACTCTAGCCAGCACAATCGTAGCAAGGCCTAGAACACAAGCTACCCTGGTCTAGGTCAGACTATTCTTAGCTAGGCATCGCGCTATAGCATAGAGATGCTACCCTAGTCTAAGTCGACATTTGTCACAAGTCTAGCATTTCGTAGTCAACGCATTAGCAATTCAAAAGAGTAATGTCAGGTCCAAAAATAGTTTGTATTCACATAAACAAATAAGATAACAATCACAAATCAAATATTCCAAACAACGGTCATTCTCATATATCATTCACGTATCCAGTTATAGTTGATTAAAAGCAGCATGTATTCTCCCCCAAAATAGTTATGAAAACTTTTAAAAAGAGGGGCTATGAAACTCACCTTAGCCACAGTAATGCACTATTCACTATTGACACGACTGGCATCTAAAGCTAATCTCCACGACATCCAGAAGAATATACGACGGATACGATAGAATAGAGTTGACGCAACCTAATGCGTATACGATAATCTTAAGATACCGCTCATACGATTAAGAAGTCGATAAAAGATAATGTGTCGTAGTTTTCGTGGATTACTCATGTCGTTACTTTCAAAAGTCCATAATTAATATCTCAAAAGTTTAGTTTTAACGTTTCGTGTGGTGGTAAGAAACATAGACGCGACGTACAACTCACGCGAAAGAGAAGAAGATGTCGACACAGTTGAGACATACCAACTAGAACGCACGCCAAAAAGGATAAGACATTGACATAGTCTAGAAATACTAACAATACTCAAGCTAGTCAAAGACTAGGTAATGACGACAACTATTTATTTAAATATAAATAGGTTAACTTGTTTCCCCATAATCCCAATACGTACACGATATCAATAAAAGATAAGTTTCCATTTATCACTTAATTAATAAAGGTGTCATATTCGTTACTCGTAATTTATACAAGTTTATAATAAAATACTTCATAAAAGTTATACCACAAAGTATTTTATAAATGACATGCTTGTTTATTCAACGTTCCCAAACCCTTGCAACTTTACTAAGTTATCTTATCAAAATAATATTCCTCTACAAGTTTATAAGGATTAATTCATATTTATAAAACATAAGTTACTATCTCTAATCAATAAGAGTTTACGATTAAATAAAATCATATTCATCCACAATATATAGCTTGATGTCTCATTATTAGTTAAAATGTCGAAAGGGGATACTTAGGCATATCGCGAGACAAATATATCAAACTCATTTCCTACTCTAATATATTATACTCGATTATTATTCATTTATGTCAAATATCGTTTGTCGCGATAGTTTTACTCCGTTATCGTTGTATAAGTGATTTGTTACCAAATCATGTCGTTAAGTACATATATATATGTATATAGTAAACCCATAGACATATATTATTTACCGTATCCTTGGTAACCGATAATTCATGTACATTTATCCCGTCACGAAATTTTCAATTAGTCCATTAGTCTATACCGGTTCATTTATTTTAATACCTTACGCTAACTACTTACCACATCTTATCAATTCTTGACTCTAACTGAGTAATACCCGAAATTCCATGTCGACACATATAATAAAACTAATTATCATCCTAACCCATTTACCATGACATAACCAACTCGAAATAATTGTTATCTTAACAACTCTAAAATGACTCTCTCCAACTCTAAAACAATACTTCATTAATTTGTTTTGAACCAACCATTTGTCATAAATCAAAATAAGCGATACCAATTTGAACCATTACGCAACAATTTTTTTTCTTTTGTTTAATTCGAATCATTTGTCTAAAATAATACTTCATTATTTAATTTGAACCATTTGTCTAACACATTAAGACCAAAACCACATCTCGCCATAATCAAATCAACCCATCCAAGATTAATCGGTTTTAACCTGACACACTGAACGGGTCACAACTGACCCGGACACACCATTTGAACCAAGTCAAGGACACGACATGAGTAATGAATCTGACCCGACTCGTTCCACAACTCGATCCTAAATCAGAAATCACCAACACCTTATTCTTCAATCGATACCACACGAAACTCATTCAATAACCTATTTTTATTTGTTTTTAAACATACGAAATCACAAGAACCTTCATAACAGTTTTGATAAATTATATTATGTTGGTTGGTAAGTCCCAGCAGCAGGGTAAGATAATCAAAGCAGCAGCAATACCACTAGGTGGTTACCGGATATCACTCGGAATCGTGTTATCACTTTCCAAGGTAAACTATTCGACCCTATGCCTGGGTTACACGAATATGTACTTGGGATAAGACCAAATGTTAGTTAATTAATTAGGCACAATCAATAACCTTTGCGCTTATAAGTGTTTTGCTTTTATGTTTGTTTCTCCTGATTTCAGTATATATTCATCCTGATGATGACATTCTCTATATGTAGTAGAGAACACTCACTCCTAGTCAATGGAAATTATGAGTGATTAATGGCCAATTAATCACCCATAATAAGTCTCCATTATCATAGGAATAGTGGTTACATGACCAATTAAACGTGGTCATAAATCAGTCATAACAGTCAATTAAATGAGTCAAAGTTGTTACAAATTAATCACTGCAACACTACCAGTAGGAACCATTACACTAGCAGTAGGAACCAGAACACTACTAGCAGGAACCATCAGTAGGAACCATTACACTAGCAGCAGGAACCATAACACTACCAGTAGGAACCATCAGTAGGAACCATCAGGTACTACACTAGCAGTACTAACCACTATTGAGTCAGGGTATTACGGGACCTCATGGGTGTACACTCCGTACCTCCTTACCCAAAACCAGGTGTGAACTAATCCCATAAGTGCACTAAATTTTCCAACATATTACTCGTAATCTATGACTTGTTTAACCACTTTCATCCACGATACTAAACGAATAAACACAACCGAAGCAAAACAAAAATCAAAGTAATAACAAACTAATTTTTATTTATACCGTGAGAGAAAGGGAGACGAGAGGAGCGGTTGTGGTGACTTTTACGAGTACAACTCGTAACCACATCCAAACTTGAGCCCTCACAAACTCTATCAATAAAAACCCTAATAATTTCGACCCTAAATTCTTAGATTTGGGGCGCGTCGTGGGTCTTGAGGGTGCATACGATGCATAAACGGGGTCACAAGACCCCGATCTATTGATTAGAAGAGGTGGTGTATCATTCGGTGGTCGCCGATATTTTGGCCGGAAAAGATGACGGTGCCGGCACCCTAGAAGGGTGGCCGGATTTTAGAGTGAGAGAGGAGAGGGATATTTTGTGTGTGTGTGTTTTGTAGTGAGAGAAAATAGAGTGGTAAATGAGAGATGTGTGAGTGGGTTGGGGTATATATACCCCTGGAGGGACCCAAATTATATTTAGAATAAACATAAGGGGGCGGCCATGTAACTTCCAAAAGGGACACTTGTTGTAACTTTGCAAAACTTTTGATATATTAGGTTCGGGACTCATTTAGCCTAGAAAACGAATGATTCGTGACACGGGAGTTACGCCAATGATTTTAGAATATTATTTCCTATAAAAATGATATATAATACGACTCGTAACTCAAATTAGTTAAAACGATCGCTCTAATTGATGTTTCTTCAATTACGACGCATCGAGGAATTTACGAGTTGTCACAGAACCCACTTTAGATTACACTTGTTATTTTTCTAAACATTTTTCTTAGTGTTATATTTTGTTTAATATTTTACTAGCAGGGTACCCGCGCGTTGCGGCGGCGGGTATCCTGAAATAAAATTTTTCGGTTAATCATGTATTTTAGTTTATTATGTTCTTTTTGACAATAAATTTACGGTGATCAAGAATTTTGTTTAACCCGTGCATGTTCCGGCTCGAGCTCGTTTGGCCCGTTCTCGTTCGAGCTCGACCTCGTTTGGCCCGTTCCCATTCGGGCTCGACCCCGTTTGGACTGTACCTGTTCGATCTCGGGCCCATTTGGCCCGTTGCCCGTTCGGACTTGAATATTTGTATAATGTGCTTTATTATTTGTATTAGTGATATTTAATATACGAATTGTGTTTAAGTTAGTTGTACAATATGCTTGATAATTTGTAAATTTTGTGTAAGGGGTGTTTTAATAACTGCATTAATTGTATTTATTGACCAGCTAATTAATTGACTACATTAAATATCTTGATCACAGTAATAGTGCTTTGTATTTTGTACATTAAGCTTTAAGACTTGTAACTCTTAAAATTAAGATTGATGAGAAAGATCATTAATAATGAATTGTGTATTGTACAATAAGCTTTGTATTTTGTAAGTTTTAATTTTAAGACCTTGAAAAGAGAGATTCATTCCTCTATTATAAGTAGTATAAATTGATGCACTAAAAGATACTAGGATATATTTACTACATGAATGAGTTTTTGTTTTTGATATAAGAATTAACATTTAAATGCTGTTTCTACTTTTTGTTTTAAAGACTCCTTTTATCATATGTGGAAATTTTTTTTGTTTAAATGTGATTGTTTGTCATCATTAGATTTTTAAATGGCAAGTCGTAAGTGTGTTTTTCGATTTTTGATACTTTCACTTGTTGATAATTTTTCAGGTTTTATTTAATTTTCGTGATTGAAATCTAGAATTTAGCTAACACTAAAACAGGAAATAGTATTGATTAAAACCAAAACCAAACCATTTTAGCTAAACAGTTAGAATAACCCGATCTCATAAGCCAAATCAATTTTGTATAGCTTGAATCTATAAAAGAAAATCGAGCCTAACCGAAAAACACCGACCCGAAAACCGAACTATTAATCTTTTAGTGAAATAGTGCATACCCTTCTTCGGATTTCTAGATCCGCCACTGATTGTATATACCTAAAATAGCTTAGTCTTTATCATTATCTATATCTATACTACTTTATAAAGTGTTTAGGACTTTCTAAATAAAGAAGTCTTAAAATTTTAAGACAAAAAACATTTCTTTAAAAGGAAGTTAATAAGCCACTAGATAACGTTATTTACCATAGCTTCCATGACAATTTTCATAAATAAAAAGTAACATCCATTCATGCACTTTGTAACAGCCTTCAAATTTTTATATAGTCCATTAATACAGTAAAATATTTATACATTTCATTAAGTGTCTACTTGTAACAACTCAAACCTCAATGGTATATAAGCCAACCTAAAAACACAAACACCAATACGAAATAAACTATCTCTTCTTTTTTCGAGCACCGATAAAAAAATACACACAAAATTAGATAAATCTACTCTTATCTTGGTGTTCGGTTACCTACAGTAGAAATAAATAAGCTTTGCTTCTCGGATTATAGCAATAGAGTGACAGCTTTTATTCGGATGAAATACTTTGCATTGCTATTGCTTATAATTATTTTAATTAAAAGTTGTCATTCATTCTTAAAATTACTATTAAAAACACGTATAAATGAAAAATATTTGCCCGCCATAAGAGTATGCACCGGGTACTCATCGCCGCATTGCCCGAGTACCCCATCTAGTATATTCAAGCATGTACACGAGATATTCAAGCAATAAAACACAATTCATATCCTTCCATCATACTTTACAGTTTCCACCCCTATATATAACTCATTACTAAAACCATCATAGTCTACGCCAAAAAAACATTATTGCTCATATATCACCATCATAGCTAAGATAAATACTTCATTTCATTTCAATATGATTACACAAAATTATTGATTATCATTATAAAATTACATGTTTATCAATTTATCATAACTAATTATATATATATATATATATATATATATATATATATATAGGGGACCTTTATTCTGAGAACCCTGTTAAGTGCGAGAACTATGAGAACCCTTCTAAACCAATGAGATTTTTTTAAATATTAAAAATTATTATTAATCCAAAAGGGTATTATAGTAAAATACAATTTTTTATATATTTTTTATTTTTTTTATTAAATCCTTATTTTAATTATTCCTAAATTTTCGGAATTTTTTTTTTTTTTTTTTTTTTTTTTTTTTTTTTTTTTTTTTTTTTTTTTTTTAAAGCATATGCATTTTTTTTTAGTGAAGTACATGTATGTTTTTTTGCATGATTTTTTTTAGTGAAGTACATGTATGTTTTTTGCATGTTTTTTAAGCATGATTTTTTTTAGTGAAGTACATGTATATTTTTTTTAAGCATGATTTTTTTTAGTGAAGTACATGTATGTTTTTTTGCTAGCATTATTATTATTTTTTTGAAGTTTGAAGCATAAATTAAAAAACATAAACCATTATAAAAGAAAAAACAAGATTCATATGCTTAAATGTTACATTTCATTTAATTACAAGTCCAAAAAACACATATGCAATAATCGTATATCTTCAAAAGTCGCAAATTATCTTCATGTATATTTGTATTCATCCACTTCTCGGTCTTCAATGATATCGTTATTTTCATCAATCTGAAACAAGCAAGAACAAAAACAATTAAAACATACATGTTTGATAACACAAGTTTTTTTTTTATAACATACATGTTTTTAAAACATACATGTTGTAAAACATATATGTTTTTAGCATACATGTTTAGAGTGACTCTTATTTAAATTAGCATTTACCACGTTTCTACTTAAAACTATGTCAAAATCAAACTTTGGCACGTAAGTGTTTTGAAACATGCATGTTTTGAACCATAATTGTATTGAAGCATAATTGTATTGAAAATTAGATATGAATGAAGATATAATAAAGTCATACCAACTGTTAACTACTAATAAACTATTAAACATAAAAAAAAATCAAAAACATAAATTTTTAAAAGCAAAATATGTTTAATAACACAAGTTTTTTTTTAGAACATACATGTTTTTAAAACATACATGTTTTTAGCATGCATGTTTAGAAGCATTCAAGTTTTTAAACATACATGTTTTAAACGTACATGTTCCAATTACTATGCAAACATAATGATTAAAGTAACTACAGTAACAAAAAGGAAAAGGAACGAGATCTTGTAATACTATGCAAACATAATGATTAAAGTAACTACAATAACAAAAATTATTCAAACCTCAAAACCAAAAGCATCTTACTACGAGCAACACCAGCAGGCCTTACAACAGCTTCTCTCTGCTGAACCTATGTATATTTGAGCAAGCATAACTAAAGAATCATTATCCTATTGCACTACATTTCAAAAAAGATCACTTGATACAAAATCATACGAATAAAATAACCGTTATTTGGGTGTTTGGCTTATTGTGATTATTCAATAACTTACATAAAAAAAATAAAAATAAATAAATAAAATAATAATAAATAAACACTAATTGTTTCACAATATACTAATCATTTTTTATATACTCAAAAACTACAAACTTGATAATCAAATTATATCACAAATGGTTAAAATAAAAAATAAAAAACAACCATGAGCTTCGATACAATTGAAAGCACTGATTAAAAGCATCGATACAAACCTGAGCTTCGATACAATTGAAAGCATCAATTAAAAAAAAAAAAAAAAAACAAATCTGACGGCGTCTCCATAAATTAAGCAGAACTAACGCCGGAATTAAAAGCATCGATACAATTGCAACTAACATATCCTTCATTTTATTACTATATTTATTTAACTAAGATCAATTTCAGTCACCTTTTAAAGCGCTAGATTAGATGGGGGTAAGAACTCGATGGCCGGAACGAAAAGGGTTACAGGTACCGAAGATGAAGTTGATAGTATCAACGACGGTGAGCATGATTCTGGCAAGAGTTTACTCGATGGTGGTAGGGTGGTTATTTAATCAGTTGGTGGCAGCGGTGGTTTAGTAGATGGTGGTGGGAGGCGGTTATAAAAAGAATTAGGGTTTGAGAGAGATATATAAAAGAGAAAGCTTAAATAAAATAAACCGAATATCTCCTTCAAATATGGAACTGTTTTTGAAAAAAATAGTATTTTTGAAATACCCTTAATGCCCTTCCTGCTTTTTTGAAGTATTATTAATATGTTATTTTATTACAAAAATGCCACATATATTTTCATCCATTGATCTTGTAATCCTAGGGTCCAAATAGAGTTCTCGCAGTTCTCGCACTTAACAGAGTTCTCAAAATAAAGATACACTATATATATATATATATATATATATATATATATATATATATATATATATATATATATATATATATATATATATAGAGAGAGAGAGAGAGAGAGAGAGAGAGAGAGAGAGAGAGAGTTAGGATCAAATAAGAAGAAAAATTAAAATGAGAAAGATAATAGGAAACTACAACTACATATTTCAGATGCACCTACAAATATAGATGCATCTCCCCTTAAAAATCTCACTCTAATTTGAAATGTGTGGCTAGAAATTTTTCTTATTCTTCTCATTTTAATTGTTCTTCTTACCAGATCCCTTCCCTATATATATATATATATATATATATATATATATATATATATATATATATATATATATATATATATATATATATATATATATATATATATATATATATATATATATATATATGTATATATATATATATACAGGAGAGGGTTAATGTGAGATCAAACTTAAAGTTGTAAAAATAAGATCAAATCCAAAAAACCACTAAAACATTTATAAATAAGAATTTTAGCAATCATACATAAAAAAAATAATATTTTAATACAAATTAACATTTTAGCAACTAATAACCAAATGATACATGAGTTTGGATTAGTGATACACCTGATACACATTACACTAATAAATATTCCAAAACCTGATACACATATAAAAACCTGATACACATTAAACTTCTAATAAGTGTATCACCTAGGTTTCGTAAATTTTAAAAAGAAATCTATCGAAACTTTAACAATTTTAGTTGTAGTAAATAAAAGAATTATTTTTATTGTAAGGAGAGTATCTCTTGTCAAATGTTAGTTCGATCTCATTTTAACAACTTTAAGATTGATCTTATTTGATCTAGATTACATATAGTGGAGAGTTAATGTGAGATCAAACTTAAAGTTGTAAAAATAAGATCAAGTCTAAAAAACCACTAAAACATTTATAAATAAGAATTTTAGCAATCATACATAAAAAAAAATAATATTTTAATACGAATTAACATTTTAGCAACTAATAATCAAATGATACATGAGTTTAGATTAGTGATACACCTGATACACATTACACTAATAAATATTCGAAAACCTGATACACATACGAAAACATGATACACATTACACTTCTAATCAAAGTGTATCACCTAGGTTTCGTAAATTTTAAAAAGAAATTTATTGAAACTTAACAATTTTAGTTGTAGCTAATGAAAAAATAATTTTTGTTGTAAGGAGAGTGTTACTTGTCAAATTTTAGTTGGATCTCATTTTAACAACTTTAAGTTTGATCTTATTTGATCTAGATTCTATATATATATATATATATATATATATATATATATATATATATATATATATATATATATATATCTATATATATAATAAACAAAAGTTTTTTTGAAAATTTTGACAGCTCATTAAAGCCACGTGGACTCTTTGCCACGTCAAGAAATCCAGCTCATTTATTCCACGTAAGCACAAGTTCAGTTTTGACATCCTATCTTTTCACATTATTTCTGTCATTATCAAACAACACTATAGATCAAAAATACCTATTAGATCTAATTTTTAATCTTTAATTTTTAAGGTTTCTTCATCTCAAAATTGTATAAGGTATATAATGCTTTTATAATTCGTGATTAATTGTTTCTGTTAACCGGATTCTTCAACAACTGATCGGATTCATGCTATTCATAGATTTAGGGTTCTAATTTAGGGTTTTACTTGATGAATTGTAATTTCGAAATCCAATATTAGGGTTTTAATTGATATGTCGTTCATTCGATTTCTAATATCAATATTTTAAATCAAATTGACTGTTGCAATATGTTGTTTTTTTCTTTCATAACTTAATGATTAATTTTTTTTTTTTTGTCTTTGAAAGCAGGCATGTCTACCACCAAAGAGGTTTAGTTTTTGATACATAAAGATGTGGCAATCATAGTATAACCATATGCTACCTATTCCTCTTCCAGGTTACCATTATTTACCTTGTGCGTAAATTTTCTTGCAACATGTTGTGTACTAATAGTGACCTTGTAATTTGTATCAACTTTTGCATTGTTTTCTTTAACAAGATCAACCATTGTGAACAAATATGACCATGCTTCATAAGTGAAACACATTAATACTCTGCACACGCAAAATATACAAAATGCCTTTATTAGCAGCTTGAGTTTTTATTTTTATGGTAAAGACATGGCTTTTGAATTTTGATGCACCATTAGTTTTTGATTCAGCAAGGGCAATATTTGGTACTTATGATTGCTATCATTGATTATTGGTAGGTTCCGTCAAGTGTATGGTTGAAAACCGAAGATAATCTCAAAGTGTTGGCTAACTAGGAAAGGTTTTTTGCCATTTGGTTCCACATTCGTACGATACACATCCTTTTTTCAAGTTTTCTTATAAATTAAATTGTTGTTCGCTAAAGTAAAACAAAATTATGAGCGTCCAAAAATGTTAGTGCTCTTATTATTTTTAAAAACTATGGAAATTCTTTATTTTAAACTTTATTAATCCTGAGTTGCGGCTTAAAGCGGTGAATATGAACATATTACTATGCTGTCATAATTAACAAAAAAGTAGTAAAATGGGTGGTTTTTGGTGCTGAAATCAGTGTGTTTGGGTGTTGAAATGGGGGCTGAAACGTGTAGGTTTAGTGGCTGAAGTGGGTGGGTTTGTGGGCTGAAATGGGAGACTTTGGGGGCTCTAATGAGTGCGGGTTTGGAAGCTGAAATGGGTGGTTTGGGGGTTGGATTTGGGTGCTGAAATGGGGGCTGAAGTGGTCCGTATGGATGCTGAAATGGGTGCGTTTGGGGGCTGAAGTGAGGGCTAAAACAATGTTATAACAAGTTATTTGGCTACGAGTTTCAATTTATTCTGAATTATAACCGAGAGATCTTACTTTTCGAACTTCAGATGCAAAAATGAAAGTAAGTTGGGGATGTCGGTTCCAAAACAATGTTATAACAAGTTATTTGCTAACCAAGTAGTACCTTAAAAAATGGGTTTCGGTTAAAATGTTAATGTATTTACTGTGTTTCAATTTTGAGGTGTCATTGATATGATGAGGATTAACTGTATTTTAATTGCAATGTTTCTTCTTCGTGCATGTTACTGGAAACACTCAAATCCGACGGAAAGATGCAGGTGCATTTTTTACCTGTTTCTAGCTGAATAAGAGCAGGATGTGTCGCCACATATGACGGTACGAGATCATATATGCTGCTTAGAGGGTCTTTATATGTGCGTTCTAACTTTAGACTAATTTATTTTATCATTTTTCAGAAATTTGTTGCAGGAGTAGATACTAATATAGTGATATTGATGGCTGCAAGGGCATCTAGAGTGGTAAACCAAGTCGCAATAGACACTGCCAGAGTAGGAGTGTTTACTGACCCAAGAGAGGTACAAATTTTTTTGCTACAAATGTTGTTACTGTTGCACAATAACTTAGGCGTACAATAATATCGTATTCCTGTATATTATGGGGTATAATGATATCTAGACTTATGGGAGCAAGAACATATCTAAATTTCCTTTAGTTATAACAATTACTGGACGAAAACTTAACCAATTAGCCTCGATAGGGCATGAGGATACAGTTGTAGTCGCCGTAGTACCCCATTTACAGTGAATCTGATGCAACACAAGCTTGCAAGCATGGTAGGGATACATATATAAAATCACAGTTCATCGGTTGTGCCCATTTTATACACCAAAGAGTTCATTTCTTTGTTTATGTAAAGTATTTCAAAGCATTTGCTTAAAACTACCTTTTCTAGACATGAATATATCATCACTGTCTAGATGGCACATAGGTCTGACTTGGGCGTCACATTCATCATAAAGTGCTACTGGCCAGTCGACATGAGCAGAATAGTGAAATCTAAGAATTAGAAAGTGGTGCGCGGAAGTGAATTATAGCATTTGAGTATGGCAAAGTTTGCTGATTTAGAGGGTTGGTTAACCTGTTAATACTGGTAATATATCTGATATTGCCAAGATGGTTTGTAATAGTTTATATTAGAGTTAGTCTTAGTAGATGATTTGAAGGTGAAATTGAGTGGAAATCAAGAAAAAGGTAAACTCAAAAGGGTTTGTAATCTCATAACTGTTACTTTTCTTGGCTTTTTCATTGAAATAATTCTTTCCTAATATTGGTTAATTAATTTGTAATTATGCATACAGGATATATCGATGGTACAGAAAAAAACAATAACCTGAAGCTGAAGATCTTGAGTTGAAAGCAAAATACAAAAGGTAGTATCATTTTCAGTTTACGTTTTTAGTTTTAACTTGAATTTCGTCAAACTTTTAACTCGCGCTCACAATCTCAGGAACGGGATGGTTATTCACAGTTTAAGGTTACTATGGCATCTGTGTTTTAGATAGCGGTTGTAAGTAATTTATTGATGTTATATCCTTTTCCTGTTTCAGTTGTATTCTGAAAAGTCACCTGGACGACACTTAATACTAATTCACTAACAGTTGCTACTATTGTAGGTGTGGCTAAACATTTGTGTTAGCCTTAGTACGCCTGTCATAAACATTCAAACTGCCTCAGCGCGAACGTTCCTGTATTTGATACTACTAATGTGCGTGCCCACGACAATATGCGTACGTCTTACTTTTTTTTTTCATAAGTTTCTCATCTAAAATGTATGCTTCTGTATGCTTGCTCACACTATGCAAAACTCTGAAACACCTGCAACTTTTGGTGGTAGAAGAGACCACTTAGAGCTACTTCCCAAAAACCATTCAAGCTAAGGACTGAGTAAGCTCATAAGCCAAAAAGGAAGCTAAGATATTCCCTCCAATGTAGAACAACCATTACTAGAACAGAAGTTTGGTAACAAATTTGCTGCTGGAAGCGAGCACATGTGGGTTTGCCTTTTTGATTTCAATACTGGCCTAGAGATTGGTAAGTAACGTTCATTTTACATTTTTGATTAGTGAAGAGTTATAAAAGTGAAGAGTTCTGTAAATAACTCGGGTTTGCTGCGGCTTTTTTGACTACGAGCAACTTGATAAGACATATAGGAAGCTAACCCAAACACACTATAGGTTTTGATTCTAGATTTGTGTAAATAAGCAATATTAAAATCTGGTCTACCGCTAAAGTTTTATTAAAATGTTGTTTAGATTTGGCTAGAGACAATTATGTTGCTAATATATATGTCACTGATATGTATGTTCTTATGTTAGACAATTAGTGGGTCCTTTCGTATTTCGGTATTTCCTTCCATTGGAAAGCGACAATTGCATAAACACTTCCGTTATTGATATGTATGTCCTTCTGTTACACTTTAGTTTAAGATTTTTTTTTTTTTTTTTTTTTTTTTTTCATCATATATATTCATGTATTTACACTACTTAGGCTTCACTTTATTACTTTTTACACTACTTAAGTTGTTTTTAGATCAGCTAAAGCCCATGTGAATTTAATTAGCTTTTAAAGGCTTAAATATACAGCAATATTTTTAGTATGACTGAACTATTAGCATAAATCTATTCGAAGTTAGCAGATTTTTTTGGTGAATTAATAAAGAGAACTCATAATGCAGTACATGTGGTATGCGTAGTGACTAGATGAGTCATCGCCTTAAAAAATTATGGCTTTATCCGTAACTATCTCAAATAACTTTAAACTTACAAACGTGCAGGATGTACGTATGAATTCATCAACAATACTAAAGCTGATATGGAACGCGCTCGCCCATCGTTCGTCTCATGTGTTGACATATTCACGACTGCAGCTAGAGAAACCGTTATCTTTGTACTAAAGTTTTAAATTTTTGTAAAAAATTGTTATTTAGCATTCCGGATGAAATATTCTGAACATGTACAAACAAAATTGTTATTTAGCATAAGAGTTTCATTTTCTTTAGATTGTAATATCAGTTTACAATTCTGAAATTGCAGGTCTATAATTGCAGTCCTTAAAATTACACATCTATGCAAATTTTCACTTTTTGTTTCAAGATCAACATCTTTAACATAGTCAAATAGTGTTTATTTCAGACCTTTTATAAGCCGCCCGTGATTTATTACGGGTCTATAGGCTAGTATATATATATATATATATATATATATATAGGGGAAGGTTATTGTGAGAGATTTCTTAAAGTTATAAAAATGAGAACATAGACCGTTAGATCATTTGATTTCTCCTTGATGAGATTAAAATTAAATGAATGACATTATAGTCATTAAATAGTGTTTTAAGGGCATTTTAGAGAATTCCACTATAAAAATGTTTCACGTGTTTTAATTTTTGGTACATTCTATATTCACCATCACACCCAGATTTCTAGTTTTTCACATATCCACACTTGAGATTCACAACTAATACCCGATACAACTGGTACAATCTAAGGGTGTTCCTGGTGTGTACACAAGACCATCTGATACCCAACCACAAGAATGTATCACCTGCTATAAAACTCGAAATCAAGAAACAATTTGATACACAACCACGACAATGTATCTCCTGCTACAAAACTCGAAATCAAGAAACCATTTGATACACAACCACGGGAATGTATCTCCTGCTACATTCGAAATCAGTAAACCATTTTGATACACTAGAACTGACACCTTTTTACCCCATATGTATCAACTCGAAATCGACAAAACCCAACAAAAAAAGGAGTAATAATCAACTGAACCCACTGATACAACTCAATGAGCAAATGAACCAGAAATATTAACCAACTAATGCATCAAATGTACTTCAAACAAAAGAACCCAAATATTTAAAAAAAAAAAAAAAAAAAAAAAAAAAAAAAAAAAAAAAAAAAAACTCGCGAATCTAAATTACTAGACTCGTAAAAAAGACGAAATCACCAGATCTGTACTTCAAACGAAACCAAAAAAAACCAAAGATAGTTATAAGTACTATAAAGCTTATACTGTATAATATAACATTGGTGTAACCAATGTGTGAAATGAATTGCAAGAGGCAATTAAAAATAACATTTTGATGACAGTGAAAGAGGTACACGTACGGCTACCCATGGCCAATCATGGAAGAAAAAGAGACTAATCACATGGCTTGTAGTCAAAGGTCAAAATCTAAAGAAAGATTAAAAATTAATTAGCCAATTAGAAGATACTCGAGAAATAATCCAAAACGTATACTCAAAACCAACGATGCTTTCGGCGGTGGTTCTCAAAAAAACGGATCTGCAAATTGAACAAGAAGGTTTTATGGTTATAGCCGAGTAAAAAAAATAGACTGCATGTAACTGGGAAAATGAAGATGGAAATGAATTTGTTTGAGAGAGGTTAATAAAGATGGAGATGGGAAAATAAAGATGAAGATGGGGAAGGATGAATAATACGGAGTAGTAGGTTAGAGAGATTTAAGAGATATGCCAATTTCCTATTTTACCCTCTTAATTTAGTTATCAATTTCTTTAATTGTAAAATCATGATTTCCATATGGCATTTAGTGTATGGTTCTTATTTTTATAACTTTAAAAATGATCTTATTTTATCCTAATTCTATATATATATATATATATATATATATATATATATATATATATATATATATATATATATATATATATATATAGATTTGGGATCATATGAGATCATTCTTAAAGTTCTAAAAATGAGATCATCTTAAGGACAAATAACAAGATGACATGTGGCAACATCTTTAATACACATAAAAAGAAAAAGAAAAATTAATAAAAATTAGTTTTTAGAACTTAGGGGTATATTAGGAATTCAACACACATAAGAAACACACATAAAACACACACTGCATTTGATTTAGGCGTTTTTTTGCCGGGTTCTTTAATATCATTAACACCAACATTCAAATTCAATCACTGCAATCAATGAAATCAAACATTTACACCACAATGATTTTGATTTTCAGTCATTATACTCAAAGATCACATATATCTTTTAATTTTTATATAAACCACATCCAATCCAGGTTTGAGTGTAAATTTTTTGTTTTAAGCAAACAATTTTTCCAATTCATCATGAGTGATTCTGAAGATATTCAGTTTGTTGATAATTTTGTTGAAGGTAACAAATTTTTTGGTTTTAGTTTTTGTAATTCATCAATTTTGATTGAATGATAAGCTGTCCCAATCGTACAACCTGAATGAAAACTGTAAGAATTGTAATTCACTATATAACTTTTTGTGTACAGGCGAACCAGTCACTCCTCGAGCAGTTAACAATGAACAAGACACGTTTGGCGACTCAATTTTACACCTCCTCCTCATCAGGTTGGTAGTTTTCAGCCTACTCCTAATGGTACTAAATATTGGGTCCCTAGAGTTGATAAGAAACCTTTTGAAGGTCAAGTGTTTGATAACATTGAGTTAGCTCAAAAGGCGTACAAAGATTACGCCAGGGAAGGTGGGTTTGAGGTTAGAAAGGGTGGTCAAAGGGTCACCAAAGACAACAAAGAAGAACCCAACAATAAGTATTTTTATTGTGTTAGGCAGGGGTTTAAACCCCAACATAAGCCGAGCAACCAAAAAACTGATAAACAACAAACCACCAACCCTTTAGGTGTTAATAAGGTCACAAAAAGAAGGAAACGTGCATCGTGTCGTTGTGGATGTACCGCACAACTTAGACTTAAGAAGACAACAGATGGAAAGTATGTTGTGTCCAAGTTTTTAGAGAAACACAACCATAGCTTGGTATATGAAGACGATATGAAGTATCTTAGGGCATCCCGTCGTCTGACTTTCTCTAAGCAGCAATTGATAAACCAGCTTTCTATTGCCAACATTGGCCCCGTTAGATCTTGGAAAGTGATGAAAGAAGTGTATGGTGGGTTTGAATATATAGGGGCAATAGATGTTGATTGCAAGAATTACAGGCGTGGGTTGAATGAATTTATTGGTAATCGTGATGCTCAAATGGTCGTTGACAAGTTGTTGAGTCGGGCGGAATATTTTGAAGATTATTCCGTGGAATACAAACAAGATAAAAAAAGTAAAGAACTTGTTGGGCTGTTGTGGGCCGATGAGCAAGCCAAATGTAATTACGCTGCTTTTGGTGATGTGGTGTCATTTGATGCCACTTTTCGTTCAAATAGGTACCATGGCTCTGTTTCTTATTCATCTAAATTTATTGAATTTTGTTTTTTAATATCTGTACTATTAGGTATTAAAGCATTGGCTCTGTTTCTAATTCCACTTATAAGTGTGCCATGGGTATACGGGAAAAACTACATAGTTAACTGGTTTTGTGTTTGTACGTCTGCACTGCTGTACCTATTTAGTTATTTCTTTGTCCTAAAGTCTGTTCCTTTATAAGCAGATACACATCTAAATATGTTAAGTGGTTTTCAGGGGTGTTTGTGACACAGAGATACACACCAGATAAAACTCATAGCGTGTGTATCTGGTTATTTTAATTGGTTTTCACCGTGTGTATCTGGTTGAGTGGTTTTCACCGTTTGTATCTGGTTATATGGGGTTGGTTATATCACCGTGTGTAACTGGTTATCTGGTTATGTGGGGGTTGGTTAAGTCGTTTCACCGTGTGACACACAGATACTTATACACACCTAAATATGTTAACTGGTTTTAACCGTGTGTATCTGGTTATGTGGGGTTGGTTATATTGCTGTTTGTGACACACAGATACACACCATATAAAAGTTTATAGCCGTGTGTATCTGGGTATGTGGGGTTGGTTATGCTGCTGTTTTGATCATTCACCTATGCACTGCTACATATGTTCCTGGTTTTTAGTTGTGTTTTGGACCACTATTTCATAGCATATATAGGATTTTTTTGATCGGCTTTGTTATCGCCTATACTCATGTAGTTTCTCTTATCACGTTTACTGATCAACAGTGTTCTCTTTTTTATAGGTACAATATGATCCTTGTACCTTTTACGGGCATTGATAACCACAGCAGATGCGTCATTTTTGCTGCTGCTTTGTTATCGAGTGAACATGCAAAAAGATACACATGGTTGTTGAAGAGATTTAAAAAGATATTCATTCAAGTTCCCAAGGTTGTTGTCACAGATCAAGATCCGTCGATGAAAATAGCGATAGAAAAGATATTCCCGGATACCCGCCACCGTCTTTGTATGTGGCATATAATGCAGAAACTCACTACGAAGGTATGTTTTTTACCCATTTTACTACAGTTTTGTTTTGTTCAGTAGACATACTTGAATACTACAGGGTTGTTTTGTTCAGTACACATCTACAAAAATCCATCTTTGGTGTGCTTTGTATTTTTGTAACTGTTACATCCCATACATACCACTTCCATTTTTGACAACACTTTTTTTTTGCTTCACACTATCTGCTTTCAGGTCGGCCCAACCTTATGCAGCAACACAGACTTTAAAAGGCGTTTGTGTGACATTGTATGGACAGACCAGATTGACTCGGAGGTCTTTGACGAACACTGGAACGATATAATGAAAGACTTTGGACTCAGTGACCACAAGTGGCTTTCGGATATGTTTCAAATGCGATTCAACTGGATACCAGCCTATTTCAGGCACTAACCGATGTCTGGCCTTATGCGCACAACATCGAGGTCTGAAAGTGAGAACCACTTTTTTGGCCAGGTGACACACCCACATCTGAGTTTAATCGAATTCCTGAGTCATTTTGATACTGCTATGGATTCCCAAAGATACAAATATGGGAAGTATACGCACGACTCTAACTACACAACACCTGATCTCAAAACTCACTTAGAAGTTGAAAAGGAAGCCGCAGAAATGTACACACACACTGTCTTCTATGATGTCCAGGATGAAATATGTGCATCTTTGTTTCATTGTTGTTCACTTAGTGTACACAAAGATGACACATCTTTGACGTATCTCGTCCGTGACATTGAAGCAGATTACATCTTAAAAGGTGTTCCATTTGAAGTTAAATACGAGGTAACTATATTCCTACCTTTGTTTTTAATTGTTTTATTATTTTTTTATATATTTGTTTTATTTACTTACATATTATTATTACCTTTTCTTATAAATTTCCCGCTGTTTACTCATTCTATCATTTGTAACGTAGGTCAAATATGTACCAGCTTCATGTGACATCAATTGCAGCTGTTTAAAATACGAGTGTTATGGGCTGCTGTGTCGCCATATATTTTATGTCCTTAGGCTGTCCAAGGTGTTCCACTTCCCTAAAAAATACTTGCAGCGAAGATGGTCAAAGAATGCCTTGCCTATCAAAATTGCCAGGTTGCCCGCGGATGTCTACAGCTCGTCAAATCCTGTAGAATGTGTTAATGGGGTTGTTAGGGAAATTTACGGTACCGTTGAAGACTCGGTTTCCCGTTTGGTCACTGACATTCACAAGCTTTCCATTTACAAGAATGACCTTGTTGCATTATTAGAACAACTTAAAATTGACATCCCAATTGCCCCTGAATTGAACAAGAAGGAATTGTATGCTGCTGCGCTCGGTGTCAAGGAACCTGTGGCGGTTGATATTATTGCACCTGAATGTCGTAACAAAGGATCTGTATCATTGAAGCGGCATCAAACACAGGCCGAGATAGCTATTAGTCAATCAAACAAGGCTCCGCGTCATTGTAGCTATTGTGATACATATGGTTATCACGATTCTCGGAACTGTCCCAAAAAGAAAGCAGATTTGGCTCAACTGAGCGATGCCAGCCAAGATGAAGAATAGTTTAATTAGCCGTTTTTTTTTTCGTGTAGACAATTTTAGTTACCTTTTTTTTTTTTTTTCCAATCTTGGAACTACTTTGTTTATTGGTTATGTCGGATTATCATGGTTCCTTGTGAACCATTTTTAATGGAAAGCATTTTTTCTTTATTACACTTCGGGTCTCACTAGCCATAATTTGTCATGTGTAACTGAGTTGACATGGGTCTTAACATCAATGCTTCTGCTACATTATATTGACTACAGTTCATTGTGTCTCAGTATGTATTACGTACCACACATACTCAATATGTACTATGTACCAAGATGAAGAACGTATTATGTATTCAAGGGTGTTTTTGGGACAATACATGTATCATTTATCATCACCCTTTTTTGGGTGTTTACCTGAGACTTGTGTCTTACGATCAATGAATATGCAATGCACTTTTTCCTAAAACCTGGTTTCATGTATGTTTCGCAACGTTTATTATTTTTAAAACCATTTTCAGACCTATCTGCAACCTGTTTTCAGGTATTTTTTGGACACCTTATTAGTTTTAAATTTTTGCTAATGCAGGTGTATTTTATCATCAACATTTTGAATCCCCATTGCAGTCCACATATAAGGCTTTCAACACATGTGCTCATTTATTAACCACTTTTTAAAACCATTCCGAACCCATTCGAAGCACATGTCCTCATTTAAAACCATTTTAGAAAACTCTACTTCACCAACCAACTAATGTAGCAAACCCATTCCAGTTCACTTCTAATGTACCAACGACACTCATTTTGCACAGATACAACTCACGTACCAAAATTATAAGGTACACAAACACATTCATCCATCTTTAAAACCAATATGAACCCATATTCTGAAACCATATTCAGGAAAAATTAAAACCATTAACACTTGTACTTGAAACCAGTAACACTATAGGTACAGACTTACAAATATAATATATGGGCACAATATTCTGAAACCATTTAACAACATTATAACGCAAAATTTCTTTTTTTCTACCATCTAAACGCACAATGCAATAACTTATAAACATAATATATTGCCACAGAAACAAAGTACTTAAATTAGATACGACTTCATAAAGGATACACATTACTTCAGTTGTTTTGTGTACACAAAAACCACATGAGTTCAGGTACACCACCCCTTAGATACACAAAATAAAACTAACTGCATCCCCGTTTCATACGACCATTCTATTAACCAACTAAAACCCATTATTCTAAAACAGAAGTTCAAACCCATTATTCTAACACACTAGAGCATAGTCCTAACACGCCCCTTAACAGTTTCAAATGAAGCAGCCTCCAATATTTCTTTTTCTTGTAAAGGCAGCATTCTGTACACTTCAGTTTCAGATTCAACAACTGCTTTCTTCTTTTTTATGTCCGACAAAAGAATCTTTGCAGCATACTTCTTACGGAGCTCATCCAACTGATTCTGTTGATCCTTTCCCTCTCTCCTAAATTCACACAGGTCATCATACTCCCCGCCGAATAGGTAGGTCTCCATGTGTCGCATCGCAAAGACCCCACAGTCAACTACGTTGTGCTTTGTCATACATCCCAAACGTAATATCTTGCGTTCAGCATACCTCAGAAACCCCTGTGCTGGATGACTTTCCACTGAAAGGAAGTCTTCAAACCTCGCGACCTGTTGGATTGATTTAACAAATAAGGTCGTTTAGTTTACAAAAATTTTCAGTTCTCAATCTACCCACATAGTTGTTAAAAATTACAAACTTTAGTCATAGCTTAACGTACCAGAAAATCAACAAGCCCACCGTATCTCTCTGACACATCTTCACTCCCTAACATCATGTTATCCAGTACATGTACCTCCTTCCTTTTCAGATGTACACAAACAACGTAAAAATGATCACCTTGGATTATGGGGAGGAACACCTACGCAGAAAGGTATACACAAATTTTGTTACAGTAATGCATCATTCTCACATAAATAGTTATTTATTACTAAATATTACCAGATCCACATTTGCCAAACTTCCGTAAATTGTTGTTCGCAAAATGGCAGCCATGCCTTGAATGAATTTGCCTCCTGCCTCCTTGACATCAAATTCCTTGTCGTCCAAATCCTCTACATCCCATTCACGCTGTTTTCACACAAGTATATTTGTTAGTAACATCTTAAAACATAAATGCGCATCTGAAAATCAAGGTTCCCGTATATGAACCATTCTACTACATATTTTTAATGTGTACCATTCTACACATGTTTTCAGTAAGACAAATACATGGGGGGTCAATATTTTATCATTTCTGAATTAAGAAACACATGACCCTCTTCAACTACAGCGGCTACTAGTTTTGTGTTTGGTAGTCTGTACCTATTAATTTTACAAGATTCGTTGCCATCATATCATGACATGACTTCCTTTCATGGATTCTGTTCATTTGTAACCAGATACACATATAGTTTTTTCATCACATGTTACATGTCATTGATGTATACCAAACTACAGATGTGTTATATAATACGTACCATTAGTGACGTATCACAGAACACCTTGCACAAACGCTTCATCGGATCACGGTATTTCTCAGCATGATTTAGGACCTTTGTGAACATATCTACCGCCTCACTTGAGATCTTTATCCCAGGGCACAAGCTCTCCAACATGATCCTTGGTGCACATGCATGATCAGTCTCAAACAGTATGTCCCTGAAACATAAATCGCAATGAATATGTAATTAAAAAATTGACAGACTATACGTAAGAATTTCTACTAATACACCTTACTTACGTTTCCGATAAACGACCACTGAACAAACAATCTGTAACTCTTTTCTCGTGCCCCGACAAGCCAACAACCAAAGAACATGCCCTTCTTATCCACGGGGAACATAAGACTTCCGCTGGTCTGGAATAACGTTTAGGCCTTAAATTTTTATCCTCTGGGATAATGGTCTGTAATGGTGCTGCCTCAACAATGGTGTATGGAGTAACTGCACCATTAGACACATTACATGACACACCCGACTCTTGCCCACCAACTACTAATTTCTCAGGTGTAAAACATTCAAAATGTGGTAGATCTTGAGAATCATAAACCTGTAGGGATTCAAGCAGCGCTTCTGATTCAGCAAATGTATTCTCGACGCCTGACACATCTACGCTTCTACCCTGTGTTGCAGGCGGTTGTGTTATGTTTAAATCGAACTTTGAAACCTTTACCTGATCACTTCTTAGCCATTTCTCTTTATTAGCCCTCTCTGGCGACACCTGTTCACTATATGCTACTAAAGCAGATGGTGTCCCATAGAACTGAGTAAACGGGAATGGCTCATCCGTATTCTTGGAACTCCGAGTCTTTGGTTCAACCTTTTCCGGAGTACAATATTCCCCATCATTCCCTTCCTCAGTTGGTTTCGTAGCTTCATTTTCCGGCTCACGAAACACACGCGCACGAAAAAGAAAATCTCGTAGCTCCTTCATCTGAAGAAGTCCTGCATCAGTCGGATTTTCTTCAAGCGCCTCATCCAATTCTCCGTCTGCCTCATCTATTAGCTCCCCCGCTTTATTGAATTTTACCGCCACACTCTTTATAATTTCATGTATTAACATCAAAAGACACATCATCACATACATATTCCATGTACCACATTTTTCTTACTATCACCCAAAACAAAACTCGTTCCAATTCCACTATTTTACATTCCATTTCAAAACCATAAATAACATATGTTTTTGTGTATTAACGATACCTTTTGTAAAAACTCACACATTTGTGTACTGGTCTCGGTATATAATTACCAAATTAGACTCACAACAATATTTACAAATTACTTTTTAAACTTTTCATAGTTACCTCAATACTCTTTGGTTGTACTTCCACACGCCTGGGGCTTAACCTCTCTTCCTCTAGCTTGTTCAAAAGCTCAACTGTCCAGTTGTTTACCAACGGCATCTGGACATCCCCATTTTTTCTTCTTCCACACATCGTTTCAGCGTACACAATCTGTGTGATCATAAAAATTTTAAACTACTAAACAAATTTTGTATTTACAATAAAAAATGGCTGATACACTATACTTAATAACATACCAAAAGAACAATCACCGGCCCGCAGTAATGGGATGTCCTAACCCAGCTTTTTTTGGTCCTAACGAGACACTCAATAACATAGGTACACCAATCAAATCCGGGGATATCGTTCTCATCCCGGATACAGTTCAGAAACCTCAAATTCACAGTGGCGTTCTTGTTTGCTTCTCCAATAGATGTGAAGTAGAGAACCAAAAAGTTGAGCATAAACAGCCAACCTCCTTCCGGTTGGTTGTACATCTGTTGCTCCACGGGGATATGCTTGTACCTTGTCTCATTTCCAAACTGCCGCTTCCATTCAACAACAACAGGATCTCTGAAATCAGCTTCATCACTAGCTTCCACATGTATATTCCCCATTGGTATCCCAAGAACATCTCTAACTGTCTCCCTAGTAATAGTCAGCGCCTTACCATCCACGTTTAGTACACACCTATCCTCATCAAAGTTATCTAATAGCCAATAACTTAATCTAGTTGGTACATCCTTAATGCTAAACCCAAGGACGGCTCCAAACCCCATTCTCCTAACATCTTCTTTCTGTTTTGGAGATAGGTTTGGTAAGAGGCGATGCAACGCCCATAACGATACTCGTGAATGTATCCGGTCTACAGCCTGTAGCTTACTTCCAACACCCTTTTCACCTTTATTCTTGCCTACACCGTCATGTTCAGCTTTTCCATCACCAACAGCTTCCTCTTCCTATTTCGCTTTCTCACCCTGCCCTCATTATCAACATCTTCCTTATCCTCCTTCTCCTCATCTACTAGACACTTTTTAGTTCTTTTTTTAATCACACCTAATTTCCTTTTGCCAGCAACCTTCTTCACCATACCATCATGACCACCTTGCTCCTCGGAAACAATAAAAATTTTACTCATCCTCTTTTTTCCATCCTTCACTACACACTTGTAATCACCTTCTTCTAATTCCCCAACAAGTGAAGGCAAAAACACGTCGCCTTCAAGACTACCCACATGACGCTTCTTTGCAGACACTTTCCTTGTTGTTTTCTTCCTAGTACCGCCAAGAATTCCAGACCCTGAATCATGTACACCAAAATACGCATATGTTATATCAATACAAATCCTAGATGGTTGAAACACATTTTTTCACATAACTAAAGAGAGAATGGCACTTTAAGTATACAACGTATGTATGTTTGGTTCATCACATATACAACTTTCCAGATTTCTGTCAAAATTTTGTTTCATTCACGGATACACGGATACATTCATGTACCCAATACATAGCAACCTCAACACAGATGCATTAGCTTAAGGTACACAGATGCATTCAGCTAAAGGTACACAGATGCATTAGCTTACCACCAGTCTGAGGACAGGAACTCATTTTAAAACACTCAGACACACACACATCCACTATAAAGAACAGTCATCCACCAAATATTAACCTATGGACTACACTCATGTAACATGTACTACACTCATAAACTTTTATAGGCGTGTACCTGTGTGTCAAACCACCCCTGAAAACCAGTTAACATAAGATTTGTAATCTTACTTATAGACTAGACACATGTACACGATTATATTTCTGTCGATTTTTTGTTTCATTCAGGGATACACGGATACATTCATGTACCAAAACACATATCAACAACTTTCCGATACAAGGTACACATATTAGTTAGCTTAAGGTACACATATACATTCTTCATATTACACAGATACATTCTTAAAGATACACATATGCGTTAGCTTAAGGTACACAGGTACACATATGTGGATGTAAGTGTTAGAAATCAACAAACCATAAACTACACAACTAAATGGAGTATCAAGGCATGTGCTTATCAGTCAGGAGAGTCTAATGTTGACCTCTTAAAATGTCAGTAAAATCATGTTCTAAAGATACCATTGCAGTCCATATATAATGTACCAAACACACAAAATTTGCAAAGATACAACTCATGTAACAACATTATAAGTTACACATATAGATTCATCAATCTTTAAAACCATTCGAAAACAATTTTGAGCACAACTCCTCATTTTTAACCATTTTTAAAACCCACTAATGTACCAAATACAATCATTGATGAGTGTGTAAATACTCATCATTTTTGGTTTAATTTGAACTACAAAACGTCTAAAAATGCTCAGAAATGCATCAAAATACTGAAAATATTCCAAAATTGCATTTTATATGTTTCAGATGCAAAATATTCAAAATCAGATGAAAAATGAGCTAAGTTTGCATAATTGGCAGTTTCAGTCCCCCAAGTTTCAAAAGTTGTCAGAAATAGTCCCTGAGCACTTAATTTCAAAAGTAAAATCACCAAAGGTCCTTTTAAAATCATAAGTTTTCAAATTTAGTCCTTTGGTGAAAAATATCAAAAGTTTTGAGAAATTACAAGTTTGGTCCTTCAAGTTTAAAAATTGGCAAAAATGGTCCCTGGAAAATTTGAAAATGTCAGCTTTGGTCCTTGTACTATTAAAACTTGTCAATTTCATCCCTTGGAACAACTTTGCATAATTGGCAGATTAGGTCCCTGAATTTTCAGAAATTACAAATGAAGTCCTTGTATTCTAAACCCTTTATACTACTTTGGACCAAGTCATAACCTAAATTGGACCCCTGCCAACTCCTTTTGAGCCCCCTGTCAAAACCCCTTGACCCTCTATTTTGGACCCCTGGTCAAACCAAGTCAAACAAACACCCTTGCCCGCCACCACTGTACACCTGTCTTCTTCACACCACTTGCCTGCAACACCATCACCTCAGCCCCCCTTATCTCCTCAAACCCACCCCCCTCATCATCACAAGCCACCACATTTAATGCCACCCCCCCTAGTTGATAAAACAGAGAGCTACAAGTCAAACTGACTTTCCCGCCAAAATGTGCTAACACTCAAAACTCTCCCATTGGCCAAGCTAAGAGGTGGGATTTGCTTAAGAGGACACGTGAAACATTATTGGAGCATAAAAGAGGAAGAAAGAGGCAAGAGAAGAGGCAGTTAGTTTATTTTCTAAAAAATGAATGTCGTTTTTATTTCTTAAGTCTTAAAATAGATTAATAGTTGTTAATTCAAGTTTCTTTGTATCAAATTATTGTGTTTAAGTGTATTACAACTCATTTTAAGTATTAACTCAAAGTTGTGTTAAGAATTGTTGTTTCATGGTTACTGTTGAAATTTTCAAGTCCAAACTCTCATGCTCAAACCTCTAACAGCTTATTTACAAGCTCAAATAAGCTTACACAAGCTTATTATAGCTTCATGTGAGCTTAAATTTAAGTTTCAAGCAATTTGGATATTGGTCAATGAAAGTCAAACTTGGAGAACAAATGGGTATGAAATGAAAATGGGTGATGCAGAGCTTGGATTTGGACTTATATTGGGTTGTTTCATGATCTAGAATAGGTTGGTTGATCCTGTGTACTTTAGCAAGCCACTGTGGCTAAAGGACCTTTTGTAAGTGATTTTTAAAGTTACCTAGCATAGTCTGTTTTTGTAGTCATGAATAGTTAAAATCTGTTGAATAAGTAGTATTTAGGTTAGTTAAACCTAACTTGATCATTAAAACAAGTTTGCTCAGTGTTTATACCATTTAAATTTGCAAAACAGTAGTTTAAGGTGTGTTTGGAATCAAGGTATTTCCACGAGGGTAGAACCATTCACCCATCCTTCCTTGAGCACACTAATCTTCGTGAAGAACTAGCCGCCATTCAATTCGATTGTCTTCTTGACATTGATGAACCAATTTGTCCTAGGTTCGTGTTAGAATTCTATGCTAGTGTGACCGGTTTTAGTGATGAAGATGATGATGAATTTTGTCTTAGCTTTAGAATCAACCAAAATGACTACACCATCACCTTAAGTGAATTTGCTAGAGTACTAGGAATTCCCAACCGAGGAACTTGTGTCTACACGGATAAGTGGTCACTCACCGCCCTTGATGCAATCAACGACCGCTCTTCTCCCTATCTAACCCGTTTGGCCGATAAGGATGTCATCCGTGAACACCTTTTTAACCCAAAAACTGATACAACCCGAGTAACCCGAAAAGGAAAGAAGGTAGACCGAGATCCATATGGAATGGAGCTAAATGAACTTAAGCACGAATTTAAGAAATGGGAGGAGTTACTTAGAGCAAACGTCATTAGCACCATAGGGAATAGGGATCACATAAACGCTTGCCTTTGCCACATGCTTTACAACTTGTCCACCCGACAACCATTCAACTTAGCCTACTACATAGCTAGGAGAATGATTGATATTCCAACTCAAGGATCCGTTGCTCTTCCATACGGGATGCTTCTCACCCGTCTCTATAGAAACTTCGCTCCAATTCCACCAACCCCAAAAGGGATGCACCTTCACTATGAACTCATCCCTCACATCTTTGTACCTTTGAGTGATGCTCGAGTTGCTAAGACTAAAGGCAAGAGAGCTAAACCTCCAACTCCTTCATCATCATCATCAAATAGCTCCGAGGATGGTCTTCCAAGCTCTCATCTTCCACCTCAAGAGTATTACGCATCTCTTCCCGAGATTGAGAATGAATCAGCAGAATTCAAACAAACTAAGGGAATGTTCAAGTGCCTTGGTAGGATGATGAACAAGATTTACAAGAAGTTGGACAAATAAGGGTACTTTAAGGAGTGTTTGGAACAATGCATTATCGTTAATGTTTGATACTATTTAGTTGTTTTTATTATGTAGGATGATAATATAACTTGAAACAATGGTGTATGCTAACAATCTCATGCAGGGGGATAGCACAAGTATGCTATCAAATTTTACCCATTTTCACTATATTGTGGAAATCAATAAGCCTTGCTCAAAATCTATGCTCCACTATGTTTACATATGTGTTATTTACTTTTCCTAACTAGAAATGTTTAGTATAACAGCTTTTGAGAAAAATTTCAGGTTTCAGAAATTTCCCCGACACCTAAAAACGTACTCTGTCCATATTTTGGCACTCCACGGATCAGACGGCACCATAATTTTGGTACCGTCCTTTATGTAGTTTGGTACCGCCATACCTGTACAGGCGGACCAGACGGCACCCTTTTTTGGGTACCGTCCGTGTATGATTTTGGTGCCGTGGATCTTCCAGGTAATTTTCTGAATTTCGACTCTTTCGTGATTCCAAATTATCTTCCATCACTTAGAAATCAATCTTAACTAGTTTATACTGTTATTAGAACTAGTATTATTCACTAAGGTATATAAGAAATCCATTTCCCACCAAAATTCAAAAATTTGAAAAATCCACCCAAGGAGCCCTTTGGCATAAAGGAATGAACCAAATTTTTGGTACCTTCAAATCCGTGGGTAATATGAATATTAGGAAATTCCACTCACTAGAACACATTTATTGCATATCTTTTCTTCTTCACTCCATCTTCTTTGTATGGATTGACTTGGGTGATATGACTAGCATTCAACCCACTTCCAAATCATTAGGAACCTCATCTCTTCAATGGTTCAACATCAAATCAAACCATTTCTCAACAATTTCTTACCTCTATAAATTGAAAGGCTTTACCATGATCATCCTCACACCTTCTTCATTCTCACTACTATCTAGCAAATCAAAACCCAAGTTAAAAATGACTAAATCATCACCAAAACCTTGCAAGAAAACCGCTAGAATGAGCGTAAGGCCTTGTTGTTTTCTTCATCTTAGCTCATCATCCGAATCTTCACCACTCACCATCTCATCTCCCATTAGAGATGATACACATCTTACTTTAGCTACACCCACTTCATCACACATTGTGATCACCACTCCACCACCAACAAAAACACCTACTTCACCTCCACCGGCACCCATCCAAACATCCAAAACACCCTCACCACCTTCACCAAGGTCTCCCACTCTCACTCCCATGGAGTTATTCTCAACTCCACCAAAATCACCAAATCCTTTCCTAGAGGACTTGGAAGACTTTCCTCCTAGGCCAAGTCATCCACCACCATTGCTATCCTTTGGCACCATTGAGCGAATCGCTCATGAGTCACCTCGGTCATCCATTGACCCAAACGCCTCATTAGGGCCAAAACCTCTCCTTTTCCACCCCATTCACAAGGACATTCATGGTCCTTTATACGGGGATCATCCACTTCCATCATCAATGTCCCCTCATATTGAGGACATTCCGGAGTGCATGTGGGATGACAATCCCACTAGAGAGGAGATTCAAGCCGAACTCCACAACCTCCACCAATTCAAAGGCATGGTGGATTCTCACTTAAGTGAGACAATGCAAATGCAAAGTGCTTTGCTTGCATCCATCATGACCACTCCAAACATCCCTAACACCACCAACACATCCACCATTCCACCACCACAACCTCCCCAAACTTTCTACCCTCCAAGGCATGGTTGCTCAACTTGTGAGCAAACGGGTCAAACCGTGGAACGGACCCGGATTATGGTCCATGACTTCCACGAAGAAATGAGGTTCATCCTCAACCACATTCTTGAGCGTCTCAACGGTCTTTCCCATCCACCATCACTTTAGGATGGTTTTAGAATAGTCTTTCTTTTATTTGCTTTCTTAGGATAATTTTTATTTTTCTTGTACTAGAAACACATCATTGTGTTCTCTTTTCATGATCTTTACTCATAAAAAATTTTAACTAATGAATGTTGTTTATTACATTGTTGGTGTCATTACATAGTGTTTGGAAATGCTTGTGAATGATCATTATTACTAACAATTTTTTTGTAGCTTTATTTTCACAATCCATGTATCTTCCCATTAAAGCACCCAATTTAGGGGGAGCTTTGAACAAGGGGGAGATAATAGCTCGGGCTCATTACATTCCGCATAGCCTCTTCTTTTTGTTGAGACAAAAAGGGGGAGAAAATATAGAACTTTGAAATTACTTATAGTTGACTTTTCTGAAAAAATCAAACTGCATACATTTGACTTTTTGATCTTTGCCTAAGTTTTGTTAACGACAAAAGTAAATTTAATTTATAAAAGCTTAAAGCTTGTCAAGTTTATTAGATATTAAAACAAGCTTTCTCAAACAATATATTCATCATTCAAGCATTTACATTTATGATTAGTAACATCTTGATATGACTCTAATCATTATGTATGATAATAGTTTGTAGAATGTGTTAGGTTCTTAAAACCAAACACTACTTAAGCATTTGCATATTTCCATTAATAGTAATACAACATTTGACATCATGTATTACATCATGGAAATCATTGGAAGATTCCATTAGATATTTTGTGAAGATTTGTACTCTTCATATCTTGCACAATCTCACTTAGATAGAGTTGACTTTAGGCAAGATTTGATATCTTGACTGTCAGACTGGCGGTACCAAATTGGTACACGGGCGGAACCCTTTTAAGGGGTCCGCCGTCCGTGGACGCTCCTGTCCAATTTGGCTATAAATAGCAATGCCAAGCCAAGTAGTTTCTCATCCCTTTCTAACATACTCTCATACATATCTTCTCTCTAACCTTTCTAATTCAGTTTCATATCATATTAGTGATCTCTTTTGTAGCAAAGAAGATCAAGTCATATTCAAGCTTCAACGAGAAGTTGGAAGTCTTGTTTGTTTAGTGTTGTATGATCTAGTGTTGATCCATACTTCATTGTTGTATCAAACCATCATAATCTTGTGAGTGTGAGTGGTTAGTATTTTAGTCCTAAAAATACATTGTGTGTGGGAGTAGTTGTACCCTTGGAAAGAACTCGACATCTAGCTTAGTGTCGGAAATAGTGTAAGCGAAGTGTAAAGGTTTTCTCCGCCGGTGAAAGGAGCTTGTTGACTAGTGAAGTTAAACTCTCGAGTGTGAGACTCGGGGAGTGGAGTAGGGCAAGGAAAAAGAGTCCTTGTAGGCCGAACCACTATAAACAACTTGTTGTGGTTTGATCATTTCTTTCCTTATTTACTTATTACATATTGCTTGCATATTTCATTAACATACTTAAGATCAATATCAATTGATCTTTCAATAAGTTTCAAAACAAAGTTTTTAATCGGTAAACTATTCAACCCCCCTTCTAGTTTTCTACAATTGGTACCAGAGACTCGTTGCTCAAGAATTTCTAAAATAACTTGTATTTTATAAACTTGAAACGATCCATGGATTCTGAAAACTTTAAAGAAGGGCAATCTATGCAAAGACCACCACTCTTTGAAACCAATGGATTTATCTATTGGAAAAACCGTTTTGAAACATATGTAAAATCAAAAGATATAGATCTTTGGTTTATTATTGTTAAAGGAGATTTTAGTTCTACAACAAAGGATATTTCCGTTGATGAACAAAAGAAATTAGTTGCTAAAAATAATGAAGCTAAAATGATGCTTTATAATGCTTTACCTAGAAAAGAATATGAAAGAATTTTTATGTGTGAAACCGCCAAAGATATTTGGGAATCTTTAATTGTTACACATCAAGGTAATTCACAAGTCAAGGATAACAAAATTGATCTTCTTGTTCAAAAATATGAACAATTTGTTATCCCTGAAGATGAAACCATTGATTGTGGCTTTGCTCGTTTTAACACTATCATTACATCACTTAAAGCACTTGATGAATCTTTTCGTAGTAAGAACTTTGTCAGGAAATTTCTTAGATCACTCCATCCCAAATGGAGAGCTAAAGTGACCGCTATTGAAGAATCAAAAGATCTCTCAATAATGTCACTAGACGAGCTAATTGGCAACCTCAAAGTTCACGAAATGGTAATGGAGAAAGATTCGGAGATCATCAAAGGAAGAAAGGAGAAGATCAAATCCGTTGCTCTTAAAGCAAAGGCGGAATCAAGCGATGATGGTGAATCTTGTTCCGATAGTGAAGATGAGGAGTATGCCATGGCCGTTAGAGATTTCAAGAAGTTCTTTAGAAGAAGAGGAAAGTTTGTAAGACAACCTTGAGAAGAAAAGAAGCCATTCCGAAAAGGTCAGGATGATAAGAAGATTAAAGGTGAAAGAAAGTGTTTTAGATGTGGTGATGCAAGTCATCTCATAGGAGAATGTCCCAAGCCACCTAAAAGCAAAACTCAACGAGCTTTTGTAAGTGGTGCTTGGAGTAATAGTGAAGACGATGAAGAATCAAGCAAGGAAGAGATAGCTCTAATGGCACATGAGTCAAATGAGGTACTTTCCGACTCTTCTTATTCTTCTATAGATGATGACACCTTGCAAAAACAATATAATCAATTGTGTGAGCTAAGTCTAAAAATCATAACTAAAAATAAATTTCTAAAAACCAAAAAGGAGTTTTTGGAAAATGAGGTATATGAATTAAAAGAAAAAGCAAAACGTCTTAAAAAAGGAAAAGCAAATGACGATGATTGTAAATCATGTCAAGAGCTTAATCTTGAAATAGAAAAACTAAAGCTCACACAAGAAGTTTTAATAGAAAATAATTCTAAGTTTAAAAGGTTTAACAAAAACATCGCTCTTGCCGATGAAATAGTTAAAATCCATAAAACACCAGGAGACAGGAATGGGCTAGGTTTTAATGAAGTATTAATTTCAAAGAGTCAAAACAAAACGGCCGAAAAGGACGAACATTCTGTCAAAATTGCTGCAGTACAGCACGGACTAGACGGAACCAAAATAAGGGTTCCGTCCGTTGTGCAAAATGGTACCGCGGGTACTTCAGCAGAACAGAATGTTCGCAATACGGACCGTACTGAATTTGTTAAAGTAACAAAGAAAACCAATGATAATGTTAAACTAAAACCAGCCATTATATCAGGAGTAGGACTTGTTAAAAATGAATTTAGATCAAAAACTACTCAACAACGATATAAAACTTCTTTTGCCAAACGCCCCTTTCCTAAGAGCAACCACAACGTTCAAACTAACTACCAACACAACGGTTGGAATCAAAACTTTCCTAGACCATATCAAACTCCAGATTACATGCCATGGAACCCTTACCCATTATTTCCATACATGAATCAAATAAATGGTATGTTTAACCAAAACGGACCCATGAGATATTGGGGACCAAATGTTTGAGTTATTTGCTTCTTAGGTATGCTTGAAAGTTGGATTGGAACCTGATGAATGGATAAAAGATAGTGGATGCTCACGACATATGACGGGCAACAAAAGTCTCTTCTCATCATACCAAGAGTATGACGGAGGTAATGTCACTTTCGGTAGCAATCTCAAAAGCAAAATCATTGGCAAAGGTACGATTGCTCATAACTCTCTAACTATTGAAAATGTTGCTCATGTGGATAGGTTAGGATTTAATCTACTTAGTATTAGCCAACTATGTGATAAAAAGTATAAAGTACTATTCGATGAAAATGGTAGTAAAATACTAAAAGATGGTATCACCATAGCTAAAGGAGTTAGGAAAAATAACATATACGTCATGAAAATAGATAAAACATATAATGACAAACTTTGCTTAACAACATTAGACGATAGCTCATCTCTTTGGCATAGACGCTTAGGTCACGCTAATATGAGACTTATACAAAACCTATCTTCAAAAGAGTTGGTTAGGAATTTACCAAAACTAAAATATGACCAACACTTTTGCGACGCTTGCAAAATTGGTAAACAAACACATAGTAGTCACAAATCTAAAAATATGGTGTCCACATCTAAGTGTCTAGAATTATTACATATGGACTTGTTTGGACCATCCGCTATAAGAAGCTATGGAGGCAACGTATACACTTTGGTCATAGTAGATGATTACTCAAGGTTTACTTGGACATTATTTTTGAAAACCAAAACTGAAGCTTTTGATAAATTTGAAATACTTAGCAAGAAAATTCAAAATCTTCTAGGTGTCAAAATTGTGTCGATCCGAACGGATCATGGTCGTGAATTTGACAACGAAACTCAATTTGGAAACTTTTGTGATACAAATGGTATAACACATAACTTTTCCGCTCCACGAACACCTCAATCAAATGGAGTAGTAGAACGTAAAAATAGAACAATTCAAGAAATGAGTAGAACAATGCTTAATGAGCAAAACATTCCTCAAAAGTTTTGGTGTAACGCCGTTGACACTTCTACATATATTTTAAATAGAGTCCTAATACGTCCTTTCCTAAACAAAACACCATATGAACTTTATAAAGGTAAAAAGCCAACATTAGGATATTTTAAAGTCTTTGGTTGTAAATGTTTTATTCTTAATACTAAGGATTATCTCACCAAGTTTGACCCAAAGTCTTATGAAGGTGTACTTCTTGGTTACTCTCAAACTAGTAAAGCTTACATTGTCCTTAATAAAGAAACAATGATAGTCGAGGAATCGTTGAACATAACATTTGACGAAAGTCCACCTCCCTCTAAGACATCACCTTTGGTAGATGATGACTTAGTTGAAAGTCAAATAATAGAAAGTCAAATTAATAATAACAAGGAAGATGAACCATCAAATAAGGAAATTATCAACATCAAAGAGTCTAAAAGTCATCCATTAGAAAAGGTCATAGGAAAACTTAATCAAAGAACCTTAAGATCACAAGCTCAAAATCAAAGTAATCATTTTTGTTTTGTATCCACCATTGAACCAAAAACCATAAATGAAGCAATAAAAGATGAATCATGGGTAATTGCCATGCAAGAAGAATTAAACCAATTCGTTAGAAATGATGTTTGGAAACTAGTTCCAAAACCCAAAGATCAAACTATAATTGGAACAAAATGGGTCTTTCGAAACAAAATGGACGAAAATGGTGTAGTATCTAGAAACAAAGCTAGGCTTGTTGCACAAGGTTATAATCAACAAGAAGGTATTGACTATGATGAAACTTATGCACCGGTAGCTAGACTTGAATCTATTAGAATATTACTTGCTTATGCATGTGCTTATGATTTTAAATTATTTCAAATGGATGTAAAAAGTGCTTTCCTTAATGGGTTTATTAACGAAGAAGTGTATGTTGCTCAACCTCCCGGTTTTACCAACTTTGAGAAACCACATCATGTCTTCAAACCCAAGAAAGCATTATACGGCCTTAAACAAGCACCTAAAGCTTGGTATGACCGTCTTAAGACTTTTCTTATTGATAACAAATATACTATGGGATTAGTAGATAATACTCTTTTTACTAAGAAAAAGGAATCGCAAATTATTATTGTTCAAATATACGTTGATGACATTATATTCGGATCAACTTGTCAAGAGCTATGTGATGATTTCTCTAAAATCATGCATGACGAGTTTGAAATGAGTATGATGGGTGAGTTAAACTTCTTTCTAGGACTTCAAATCAAACAACTAGATGATGGTATTTTCTTTAACCAATCTAAATATATAAAAGACATGCTTAAGAAATTTGGTCTTGAAGATTCCAAACCAACTAAAACACCCATGTCCTTGGACACTAAACTCACCAAGGACGAAGAAGGTGAATCCGTAGATAACACTAAATATAGAGGAATGATTGGTAGCCTACTCTATCTTACGGCTAGTAGACCCGACATTATGTTTAGTGTTTGTCTATGTGCTCGCTTTCAAGAAAACCCAAAGGCATCACACTTAGAAGCATTAAAAAGGATTTTTAGATATATTAAGGGAACAACGTGTTTAGGATTATGGTATCCCAAAGGAACGGGTATAGAAACCATAGTGTATGCCGACTCGGATCATGCTGGTGATTATGTCGATAGAAAAAGTACAAGTGGTATTTGCACTTTTGTTGGACATTGTCTCACCTCATGGTTTGCAAAGAAGCAAACGGCTTTAGCCATCTCTACTACTGAAGCCGAATACGTCTCAGCCGGAAAAGCATGTCAACAAGCTCTTTGGATGAAGCAAGCTCTCGTAGACTACGGAATTCATCTCAACGACATTGTGATACTTTGCGACAACAAAGGAGCCATTGATCTAAGCAAGAATCCCATTCAACATGCTCGTACAAAGCACATTGAAATCCGTCATCACTTTCTTCGCGACAATGTTCAAAAAGGAAACATTTCAATCGAGAAAGTATCCTCCGAAGACAACATTGCCGACATCTTTACTAAACCTCTTAAACGAGAACCTTTTAATCTTCTTAGACTTGGTTTAGGGTTAATGGAACCAAACATGTAGGATAAACGTAGCCTAAAACATTAGAATAGTCAAACCAAAACAATTTTGCCTTGTATTTGCTACTGTAGCCACGGCACCAAACGACAACACGGACGGAACCAAAAATTTGGTGCCGTCTGGTCCGTGGTGTCTACAGAAGCAAAACAGCTTTATACATAACATCCTCTTCCTCACAACCCACTTTACCAAAACGTGTAAAACTTAAACCAAGCTCATTATTGTCATCTTCCCACTCACTAATCACTGAAGATAACATCATTGTAAGTATCCTAACTACATTTCATCTCTTAATTCTGAGTCTAGGATTCTTATTTATGCACAAAACTATCACAAATCATTACATGGGGTTTTATGTATGCTTTTATACCAAATATGAATTCAATTGGCAAATTGCATAACTAGTCATTGAAATTAAGTACTACATTATCATATTGCATAAACAAATCATGTTTCTCACTAATTGATAGATAATAAATATAAGGCCTTATTCAAACAACCAAACACCCCATGTCAAAAGTTTTGAAAAGCTTCTCACTTGTAGGAAAACATTTTTCATTGCTAATACCAATAGAAACGTTAGAATTTTCATCACTTGCATGCTCTTGAATACTAAAGGTATTGCATAACTAATATGCACTCCCGGGTATATTCAAATGTAGCCACATTGAATTAGGAGCATTTGGGTTATATCATGGTATTTGCCAAACACTCCACTAAAACCATTTTGTGCATAAAATGAGTCGAGATAACCGCAACTCCAAATTGTTTTCATATAGCCACACACTAGAATCAAAAACGTTAAAAAATTTATTTTCATTTTTTTTAACATGTTAATTCTTGTCCTTAGGAATAACCATGGTAGCCGCAAGATTCTATGATCACAAAGACACTCTTAACTACATTCCCAAACACCACAAAACCAAAGGACTCACCAAGGAACAAGTAGAAATATTTAGGGGTCTAGAATCAAGGTATTTCCACGAGGGTAGAACCATTCACCCATCCTTCCTTGAGCACACTAATCTTCGTGAAGAACTAGCCGCCATTCAATTCGATTGTCTTCTTGACATTGATGAACCAATTTGTCCTAGGTTCGTGTTAGAATTCTATGCTAGTGTGACCGGTTTTAGTGATGAAGATGATGATGAATTTTGTCTTAGCTTTAGAATCAACCAAAATGACTACACCATCACCTTAAGTGAATTTGCTAGAGTACTAGGAATTCCCAACCGAGGAACTTGTGTCTACACGGATAAGTGGTCACTCACCGCCCTTGATGCAATCAACGACCGCTCTTCTCCCTATCTAACCCGTTTGGCCGATAAGGATGTCATCCGTGAACACCTTTTTAACCCAAAAACTGATACAACCCGAGTAACCCGAAAAGGAAAGAAGGTAGACCGAGATCCATATGGAATGGAGCTAAATGAACTTAAGCACGAATTTAAGAAATGGGAGGAGTTACTTAGAGCAAACGTCATTAGCACCATAGGGAATAGGGATCACATAAACGCTTGCCTTTGCCACATGCTTTACAACTTGTCCACCCGACAACCATTCAACTTAGCCTACTACATAGCTAGGAGAATGATTGATATTCCAACTCAAGGATCCGTTGCTCTTCCATACGGGATGCTTCTCACCCGTCTCTATAGAAACTTCGCTCCAATTCCACCAACCCCAAAAGGGATGCACCTTCACTATGAACTCATCCCTCACATCTTTGTACCTTTGAGTGATGCTCGAGTTGCTAAGACTAAAGGCAAGAGAGCTAAACCTCCAACTCCTTCATCATCATCATCAAATAGCTCCGAGGATGGTCTTCCAAGCTCTCATCTTCCACCTCAAGAGTATTACGCATCTCTTCCCGAGATTGAGAATGAATCAGCAGAATTCAAACAAACTAAGGGAATGTTCAAGTGCCTTGGTAGGATGATGAACAAGATTTACAAGAAGTTGGACAAATAAGGGTACTTTAAGGAGTGTTTGGAACAATGCATTATCGTTAATGTTTGATACTATTTAGTTGTTTTTATTATGTAGGATGATAATATAACTTGAAACAATGGTGTATGCTAACAATCTCATGCAGGGGGATAGCACAAGTATGCTATCAAATTTTACCCATTTTCACTATATTGTGGAAATCAATAAGCCTTGCTCAAAATCTATGCTCCACTATGTTTACATATGTGTTATTTACTTTTCCTAACTAGAAATGTTTAGTATAACAGCTTTTGAGAAAAATTTCAGGTTTCAGAAATTTCCCCGACACCTAAAAACGTACTCTGTCCATATTTTGGCACTCCACGGATCAGACGGCACCATAATTTTGGTACCGTCCTTTATGTAGTTTGGTACCGCCATACCTGTACAGGCGGACCAGACGGCACCCTTTTTTGGGTACCGTCCGTGTATGATTTTGGTGCCGTGGATCTTCCAGGTAATTTTCTGAATTTCGACTCTTTCGTGATTCCAAATTATCTTCCATCACTTAGAAATCAATCTTAACTAGTTTATACTGTTATTAGAACTAGTATTATTCACTAAGGTATATAAGAAATCCATTTCCCACCAAAATTCAAAAATTTGAAAAATCCACCCAAGGAGCCCTTTGGCATAAAGGAATGAACCAAATTTTTGGTACCTTCAAATCCGTGGGTAATATGAATATTAGGAAATTCCACTCACTAGAACACATTTATTGCATATCTTTTCTTCTTCACTCCATCTTCTTTGTATGGATTGACTTGGGTGATATGACTAGCATTCAACCCACTTCCAAATCATTAGGAACCTCATCTCTTCAATGGTTCAACATCAAATCAAACCATTTCTCAACAATTTCTTACCTCTATAAATTGAAAGGCTTTACCATGATCATCCTCACACCTTCTTCATTCTCACTACTATCTAGCAAATCAAAACCCAAGTTAAAAATGACTAAATCATCACCAAAACCTTGCAAGAAAACCGCTAGAATGAGCGTAAGGCCTTGTTGTTTTCTTCATCTTAGCTCATCATCCGAATCTTCACCACTCACCATCTCATCTCCCATTAGAGATGATACACATCTTACTTTAGCTACACCCACTTCATCACACATTGTGATCACCACTCCACCACCAACAAAAACACCTACTTCACCTCCACCGGCACCCATCCAAACATCCAAAACACCCTCACCACCTTCACCAAGGTCTCCCACTCTCACTCCCATGGAGTTATTCTCAACTCCACCAAAATCACCAAATCCTTTCCTAGAGGACTTGGAAGACTTTCCTCCTAGGCCAAGTCATCCACCACCATTGCTATCCTTTGGCACCATTGAGCGAATCGCTCATGAGTCACCTCGGTCATCCATTGACCCAAACGCCTCATTAGGGCCAAAACCTCTCCTTTTCCACCCCATTCACAAGGACATTCATGGTCCTTTATACGGGGATCATCCACTTCCATCATCAATGTCCCCTCATATTGAGGACATTCCGGAGTGCATGTGGGATGACAATCCCACTAGAGAGGAGATTCAAGCCGAACTCCACAACCTCCACCAATTCAAAGGCATGGTGGATTCTCACTTAAGTGAGACAATGCAAATGCAAAGTGCTTTGCTTGCATCCATCATGACCACTCCAAACATCCCTAACACCACCAACACATCCACCATTCCACCACCACAACCTCCCCAAACTTTCTACCCTCCAAGGCATGGTTGCTCAACTTGTGAGCAAACGGGTCAAACCGTGGAACGGACCCGGATTATGGTCCATGACTTCCACGAAGAAATGAGGTTCATCCTCAACCACATTCTTGAGCGTCTCAACGGTCTTTCCCATCCACCATCACTTTAGGATGGTTTTAGAATAGTCTTTCTTTTATTTGCTTTCTTAGGATAATTTTTATTTTTCTTGTACTAGAAACACATCATTGTGTTCTCTTTTCATGATCTTTACTCATAAAAAATTTTAACTAATGAATGTTGTTTATTACATTGTTGGTGTCATTACATAGTGTTTGGAAATGCTTGTGAATGATCATTATTACTAACAATTTTTTTGTAGCTTTATTTTCACAATCCATGTATCTTCCCATTAAAGCACCCAATTTAGGGGGAGCTTTGAACAAGGGGGAGATAATAGCTCGGGCTCATTACATTCCGCATAGCCTCTTCTTTTTGTTGAGACAAAAAGGGGGAGAAAATATAGAACTTTGAAATTACTTATAGTTGACTTTTCTGAAAAAATCAAACTGCATACATTTGACTTTTTGATCTTTGCCTAAGTTTTGTTAACGACAAAAGTAAATTTAATTTATAAAAGCTTAAAGCTTGTCAAGTTTATTAGATATTAAAACAAGCTTTCTCAAACAATATATTCATCATTCAAGCATTTACATTTATGATTAGTAACATCTTGATATGACTCTAATCATTATGTATGATAATAGTTTGTAGAATGTGTTAGGTTCTTAAAACCAAACACTACTTAAGCATTTGCATATTTCCATTAATAGTAATACAACATTTGACATCATGTATTACATCATGGAAATCATTGGAAGATTCCATTAGATATTTTGTGAAGATTTGTACTCTTCATATCTTGCACAATCTCACTTAGATAGAGTTGACTTTAGGCAAGATTTGATATCTTGACTGTCAGACTGGCGGTACCAAATTGGTACACGGGCGGAACCCTTTTAAGGGGTCCGCCGTCCGTGGACGCTCCTGTCCAATTTGGCTATAAATAGCAATGCCAAGCCAAGTAGTTTCTCATCCCTTTCTAACATACTCTCATACATATCTTCTCTCTAACCTTTCTAATTCAGTTTCATATCATATTAGTGATCTCTTTTGTAGCAAAGAAGATCAAGTCATATTCAAGCTTCAACGAGAAGTTGGAAGTCTTGTTTGTTTAGTGTTGTATGATCTAGTGTTGATCCATACTTCATTGTTGTATCAAACCATCATAATCTTGTGAGTGTGAGTGGTTAGTATTTTAGTCCTAAAAATACATTGTGTGTGGGAGTAGTTGTACCCTTGGAAAGAACTCGACATCTAGCTTAGTGTCGGAAATAGTGTAAGCGAAGTGTAAAGGTTTTCTCCGCCGGTGAAAGGAGCTTGTTGACTAGTGAAGTTAAACTCTCGAGTGTGAGACTCGGGGAGTGGAGTAGGGCAAGGAAAAAGAGTCCTTGTAGGCCGAACCACTATAAACAACTTGTTGTGGTTTGATCATTTCTTTCCTTATTTACTTATTACATATTGCTTGCATATTTCATTAACATACTTAAGATCAATATCAATTGATCTTTCAATAAGTTTCAAAACAAAGTTTTTAATCGGTAAACTATTCAACCCCCCTTCTAGTTTTCTACAAAAATCATAGAGGTAGCTTGTAGTAACTTTATTTCATCATAATATATCAACATCAGTCCATAAATCAATCTCAAAGTTGGAAAAAGTCAAAATTCCATAACTTGTCAAAAGTCAAAATATTGAAAAACCAGTTTTTTGCCAACCCAAGGAGATTTTTCACAGGTTCATTACTGGTTCAAATCAAGTGAGATTTGTGGTTTTTAAAAGTTCAGCTGGTCTAAATCCTTATTGTCATCTTTATAAATTTTTAGTAATTTTTCTTAAGCCTCAAAAAAGCTCATCAAGCAGGGCTTATTTGCCCTGCTCACCAAACTCAGTCACCACTGAGTTTTCTCAAGCTTTTGCAGAGCTTATCCAGAGCTCCACAGAGCTTCTCTAGGTCCAGTTTTTGGTTTACATGTTCTTAGCCAGGTCTAGTATAGTTTCCAACACTTGGTTTTCATTTACAGCTTATTAATAAGCAAGTGCTTAAGTTCAAAGTAGCACTCAGAATCTGTCTTAGCATAAGTGCTCAAATCAATCAAATCACTAGCAATTGCAATTCAGAGGTCAAGGTCATTTTTAATTTGTTGCTTGTTAGTTCTTATAGCATATTATAGCTTCTGTGTAACTGTTGTAGACTGTGGTTTTCATTTGGCTTATTTAAGTGCTTATTTCATAAGCACTTGTATTGCAGATTCAATTTCCTCCACACAACACCATGTTTTTATATTTTTACTAGATTCATAATATCATTTTAGAGTTTTCCTGAAATTTTCATAATTTTCCAACACTGTTTGCTATTTTTCTTAATTAAAAACAGTTTTTAGGCCATTTTAAATAGCTTTTAATACAATTAAATCAGAAAAAGTTCAAAAAAATAATTTTTCATTTTTCTTAAGTTTAGATAAATATAAAAAGTAAAAAAAGTAATTTTCCAGATTTTTCATAGTTTATTTTGTAATTTTTAGTAATTTAATTAGCTTTAAATAGTTTAAAATCCATAAAAAATAGAAAAATATTCAGAAAAATATAAAAATAGTTTGAAAATTCTTTTTTGTTATTTTAGATTTTTCTAAGTCATAATTTTATTTTTCTAGGTTTATTTCCTATTTTCTTGTAATTTAGGTTATTATTAAATAGTTAAAAATAGTTTTTAATTAATAATAATTAGATAAATAGTTATAAAAATAATTTTCTTTTTCTAAAAAGTTTATCATATCATTAGGTTTGTAAAAATATCATTTTCATATTTTTAGGATTAATATTGTATAAGTTTCACTTTTTTATTTGTGCGTCACGTAGTTTTTAAATTAAGTTTATAAAAACAGAAAAATCAAAAACATCAGTTTAAAAATAGTGATAGCGTTTATTTAATATAGTTAATCTTTTTAGTTTCCTTTAATTTGAATTTAAGCCCCTGTAATTTATAAAATAAACTCAAATCCTTACTGATCACTATCCTTAGTGGTTATTCGACATCTGATTGTGTTAAACACCAGTCATCCTCCGTGGGACTTAACGACCCGGGAATCCACTGTATTCTCCTGATCTAAACTACATTTGGTGTTTGAGCTGTTTTAAGTTCCTTACGGTTAGCCATTCACAAGTGGCTAGCTCGCGTGAGAAAACTTGACGGTTTTGCACCAATCAAATTTTGGCGCCGCTGCCGGGGAGGCTGTAAGCGTGTTCTAAACATTTTTTTCAGACCCGTACTTGCACATATACCACCTTTTGTAAAAACAGTTTTTTGTAAAGTTTTAACAAAATCAAAAAGTTCATTAACACTTTTCCTAAAGTGTTAAAAACACCAAACAAAATATAAAACAACAAAACAATCGTAACATTTTCTAGCTTGTGTTTCTTTTAAGGTGATTCTTAAAGAAATACGATTTGGTTAAACGAGACGATACCAAAAATATTGTCCAAAAAGTTTTTAAACCCATCAGCACAAATCTATACCTACGTCTTTTCAGTGGTACTTAATATACATAAAAATCAACCACCGCAAATCAAGGCAGTACACCTACTAACTGGGGGTGTGACCATAATAAGTTCCCGAACATCAGATTTAAAACTTGCCTTTGTGTCCTTGTGATTTGGTGTACCTTTTTCAAAGAAGCCATTTCATTTGTGATTATTGGTTAAGTTCACTTGTCGTTTTGCCTCGCATTTGTTTTGAAAACTGATTTTTATACTTAGTGCATGCGCACTCGTTCTTCCAGTTCTACAAGTCCACTTTCAGAACTTGGAAAGATTCCTTGTAGACGTAGAGGACGTTCTGCTCCTTCAGCAGTGACTGAGGAACGTCTACCACCACCACCACCTGCCGTAATGGCAGAAGACAAGCCGATGAATGAGCTTCTCCAAGCACCCATCGAGGGTTACGGAGATGCTATTGTTGTCCCAGCCATCGTGGCTGATACTTTTGAGCTCAAAACCGGGTTACTTAATCTGGTAACCCAAAGCCAATTCTATGGTTTTGAGCGGGATGATCCTCATGCACACATTCGATGGTTTAACAAGATTGCATCTACCATCAAGTACAAGAATGTCCCACATGAAGCTATCAAGCTTCTTCTGTTCCCATTTTCTCTAGAGGGACAAGCCCGGAATTGGCTTGAGAAACAACCCCCTCGTTCCATTGAGACATGGGAAGATCTTGTCACAAAGTTTGTTAACAAATTCTATCCTCCATCCCGAACAACAAGTCTTAAGAATGAGATAATGAAATTCTCTCAAAGATTTGATGAATCATTCGGGGAGGCATGGGATCGTTACAAAGACTTGCTCCGCAAGTGTCCGCATCATGGTTTTACCGAGTTAATGCAAATGGATACTTTCTACAATGGTCTGAACCAGACTAATCAAGACTCTCTGAATGCCTCCGCGGGAGGTAATTTCTTGAGCAAGACCACAAAAGAAGCCTTGCAAATCATTGAAAACAAGTCCCAGGTCCGTCCTTTCCGCACAAAGACATATCATACTGAGTCTAATGTTGGACCTTCTACTTCATCTCCCGTGAGTACATCTAGCACCGATGCTAAGATTGACAAACTCACGGATATTGTTCAGGCTTTGGTTCTTGCTAACCAAAAGAAAGTCACTTTCACACAAGCACCATCATATGGTGAAGTGAAGAAAGTTGAAGTTTGTGTTACTTGTGGTGGTCCTCATGCATACTACAACTGTACTGCCACCGATGGTAGTCCGTTTGAATCTAATGCTATAGCCGGTACTTCAAATCAAGGAGGTAATCAATACCGTCCTCAAAATGAACCAAGCTACCGAGCTAATACTTATCAGGCATGATAACGCTACACGCGTCATTCGGGGTCAAGGAAACTTCCTTTTCTTCGAGCAAGTTTTATAACACCCTAGGCAGTGAACCTAATCGTTGTAGTGTAGTAATTAGGGTAAGCCACGGGTATTGATATCGTTCTCTAGGGGAATAGGAATGCTAGTGAGAAGTTACTACGCTAAGGTTGAGGTTGAGGAAGATTATTTTTTATCTTTTTATGTTTTTTAGAAAATGAAAAGGTACGAATCTCGGGTATTGGATTTGGGAGGTTGGTATTGCTACCGATTACTCTACTATTATCTAATTATCTAAGCTAAGGTTGTGATAGTCTATGTCTAATTGATGTGTACTCGTATGATAGTTTAAAGATGTGTTTACTTAGGTTTTACTACTCCTTAATTATCTCCTATTGATGGTTGATTTGTCACGTCCTTATTCCTAGTTGCGTTGTGATTCTAAGGCTATAGGGCGTGCTTATTTCCCTAACTCTTTGAAACTACCAAAGGGTCTTGTTTACAAATCCTCTAGTGATTTATAGACGCCTACTCTACGGTTGTCCTTGAATACTTTATCCTACAATTACCTAGATAATTATATTCTAAAGTTCACAAAGAAATTTCAAGCATTAAGTACACAACGAATAATCTAGCGCACTCTAGATCATTAGTCAACTAAGATAAGTATCAACCAATCAATATTCAATAACTAAGTTTCATATTCCCTAAGCAAACACACAAATAAATTAGCCGGACATGGAGAACATGCAAGCATACACACAAATAATCAAAGACATAATTAAATTAATGAAGTAAATACTTAGCTTGATGTATAATAGGGTTTAGAACCCTAAAATACTGCACAAGAAAGCCTTGGTTCGGTTTTAGGTTTTTACTCCAAAAGACTACACACAAAAACTGAAAAATTCGGATTCTATATATAAGATTACATCTGCGACGGCGTCACCTTATGTTTCGTGACGCCGTCGTGTCGCCGTCATTAGGGTTTCGTCTTGGCCACGTAAACCTTTCGACGGCGTCACCTTATGACTGTGACGCCGTCCCCTTCAGCTCTGACGCCGTCTTGGTTGCATCTAGGCCGTCTGAGTAGCGACGGCCTACTCCTTTAGAACCTGACGTCGTCCCTTGAAAACATGCAATTTTGCCTCTGAGCCGTCGCAAAATTCCTTACCGACGGCGTCGCAGATATGCAGTGACGCCGTCGCCTTATGTTTCAGCAGCTTTGAGTGTCTCGATTCTGACTTTGGCCATTTTCTTCGTATATTCGCGCCTTTTCGTCCAAATAAGCATCATTCCAGCATTTTGCCTTCAAGAGACCTAAAAAGTGAAAAGGAACGATATTAAGCAATAACGGATACAAAAGTGATCGAATAAGGGCTTAAATGACCCCTCAAAAAGGTACCTTTTAAAACCTTATCAAATATCCCTACACTTGGTATTTGCTTGTCCTCAAGCAAATGTGCTTTTAGCCAATTAATTTATAAGTTAGGGGTCATGAAGCATCCATTCAAAACGGTCCACAACACATATAAGCCCCGCAAAAGTCATAACAAGCACGGAAATTACATACTAGCACCTCACATGGGGTGTTTGGATACTCACATCTCTCTCGGGTGTATATATGAAATATAACAAATCGGAAATGGAAGATAAACACTCATTAACCGGTCCTAGTACATAGATTACCATAGGCTTGAGAATAGATCAAACCTCCGTCGCTTTGGCGTAAGCACCTAGGAAAGACTATCAAAGAGGTCTTTTTAAAGGGTTGTAACGTTAGGCTTACGGTAGGGAAATGAAGGGTTTGGTGGGATAGGCTATTTAGTGGTGGATAGTCAAAAATCTCTATGTTGCAAGTATATGAAGAATGGCGTTGCTAAGCCAAGACTCGACACTCTAAAACTCTAGGCAACGAAAATAAACAAACATAATTTAAAAGATAGATGTAGGATGGTAGCCCGTATTTTTTTTTTTTTTTTTTCATATATTTTTTTTCGGATTTTTTCTTTTTTTTTTTTTTTTTTTTTTTTTTTTTTTTTTTTTTCATACACTTTTACTCTACCATCCTCTACGGTACATCAAAATGATAGGGATTTATAGACACATCCCTACACTTGAGTTTTTATTACTCTAACACTAATTTGACCCGAATTGAAAAGATCAAAACACTTGGAGTACATTATTATGCAAACAAAGGGAATTTGAGTTTAACGTTCTCTTTCCTATGTTTCATAAACTTTAACTTTTCCCATGAATCCCAATCATCCCAAAACTGTATACAAAGGATATGACTCGACTTAGCAACTCATGCAAGCAACCAGATAATTGAACTAAGGGTTTTGGGTGATAACATAAATTTGCACTAAAAGTGAGTGCAATAAAGGTAGGCTAAGGCGATTTGGGTGTATATTTGGGGGTGGGGTGTAAACAATGCTCTTCATTGATATTCCGGAAAAACTGAAACATCACGAGAACCGCGAAAAGGATAGGCTCTGAGGGGTTAACTAGGGGTATCGTGTACTAAAGATGAGTACAACGCAAAGGGTGTGGGGGAATTACTCAACCGAGGTGGAAGAAGTAATTATATTACAGGTATTAAACAAGGGTTATCCTAATGCCTCTTATCATTTAGTTATTCCTAACTACACAAGTGTAGTCTCACTAGCGATCTCGGAATGCATCACAAAACAAGTTCTAGAATCTAATATACTACCGGTTCACACTCTAAGCATTAAAGATGAATGCTTTAATTCCTACTAATCTAAGGGCGATCCTCACATTTTGGGTGGAATTTAGGTGGTAAGGGTTTTTGTGCTAGTCATGCAACTTCCTATCCATGAGACGCTTTTGTTAAGACTAATGGCCCACTCCTATATGTCATGAAAAAAAATTTAAATTTGGCTAAAATTACCCTAACCTACATTTTCTCATGGTTTATTACACAAATACACTTGGACAAAGCAAACAGTCAAGGATAAGCATAGTTTCAAAGTTCCCGTTTATTTTCCCTCCCTACACTTAAACTGAACATTGTCCCCAATGTTCCCCGAAAGTATCAAAGTTATGATAATAGAAGGTAATTAAAAACGAAAGAAACTAATACTCCCCTGATTAGCTCGGTAGGATCCGTAAAAAGTGGTGGTTAAGTCTTTTCCAAGAAGAGTTTTTGCGTGAAAGGCTCCTTCCAAACTTGTGTAACTTCTTCTTGACAAACTAAACCTGCACACTAGAAGAAAACAAACGAAACCTTCGCGTAAAATCGGCGGTAATAATATACATAAGACTCGATTTAAACTAGGATATAATGCTTGTGGAATGGGTGTTTACAGATTTTGTTTTGAAAGTTAAGATCTGGAAAATTCCAAAATTTTACAAGTAGCTCAGAAAACGAGAAAAAGTAAGCTGAAGTTTTTTATTCCTTCCTGACGCCGTCAGGTTGCAATCCTGACGCCGTCAGGTTATCCTGACAAAAACTGGTCTGCGATTTTCTGGAAAAAATTCTGGAAAATTTACATCTTTAGAATCTGGAAAAACTTCTGCAAAAACATCCATTATGACTCGATACAAGCATTTGACTCGAACAAACAAACATATATATTCTTTAATTAATTGTTATTCTCATGTTTACGTTTCTTTTGAAAACGTGTGTAATCCTCCCTACACGTATCCCTTATGTAAAATACCTTTATATGTAATTAATACGAAGTTAAAAACAAAATAAAGCATTTTTACAAATTTAAACATGAGGATAAACAACTAATAAAAGATATATGACACACAAATGAAAATGAAAAACAAATACACATGGGTTGCCTCCCAAGAAGCGCTTGTTTTTGTTCGAGTCACGAGCCTGACTCTACCCTTATTTAACAGACAAAGGGGAAGTTTTCCCTACACTTAAGTTTAAGTGCGGGTGATAGTAGCAATACACACCCATAGGGTGGAAATTTGCTACGTGAGGAGAGGGTGATGGGTGATTTATATGCTCAAAGGAGTGTGCTCTATTCATTATAACCTTACCTAAGTCTATTGGTGTAGCGGGTGAATCAAATCTCCCTCCTAAAAATGGATCATCTTCTATCAACTTCAAAAGATTCTTAGTTAAGGATCCATCTTGACCTAATAAACCCGGTTTTAACCCATAGTGTTTCTTGTTATCAACCAGGAATGGGTGATATAAGTGTGTAAGGTCATGGGTTACTCCTATTTTAGCTTCCACTCTACATGGCCTAGAATTTTCCACCTTTATCAAGCAACTACCCGGACTATCTATTTTGATGGGTGGATTGGGGCCTAATTCAATTCCAAGATTCACATCTAAAGACGGAACATTGGGTAAGGTTTTTGGTTGAGGCTCCGGTTCATCAAAATTAGGAACTTCCCTAGGACTAAGAGAGAGGTCATGACAACAAGCATCTAAACCTACATTCTCTAGTGGCGTTTGGTCCAAAGGTTCTCTATCAATCGGGGCTCCTATAGTCTCTTCTACTTCTTCCGGGCAAGTTATAGGTGATGTGTATTCCTCAAGTGATGGTAGGGCTTGTGGGTTTGGAGTTTCCACCTTTTTCTCCATTATATCTAGACCTACCAAATGTTCATGTGTTTTAGTATGATCTGACCAAAATACACTCCTAAGCATCTCAAATCCTTCTTTAGCCATTTCAAATTCTTGGTCCGATTCATAAGAATTATTCTCAAAAATTTGATCATTATGTTCTATTTTCCTAAAGGATTCCTCACGCGTGTCATATGCTTTGAAATCTATCCCACGCATGCAACTAGGCAGTTCAACTATAACCATCTCACAATCTTGTTCGGGCTTAGGTTCCATGTTCTTAAAAACTAGGTCTTTTTGATCATGGTGCCTAAGATCATTCAATTGATGGTTTATGCATAGGAGGCTTTTCTGAAAAATTCTCCAGATGGTGTCACTAAAAGGAGTTGATCCTGATAATGATTGTTGAATAGAAGCCACACAAGTACAAAATGTATCAAATCCATCCAACCTTACACCCATCTCCTTTTGGATATCTCTAAGTTCACTCACAAATTCATTAGAACAATTAAAACCAAACCAATCTGCGAAATTCAACTGTTCCTCATTTGTTAATGATGCAAATGCAATTTCACTTGCCATAGCGACAAATGAAAAGGGTTTTACGAACACAAACACGAAGAAGGGGGATAGACTACAAGGAAGCTAATAAAAAGAAAAAAAAATCTCACTTGATAGGAATCTTGTGAGTAGACCTGAACGAGATAGAAATCAAGCCTAAACAATAACTATTCCCCGGCAGCGGCGCCAAAAACTTGATAACGCTACACGCGTCATTCGGGGTCAAGGAAACTTCCTTTTCTTCGAGCAAGTTTTATAACACCCTAGGCAGTGAACCTAATCGTTGTAGTGTAGTAATTAGGGTAAGCCACGGGTATTGATATCGTTCTCTAGGGGAATAGGAATGCTAGTGAGAAGTTACTACGCTAAGGTTGAGGTTGAGGAAGATTATTTTTTATCTTTTTATGTTTTTTAGAAAATGAAAAGGTACGAATCTCGGGTATTGGATTTGGGAGGTTGGTATTGCTACCGATTACTCTACTATTATCTAATTATCTAAGCTAAGGTTGTGATAGTCTATGTCTAATTGATGTGTACTCGTATGATAGTTTAAAGATGTGTTTACTTAGGTTTTACTACTCCTTAATTATCTCCTATTGATGGTTGATTTGTCACGTCCTTATTCCTAGTTGCGTTGTGATTCTAAGGCTATAGGGCGTGCTTATTTCCCTAACTCTTTGAAACTACCAAAGGGTCTTGTTTACAAATCCTCTAGTGATTTATAGACGCCTACTCTACGGTTGTCCTTGAATACTTTATCCTACAATTACCTAGATAATTATATTCTAAAGTTCACAAAGAAATTTCAAGCATTAAGTACACAACGAATAATCTAGCGCACTCTAGATCATTAGTCAACTAAGATAAGTATCAACCAATCAATATTCAATAACTAAGTTTCATATTCCCTAAGCAAACACACAAATAAATTAGCCGGACATGGAGAACATGCAAGCATACACACAAATAATCAAAGACATAATTAAATTAATGAAGTAAATACTTAGCTTGATGTATAATAGGGTTTAGAACCCTAAAATACTGCACAAGAAAGCCTTGGTTCGGTTTTAGGTTTTTACTCCAAAAGACTACACACAAAAACTGAAAAATTCGGATTCTATATATAAGATTACATCTGCGACGGCGTCACCTTATGTTTCGTGACGCCGTCGTGTCGCCGTCATTAGGGTTTCGTCTTGGCCACGTAAACCTTTCGACGGCGTCACCTTATGACTGTGACGCCGTCCCCTTCAGCTCTGACGCCGTCTTGGTTGCATCTAGGCCGTCTGAGTAGCGACGGCCTACTCCTTTAGAACTTGACGTCGTCCCTTGAAAACATGCAATTTTGCCTCTGAGCCGTCGCAAAATTCCTTACCGACGGCGTCGCAGATATGCAGTGACGCCGTCGCCTTATGTTTCAGCAGCTTTGAGTGTCTCGATTCTGACTTTGGCCATTTTCTTCGTATATTCGCGCCTTTTCGTCCAAATAAGCATCATTCCAGCATTTTGCCTTCAAGAGACCTAAAAAGTGAAAAGGAACGATATTAAGCAATAACGGATACAAAAGTGATCGAATAAGGGCTTAAATGACCCCTCAAAAAGGTACCTTTTAAAACCTTATCAAGGCACCACCCGGTTTTAACCAGAATCCTAACCGGAATCAGAACCAACCAAGAATGAACCAAGGTTATCAAAACCAAGGTAATTTCTATTCCGGACCAAATCAAGGTTTCCAACATCAAGGAAATCTTAATCAAAACACTTACAATCGAGGGAATCAATTTCAGGGGAATATGAACCCTAATCAAGGGAATTCTGGCTATAACCAGAACATACGGCCTCAAATTATCCCTCCACCTCCTCCTGTATCAACATCTGATGAGCTTTTAAAGCAATTCATGAAGATTCAAGAGGAGACAAACAGGTTGTTGGTCAGTCAGATCGCTGAATTAAAGAAGTCTTTAAATGATCGACCCTCGGGCTCAGGTACTTTACCTAGCAACACGATCGCTAATCCGAGGGGCGATGCAAAGGCGATCACAACCAGAAGTGGTGTTTCGTATGATGGGCCTACTATTCCTACTACCTCTTCTTCTTCTCCCCCGAAGGTAGTGGAAAGTGAACCTGAGGCGACAAAGGACAAGGAACTTCCTACTAATAACGGAAGTACCAACAATGTCCATCCTCAGGTTGTCCAGAAACCAAAATCCAATCCAGGAGTTGTTTTTGAACCTCCTGTAGCTCCCATTGAAAATACCAAATCCAAATCTTCTATTCCTTACCCATCACGTTTACATGAGCAAAAGCTCCGCGAGAAAGCCAGTCAACAAATGGAAAAATTCTTTCAAATTTTCCAAGAACTTCGTTTTGACATAAGCTTCGCGGATGCTATCATGTTGATGCCCAAGTTTGCATAAACTCTCAAACACATGTTAAGCAACAAGGAAAAGCTGTTTGAAATGGCTAAAACTCCTCTGAACGAGAACTGCTCTGCAGTTATCTTGAAGAAGCTTCCCGAGAAGCTTGGAGATCCTGGAAAGTTCCTCTTACCTTGTGTATTTCCAGAAATGGTTGAATGCTTTGCCTTAGCCGATCTTGGTGCAAGCATAAACCTGATGCCTCATTCAGTATGGAAGAAACTTTCTCTTCCGGATCTTACTCCTACATGCATGACTCTCGAGCTTGCAGATCGTACAATATCCCGTCCTCTTGGAATTGCCGAGGACGTATTTGTGAAAGTAGGAAAGTTCTATTTTCCAGCTGACTTTGTAGTTGTTGATTTTGATGCTGATCCACGGGTTCCTCTCATTGTTGGAAGAGGATTCCTGAGAACGGGCCGTGCTCTCATTGATGTATTTGAGCAAGAAATCACATTACGTGTTGGTAATGAAGCTGTCACCTTTAACCTTGATCAAACTTCGAGGTACTCCGCAAACTATGATTCTGAGTCGGTTAACCGAATAGATATCATTGATGTTGCTTCTGAAGAGTACTCTCAAGAAGTTCTTGGTTATTCTCATAATTCTGTGAGTGGAGATCCCACCACATCTTCTCAACCTATCATAGCCAATTCTACTCCTTCTCTCACTCCGTTTGAGGGAAGCGACTTCATCTTGGAAGAGATTGAAGCATACTTGGCTAGTGATTCTGTTCCATGGGAAATTGATCACGCTCCAATTGACATCGAGGGGGACATACTTCTCATTGAGAAGTTGCTTAAAGATGATCACTCATCAACCCCTCACACGAGTGATACAATTCCAGAAGAGATTAATCTCCATGAGATTAATTCTGAGGGAGATATTCTTACTCTTGAGAAGTTGTTAAATCAAGACACTTCTCCTCCACTCCCTCCCGTCAACCTTAATAACAAGGAAGTCAAGTCAGTTGAGAAAACTGAAGAATTTCCTGAAGTCGAACTTAAGGACTTACCACCTCATCTTGAGTATGCATTTCTTGAAGGTGATGATAAATTGCCTGTCATTATTGCTCGAGATTTGAGTAAAGATGAAAAGACTGCTCTCATAAAGGTCTTGAAGTCACACAAGCAAGCAATTGCTTGGAAACTCTCCGACATTAAGGGTATCAACCCTGAGTTTTGTACTCACAAAATCTTGATGGAGGATGACTTCAAACCAGCAGTTCAACATCAGAGAAGAGTAAATCCAAAAATCCATGATGTTATCAAACAGGAGGTTATCAAACTTCTTGATGCAGGATTGATTTACCCAATTTCAGATAGTCCTTGGGTTAGCCCGATTCACTGTGTTCCTAAAAAGGGTGGCATAACTGTTGTCACGAATGAAGAAAACGAGTTAATTCCAACTCGGCTGGTTACGGGATGGCGTGTGTGTATTGACTATCGTAAGTTGAATGACGCCACCCGTAAAGACCATTTTCCTCTACCCTTCATGGATCAGATGCTTGAGAGATTAGCAGGGAATGAGTACTATTGTTTCCTTGATGGTTTCTCGGGTTACTTTCAGATCCCCATTGATCCACAGGATCAAGAGAAGACCACATTCACCTGCCCATACGGAACTTTTGCCTACAAACGTATGCCTTTTGGCTTATGTAATGCTCCTGGCACGTTCCAACGATGTATGATGGCCATATTCCACGACATGATCGGGGAAACAATGGAGGTGTTTATGGATGACTTCTCAGTCATTGGGGACTCATTTCAGACATGTCTCTCCCATTTAGACAAAATGCTTAAAAGGTGTGAAGACACCAGTCTCTGTCTAAATTGGGAGAAGAGCCACTTTATGGTCAAAGAAGGCATAGTCCTTGGCCATAAGATTTCAAAAAACGGGATTGAGGTAGATAGAGCAAAAGTTGATGTTATTGCTAAACTGCCTCATCCTACTACCGTCAAAGGTATTAGGAGTTTTCTTGGTCATGCCGGGTTTTATCGTAGATTCATACAGGATTTTTCTAAAATCGCTCGGCCTATGACCCATCTTCTTGAAAAAGAAGCTCCTTTTATCTTCTCTCCTGAGTGCGTCGAAGCTTTTGAAACACTAAAGAAAAAGCTTACGGAAGCACCCATTCTAGTTGCCCCCGACTGGGATTTACCCTTTGAGCTCATGTGCGATGCAAGTGATTTTGCTATCGGTGCAGTCTTGGGGCAACGAAAAACCAAGCATTTTCAGCCTATCCACTACGCAAGTAAAACTATGACTGAAGCTCAAACCCATTACACCACTACAGAAAAAGAATTATTAGCTGTGGTGTATGCGTTTGAGAAATTTCGGCCATACCTCATCTTGACCAAATGCGTGGTGTATACGGATCACTCGGCTCTCAAATATCTCTTTGCAAAACAAGATGCAAAGCCGAGATTGCTCCGTTGGGTTCTCCTCCTGCAAGAATTTGATATCATTATACGTGATAAAAAAGGAGCTGAGAACCTGGCTGCTGATCATCTGTCCCGATTAGAAAACCCTCACCAAGATGTTTTCGAGAAAAAGGAAATAAATGAAACATTTCCTCTCGAGACACTCAATGCGGTTTCTTTTCGTGGAGACTCTTCTACCCCATGATTTGCTGACTTCGCAAATTACCATGCGGGTAACTTCATAGTGAAAGGGATGTCGTCCCAACAGAAGAACAAATTCTTCAAAGATGTTAAACATTACTTCTGGGATGACCCCTACTTGTTCAAAATTTGCGCGGATCAAGTCATCAGGCGATGTGTATATGGTCAGGAAGCTATTGACATTCTCAAGGCTTGCCATTCTGGACCTACTGGGGGACATCATAGCCCCAACTACACCGCCAAGAAGGTGTTTGATTCCGGATTCTATTGGCCCACAATCTACAAGGATGCCCACGAATTTGTCAAAGCCTGTGACGCTTGTCAACGTCACGGGAATATCTCACAAAGAAATGAAATGCCGCAAAACGCCATTCAAGTGTGTGAGATTTTTGACATCTGGGGCATTGACTTTATGGGGCCATTTCCTTCTTCTCGCGGTAATAAGTACATACTCGTGGCTGTTGACTATCTGTCAAAATGGGTTGAAGCTAAGGCTTTGCCTACCAACGATGCCCGAGTTGTTGTAAAATTCTTGAAATTTCTCTTTGCTAGGTTTGGAACTCCACGAGCCATAATCAGTGATCGTGGTACGCATTTCTGCAATGACCAGTTTGCAAGAGTCATGCAGAAGTATGGTGTAACTCACCGTCTCTCTACTGCGTACCACCCCCAAACTAGTGGGCAAGTGGAAGTTTCCAACCGGGGGATTAAAAGAATTCTGGAGAGGACGGTTGGCGAAAATCGTGCCTCTTGGTCGGATAAGCTAGATGACGCACTCTGGGCTTTCCGTACAGCTTATAAAACACCCATCGGGTGTACTCCATACAAGCTTGTATACGGGAAGGCATGTCATCTGCCGGTTGAGCTTGAGCACAAGGCATACTGGGCCTTGAAGCATGCCAACTTCGATATTCAGACTGCTGGTGATCACCGGAAAGTTCAAATGAATGAATTAAATGAACTCCGTGATCAAGCATACGAGAACTCTTTGATCTACAAAGAAAAGACAAAGAAGATTCATGACTCCAAAATCAAGAACCGCGTTTTCAACGTTGGTGATCGAGTCCTTCTTTTCAATTCAAGATTGAAGATTTTCTCGGGAAAACTAAAATCCCGCTAGTCTGGACCATTCACTATCACTAAGGTTTATCCTTATGGCACCATTGAGTTATCTCAACCCGATGGTCCAAACTTTAAAGTGAATGGTCATCGATTGAATCATTACTTTGGAGAGGACATTCCCCCTGTGGTTGTCCCAGATCTACAAACTTTCCCCATGAACCAATGAATGCGGGGATCGAGTCAAGCTAGCGACTCGGGAATCAAAAACAGTAGCGTGCCATATGGGTTTTCACCCATATTTCTGAGCTGTCTGAAGTTTGTTACGGTTAGCCATTCACAAGTGGCTAGCTTGTGTGACAAAACTTGACAGTTTAGCTTCTTCTTTCTACTTTCTACCACCCTAGTGTGGGGGAGTTGCCCCACATGTTGTGTATATATAAGAATTTCAAAAAAAAAAAAAAAAAATGCTAAATAATGGCCGTAGTATTTCCCTTTTACGTTCTATGTTTCGGCATAACCGCCGGTACTATGAATATTGAGGGCAATATTCATTTCTAAGTGTGGGGGGGAATTCTCACGAATTTTATCATGTAATTATACCGCCTAATTCCCCCATTTTTGGCCAAAATTTTTTTTGGAGTAAGTGTTTTTCACTTACTCAGATTATGGTTATCAATCCGCCTTGTCTAATAAACAAAAGGATTGGCTAATCCAGGAGCAAACGGCTCTTGGTAAAGATATCTCAAATCCGTTGACGGCTTGCAATTTGCCCAAAATTGTATGGTATTCAGCTCACCATATCCTTAAAAGTGAAGAGTTGGCTAGCCCGCAAGTTTATGGTTTGTGGTAAAGGCAGTTGGAAAACCATAATTGGTAATCAGCTCACCAAAGATATATTATCTAAGAGTTGGCTAGTCCAGAAGCAAACGGCTTCTGGTAAAGACAAATCAAATCCGTTGGAAGCTGGTGATTTGCTCAAAATCATTTGGTTATCGGTGTACCAAAGTTCTTACTTGAACTGAAACATTTGGCTACTCCAGAAGTAATGGCTTTTGGTAAAGAGATTGAAATCCATTAATTTTTCTCAAAACATTGCTAGGGACTAGCAATAGTTTAGTGTGGGGGATTGATGAGTGTGTAAATACTCATCAATCATCTACCAAAAACGCTACAAATACACAATCAGGTACATATTTTAACACTAAAAAAAAGCTACAGAATTAGTTATTAATAACTGTTATTCATACCTGGTACATGAGCATTATCCTGATCACTAGATAAATCAATTACACCACCACATATTCCATCATCTTTTGCCATTCCAAGGTGACTTAACCTACGGCTCCTTCGAACTTCAAAATAACATGCAATTAGGGATTAATATTAATATACTGTTACACAATAAAACTAACAAAATACTTTTAGAATCAAAACCATGGATCACTTACTTGTCAAAATTGAGATTGAATAACCAATGCCTTCATCATCTTCAACGATTGTCATGCTTTTATAACCCTAGGTTTGTGGTAGTTGATACACAATCGGAATCCCCAAATTGTAGCGTTTATAATTACTGAGTATATTTTTGATTTGGGAAGCCAAGAAACACGCTAGTAACTGAAGATTTTTTGTTTCTTTGACCCAAAGTCAAAGGAAGAAAGCATTTATTTAGTTCAATACAGACACAAATATCCCGCTCTTTATTTTTTACAATGTGATACATAAGCCCCTGATGTTCTAATTATTTACAAAAATGCCATTCAGCAAACACTAATCTCATTAATCACATACATAATAATCCGACGGTCCATAATTGGTCTTACTTTTAGAACTTTAAGCATGATCTTACAATAACCCCCCCTATATATATATATATATATATATATATATATATATATATATATATATATATATATATATATATATATATAGTTAGGATCAAATAAGAAGAATAACAAAAATAAGAAGGATAAGAAGTAACCACAACCACACATTCTAGATGCACCTATAAAATTAGATGCATCTCCCCTTAAAAATCTCCCACTTATTTAAAATGTGTGGCTAGAAATCCTTCTTATCATTCTCATTTTAATTTTTCTTCTTACTGGATCCCTTCCCTATCTATATATATATATATATATATATATATATATATATATATATATATATATATATATATATTACATGGAATGTCATATCACATCAATGAATAACAAAGAGTTCCTTTTACCATTTGTAACATTTTGAGCTCACAATTAACTAACAATTTCCGATCTCAAGTTTATCAGAAAAAGAACTAATCATAAAAGCAATAGCTATACTAAAACACCGTGTTACCATAAAAACCAGCCTTAAAGCACATTGGTTCAGAGTTATGGACTTGAAACACCTTTAAAACATGTTCGGATACATCCATCTCGCAAAAGCTTATGAGCTTATTTCACGGCAAATAAGCTAGGTTTTGTAAGCCATACCTGTGTGGCTTTTTCGAGATCTTTTTTAGGGAATTCCTAACTAATTTGTCTAAAATCTCCATCAGGTTACCTGATCACATGTTTTTCTTATCCAAATTGTGACGATGGGTGTTTCTCTATTACTATAATGGCTAGCTCAACTCAAAGGGACTAATCGATAAGTTTAATAGTTGGATCGGAATGTGCGTGTTTTTGTTCTTCCATTTTGACTGTAATTGGACGCTTCAACAGATTAAAAGAAATTGTAGATCCAACTCCTGTACTAGAAATTCACACAGAAAGATATGATGACAAACAAGAGAAAACAAAGAACCGATAAGAACCCTATTAGAAATGTATCATCAATACTACCAGGTAACAGTGAAGATGCTCCTTTACTTTATTACTAGAAAACTAAGTCACTAAGCATAACCCGTATAACACAGCGTGTGCGGTTCACAACTGAAGTCACCATATTCAAAATCAACACTACGAAACCTTAGTACTACGGAAAGTGCTCTACCTGCAACCGAAAAGTTACACAGGTATTAACCATTCCAACTAACATATTTATGCATTTACCACATGCTTAAATAAATAAATTATCGATACTAAAGAAAAACGATATTCAAAACTTTTATCGTTGTTATTGAATAAGCAATAATCGGCGATGACAGCGCAAGTACACCTGTGAAGTGTTTTAGTCCAGAGACGGTAACACAGTGGTTGAACAATCAGAAAACAAAGACCCGTATCAACTGCCACCTTCGATAAAAGGATTGGAAGGCACACAACACATTTTCCAGCTTCACTTCACAAAACAACACAGAACACAAAGCTTCAGAGAGTCGACACACCAACAGATTCAAAGTAGTTAGCAGAGTTCATAGCCTGCAGATTACCGAAAAGACAACACAGAGCATTAGATACACATTTATCTGCACCTCTTTACACCAACTTGCAAGGCCAAATGTAAATAATAAACAAACCAATTCACCAAGTTGCAGGACCAGCTATAAGGAGAAAAAGATATAAAGCTAAAATAGGGGAATAACATGTAAAGCTCATAGTAGAACTCACTCATAACGACCCTCAACATTTTACTAGAGATTTCCAAAGACTAAAACATCGATTAATATTTCACAATCTGGTATCAATTTTTAACGTCCATTAGTGAGGCCATCTAAATCATTATAAAACCCTCCAATGTCCATTTGAGAATTCATCACAATCGTACAGTCCTACATAGCATTACCAACCACCATCTAGTAACCAAATGATCGATACAATTGTGCTCCAGAAATAGTCAAATTTACACTAACGAACATATAAAATTGCATTTTGTGCATCTCAAAACAGAAATAGTCAACTTCTATTTGCTTATGTACAAACTACTACAAATAGCCAAAACATATATGCATCTCAAAACAGATACGCAACTCGATTTTAGACAATTCACATTATAAAAATGCAACTAGTAGCTGTATTTTAGAAATTGCATTAGGATGTGGTACCATCCAAAATCATGTTTGCTTATGAAAAACAAAGTCGTTGCAAAAGAATAGGGCGAACAGGTTTAAGTGTTCAAGCAACGCTAGCTTAAAAAAGATGCAGAATGCCGTATCAAATTTCATCTTACCTTGTTAACTGCAGGGGCCCAGACCAATATAAGATAAAAACTGCATTTTGTGCCCTATATAAGCCACTTGCTGTAACCTTCAGCTTTTGCATGGAATCTGTGCTTTTTTCTCACAAGAATCTCCCCAGAATCAGCATCATCAAAGAGTGCTTCGATCACAAGACTGCCATTCGTTGGTACAGCCAACGTGGATTTCTTCGGTGGAAGATTATTGCACTTCTCTAAAATAGCTAATTCGGTATGAAAATTTTCGGCCTTAAATGAGTTTTTATTAAAACCATCACAACCATCAAGAGCATCACCATCATAATACGCAAGTATGGAACCAGATACTTTTGGATGGACACAAGTCGGCTCATACGATAAACTCATATATGTGTCTACCGCATCTTTTAAGCCAACATAAGATATGCTTACAGACCCGTTATCACCTTCAGCGTAAAAAGTACCTCGCTATATACTTTTATCACCATCCCAAAATTCAGACAGTTCTATCTTTTTCTGGCAATCACATAGCTGATAACACGCATCTTTTTCCTTGGTAGTTACCTGAAGATACACGCATATCTCAATCGACGAAGAAAATGAAACGGTACGAACAGAGCTTGGATTACTCAATGACAACATGGAAACGGAGTAGATTCCTACAGAATTATGCCAGTCATGGTCAAAATAAGCTATATGACCGCCATCGTTCTCATCCGTATTGCACCACCAATCTGCAAGTAAAGCATCCGTGTCCGATAGTGTGACATACCCAAAGAGATTTCCACTCTCAAATTTTGGATGGGAGACTTGGACAACCATAGAGAAAAGCTCAAAACGGGATTTCAACCGAGACGCCGGATTTGGCCTGTTGAAAACCAAAACAACCATCACTAATAAAAACAAAATTTAACTAAGGATCGGATAACAATATTATGTATACAGTAGACACTAAGCATGAAAAACACTTGTTAATCAAATTATGTATACATTCTTTATTATAAGTACCTTTTCTAAGCATTATTATGTAACCGAGACACTGAAGTGACAATCATATTATTATGCCAATAACATATGTCTAATGAAAATACATTATTAATTTTACATAAACCTCACCTTTGGAGAAAACTAATTTCTGCTCATTGTGATCTTAGCGATTCTTTATAAAAATATCCTTCAACTCGAGTTTACATAAAAAAAACATGAAATAACAAATGAAAACCGTGGAGCTTTGAGTCACTAAATTATGGCATTAACTGATTTTATGGGTTTCCTTTTGTTATGAAATTGCCCCTTCTTTTAGTTAGAAATTTCATATATACCCAAACATATATTAAAAACATTTTACATTATGCTTTCAATACTTGCACTTTGGTATTATGAAATTATTTATGAAAGTAGGATGATATATGAAATTAATCTTTTAGAGAAGGGGCAATTTCATATCTCCTATCCTTTTAGTTAGGAGTGATCCCCAAAAGATCAAAGCAATTTCATATCTCCTATCCTTTTAGTTAGGAGTAATACCATATAAAACTATCCTTCAACTCAAGTTTACCAAAAAAATAATGATAACAAATGAAAACGTGGAGCTTTAAGTCACTAAAAGATGGCTTTGTAGCCTGTTTGCGTCATTTCAAAACAAAAAGAAGCCCATAAACTAGTCTTTTAAAACTGATTAAGCAAACTAATAATATCAGTTTGAGTCCTTTAACCACAAACAAAACCCGTGGAACTAGTCGTTTCAAAACTTACTTAAAAACTAACAAAATAGTTGAACTAGCAACTAATTCAACTGTTTGCCTATTGTACCATAAATTTCAGCAGCATCTGTTAGTCCATTCGTATGCATATAATTTGACTAACAGATGCTGCTGATATAATGTACCTCGTTTTACATAAAGTTTCATCAACTGATTCAATGTATATATAACTTATTTCACTAACAACTACAACTAATTCAACAAAATGATGACGGTTAAAGCTAAAAGATACCAAAAAACTTATAACAACTGAATACCGAGTTACTCATCGACGATAATGTGATTTTACTTCCGAGACCACCTATTTCAACAAAAAATGAAAAGTCCTTGATGGATGGATCTGGATCTGGTGGAGGACGGATGGTGACCATAATACCTGGTATGTTGTGTGACTTGTGTTTGTGTAGTGAGTTACTGTCTATGTGTTCTTCAGTAGCAAATATAGTTGAAAGTTGGATAATGGGGTAGTTGAAAGTTGAATAATGAATATAGTGAAATTGTGCTGTGAATATGGTTGGGAGTAAATTTTGGTTGTTGAAAACTTACCCACACTTAAATGATGCTCATGAATGCAGGGTAATATCAAATATGTTTATATTTATGTATTTCTATGTTTGGCAACAAACTTATACTATAAACTTTAAAATAGAGTAAACTCCAAAATACATCTTTGTGGTTTACCCCATTTCGCACCATACATCCTTCTCTCAAAAGTTTCAACAGATACATCACTCCGTTAGTAAAAGTTAACCTATATACATCCCTCAGTTAAAATAAGGACTAACGGTGCAAATTATTTCTCCGTTATCTCCTAACGAGATAGATAATGTTTACACAGTTAGTCCTCTGGGTTAACGGTACTTGCACCGTTAGTCCTTTTTTACGTTTTCTTCCGTTTTTTTACGTTTTCGCCCGTTTTTTTACGTTTTCGCCCGTTTTTTCGTTTTCGTCCGTTTTCTTACGTTTGCGCCTGTTTTTGTTATGTTTTCGCCATTTTTTTTACGTTTTCGTTTTTTTTTTTTTTCGTCTGTTTTTTTTACGTTTTCGTTTGTTTTTTTTTAAGTTTTCGTCCTTTTTTACGTTTTCATCCGTTATTTTGAATTTTCAGGTTAAAATCCCGGGCGACTTGATGTAAAACATCATTCCGGACAACTTTCGTGTTTTACACTTTTGATGATTCGGACTAGAAATGGGTCAAAATCGTTATTTAAAATCGATACAGAAACATTTTTATCCATTTTCATACGTTTTTATCCATTTCATACATTTTTATCCGTTTTCATACATATTATATGTATAAAATGAATGAAAACGTATAAAAGCATAAGAAAAATGAGCGAAAACGTAGAATAATAGACGAAAACCAATAAAAGTTTATGTAAATGGATAAAAACTTATGAAAACGTGAAAAAGGACGAAAACGTAAAAATACAGACGAAAACATAAAAAAAATAGACGAAAACATGAAAAAACAGACGAAAACGTAAAAAAAAACAGACGAAAACGTTTAAAAACGGATAAAGACTTAAAAAACGGACGAAAACGGAAAAAAAAAGTGAAAACGGGCCGAAAACGTATAAAACGGACGAAAACGTAAAAAAACGGGCAAAAACATAAAAAAACGGACGAAAACGTAAAAAAAATGGAAAATAACATAAAAACGAAAGTAAACGTAAAAAAGGACTAACGGTGCAAATACCGTTAACCCAGAGGATTAACGGTGTAAACATTATCTATTTTGTTAGGAGATAACGGAGAAATAATTTGCACCGTTAGTCCTTATTTTAACTGCGGGATGTATATAGGTTAACTTTTACTAACGGAGTGATGTATCTGTTGAAACTTTTGCGAGAGGAATGTATGGTGCAAAACGGGGTAAACCACAAGGATGTATTTTGGAGTCTTGTGTTGCTAGAGATTAAACAATTTATGAAAAGTCCTTGATGGGTGTGCAACACTATGTTGTGTTCGTGTAGGGTAAAAGGCTTTGTTTACTAGTAGTAAATCTTTATGTGTGTGTTATGCTTAGTTTTTAAGTTTTTTTACTAAAATAAAATAAAATAGTGAGTAAATATTTTTAGCCTAATTTTGGGAGGCAACATTTACATCAAAATTAATTTTATTTTCCAGTCATTTTCTTTCTTTTTTTTTCCTTAAATTATACCCGAGAGCATAATTTATTTAAAAAATTCACTTCGTTTTCTTTACTTTACTTCATGAAGTGATACTCGAAACACTAGTGTATTGTTGTGTTCTTGTTCTACTAAAGGTGCGTTTGGTATCTATTTTTGGGAATCACGGAATAAATTATCATTCTAATCAAGGTGTTTGTTTAAGATGAATGGCACACCATTATGGGAATGAATGATAGATATAATTCATATTTCATATACATCAAGAGAGCTAGATATGATTCTTTAATAAGCGAAGGATCCACCACTACTATCAAACTCATACCCATTGTGATTTATAGCAGCATACCGAACGCACCCTATATTCTTTATGCATTCGTCTCCCAATCTGTGTGCATGCTCTTGATTGGTTAAGGGAATGTGTGGGTATGATTGTTTGATGGTATGAAATAGATGGTGGAGATTATGTTGGTAGGCATGCATTTAAAATAAAGTAGTTGATGTCAAATTGATGTCTTTGTTTTAGTTGTTGAACAAATTATGAGCATGTCTTTATGATGAGCCTCATTTCTCCTTTCTTGTTTGATATTATCAGTCAAAAAATTAAAACAGATGTATACATGTTGTACTAAAAACATGTAGTGCTGATCGATCAACATTATCAAATCACGAAAGAGAGATTTTATAAGATTCACAAAGTATGAGGTGTGACAACAAATTATATATATAACCAATGGATCTATGGTGATGAATTTTATATAACCAAAAGAGAGATTATATGTATGGGTAAGGATCTAATGAGAAGAAAACTTAAAATGAGAAGAATGAGAAATAACTATAACCACATATTTGAGATGCATCTATTTGAATGATATGCAACTCTATTTATTTAGATGCATTACAATTAGTTTCGAAAGTGATTTTGAAGTGCAAACGATGCAAAGTAGTACTAGCAAGAAATTTGACTCGCAGAGGACGAAAAATACATAGGATTTGTATAACTTGATGAAATGCATCTAATATATGTATATGCATCTAATTTTTAGCTAGAATATATATTGTGATGCATCTAAAAGATTATGGATGCATTTAAATCAAATCGATGCATCTCTAATGTGTAGTTATAGTTATTTCTCATTCTTCTTATTTTAAGTATTCTTCTCATTTGATCCTTAGTCTTATATATATAACAAAGTTTAAATTGAACATCACCAACATGTAAATTGTTATATTTTGGAAAAGTAACCAATTATTTACACAATTTAGCAATCAAATAAGTTGATCCAGCGCACGAGTAGTGATATGGATATTGTGTTTGTCAAATATGATAAACAAAGGATTGGTGTCCGCGTTTTGCAGCGGGTTTCAAAAATACAAATCGTTAAAGAATTTTTATAGTTTATGTACATAAATTTTTTTTTATACATACAATAAAGTTATATAGAACCCCCTTTTTTTTCAACGATAAACATAAGGTGTAGTTAAATCTATCATATCTATAGTCTTTTGCTACCACACATCCAATGATTCCACCCTAAGCCTCGTGCAAAGTAAAAAACGTACATTTCATCGAATAGAGTTAGGCAAGCTACTTTGACAATCTAAATATGTTAGTTACACATACAATATTTTAGTTCTACAAAATTTCGGGTTATTGCCTATGCATACAATATATTTAGCCATTTAAAAACATAAACTAGATCTTCATAAAAAAAAATAGTATTATAATTTAGGGAGAATTTCATATATCACCATAAAAAAGTCCCTAATTGCATATATACCCAACGTAGATGCCAAATTTCATAAATACCCATTCTCTATAGTTTATAAATTTATGACTGTTTTACCCTTCAAAAGTTATTGTTCAATATACGTAACTCGTAAGGGTTAAACAAACCTTTTATTTCATTAGAGAACAAAATCTCATATTGAAGTCCATGATATTATGAATTGCTTTCCACTGCGTCATCAGATTTCATTAGAGAACAAAACCTTCTATATTTCATTAGAGAACAAAACTCTTTTTTTTTTTTTTTTTAAATACAGTAATACTTTTAATGTTTATTCTTCCCTCATAAATTGTCAAGATGGTGTATATCTCTCCCATGTCATTTAGGTTACAAATTGTGGAACTCATCTCTACGTCATCAGATTGAATTAAAACTGAATTTTAATAGAAGATCAAATAGTCATAACAGAAAGATCATTGTTTGTGTTTATATATCATTAAGAACGCCGTCTAATAAAAGATTGAAATATCACATCTTTGTACTTTTGATATTTTACATAAAAGTGTAGAAATTGTAGATGTAGATGTATGTTTGTTTTTGAAAATTGTAGTTTATTGCTCAGTTACTCGTACTATTATTTGGCATATGTAAGCAATAGTAAAAGTTCTTTAATATTAGTGATTCACCACAATAACAGAATTGTAACACAAACTATATCGTAGTTACTTCCATTACATATGCCAACTTTCAACATCTAACAAAGGCTTACAAAGTATATACAAATAAGTTGATCAAAATCTTAAAATCGAACTCGAAAATTATGAAATAATAACTTGACAATGACAAACAAAATGGATCATATCCTTTTACTTTACAAAAAAATAAATAAATAAATAAATAAATAAATAAATAATACAAACACATATCCATAGGCACAACCGCACAAGTGGATCAGACCCTTTTTATTTATTTTTATTTTTCGTATGTGTGAGTGTCTTGGCGGGTATGTTTGTGATTGAGTGAGGTATATATGTTTGGATGATAAAGTTAGTTGTCTTAGTACAGTATATTGCTCGTGGAGAGAGAAACCAATATGACGTAAAGTTGACGTTTGTGATGTCTGGTCACTACACCTACTTTAATATGTTTTTGCAATTTAATACTTTGGACCATATTATAAACTCGTAGGTGTAGCGTAGTAATGGGGCTTGCTATTTTTCGTTAAAGATCACAAGTTCGAACATACAAATAGCAACTTTGGGGCAAGTTTCGCATATACCCAACACAAATATCCTTGTGGGCAATCTAAAAGGAAGGGTTTTTGTGAAATATGTCAAGGATTTGACCTTAAGTCTTCTGGTTCGTTAAAAAAACAGTTTCAATATTGCTCAAAGTGCAATCCTTGAGAAAGAGTCGCATCGAGCCAAAATGAACCTGAGGTTAAAGTTATTCGTTGAACCAACTTTCTGGGTGAAGTTAGCCCCCATATGACCTGATAACTTATGAGTTTTTTATATGCTCTCTTTTTTAGCTGAATGGGTGAAGAACATATTATTTCACATAAAGTACAAGGGTGCATAATGTCATGTTTGTAACATAGAGGGTCTTAGTTGTAATTATTTTAAATGTTTGTTAATTAGGTGGTTAATCTGTTTTAATCCATCTATAAGTAGTTGTCTTTCTTATTCATTTTGTACTGACTTCATTTCAATAATATTAATTTTCCCTCTTTTCATTCCGCGTCTATATGGTACCACAGCCTAAAAAGCTCGATCTAAACCCTAATTTTTGACTCAATTGATTAACTGTCAATTGATTCTTGATTCGATTTAATTTTTTTTGATTAATCGATCCTTCTTTGGTTCAAGATTCATCAATTAGGGTTTCTGATAAGAATCAACAATGGTGTCTTCTGAGAATCCACCAATTCCACATGTTGTTCAAGATAATCGTGATAATTCCATCAATGATCCATTGTGCATTACTAATTCCTGTCATCCAGGAATGGTTTTAACAACCACACCTTTCAATGGTGGTAGTTTTCTAGGTTGGAGTAGAAACATAAAGATGGCTTTAGGAGCTAAGTTGAAATTGGGGTTTATTGATGGGGCATGTGTCAAACCGGCATTGAATGATGTGAATTATCAAAGGTGGATCAGATGTGACTATATGGTTACATGTTGGATTCTAAACTCAATGATTACTGAGTTATCTGATGCTTTCTTGTATACTCAGTCGGCTTATGAGTTGTGGAAGGAGATAACTGAAAGACATGGTCAAAGTAATGGGCCACTTATCTACCAAATGGAAAGGGAATTAAGCCACATTTCTCAAGGTAATTTGAGTATTGCTTCTTATTTCAAAAAGTTGAAACGATGTTGGGATGAGTTGCAGAATCTTAATGGTTTACCTACTTGTAATTGTGGAAAGATGAGAGAATGTTCTTGTGGTATTCTTGATAAGTTTGTTGAAATGGATAGTAGGTCAAAACTGATGCAGTTTTTGATGAAATTAATGATGATTATGAGGCAGTTAGGAGTCAAATATTGGGAATGGATCCATTGCCTAATGTCAATAAAGCCTACTACATTGTGCAGCAAATAGAGAAACAGAAACAAGTGACTCATCCTTATTTTGAACCAACTGCTTTCTTTGCCAATTTGAATGAGAATAAAACTAGTTATCAGGGCAAGAAAGATTTTAAAAGTGGTCCTAATAGGAATTAGTTCAAGAAAGTTTGTACTGGTTGTAATCAGGAAGGGCATTTGGTTGAGCAATGTTTTGAGAAAATTGGCTATCCAGACTGGTACAAGGGTAAGAACGGGAAAGAAAAATACAAGAATGGCTGCTCAAGTTAATTCAAGTTTGAAAGAACACATGGTTGGAGATACTCCTTTTGATTTGGGGTATGAGAATGGTGTTGGAACAGGACAAAATGAGATGTCTGATTGCTGTATGTTCAGAAGTAATAAAGATGTTCAAAGGGAAGGTATAGCTGGTAATGGTACTGCAAATGTTAATCAAGCCAGTTCATCTATGCATTATGCAGGTATCTTTTCATGTTTTACATCAGCATTTGCCCTTTTATGTCATCCTGACATGAACATAACAGTGGATTGGATAAGTGATATAGGGGCTTCAGATCATATGTCGCCTCATTTGCATCTTTTCATTTCTACCAAAACTCTAAAACACCCAATCATTGTTCATCTGTCTGATGGTAGAACAAAAACTGTAACTCTTGTTGGTCAAGTCAAAATTACACCCTTCTTAACATTGAACAATGTTCTCTATGTACCTGACTTTCAACTCAGTTTACTGTATGTGGGTAGATTGCTTAAGGATCAGGGATTAGATGCTCATTTTTATCTCAATGACTTTACATTTCAGGACCCTTCAACTAATCAAATTGTTGCTGTGGGCAAAGGGTTAAAGTGTTTGTACATCTGCAAGCCTATGCTTGAACCTGCAACTTTCTTTCACAATGTATCTGTTTTCTGTTAATCTCATACAAAATCTACTTTTCCTATGTCTTTGAATAAGTCTACTTGTAATTTTGTTTTTCCTAAACAAAATGTAGATATTCATACTCTTCATTCTAGAATTGGTCATACTTCAGTTTCCAAACTTGCTCATATTCCTGATTGTAAACATTTGAATGCAACTGAATTTTCTTGTGAAAGTTGTTCACTAGCTAAGCATCATAAATTGTCCTTTCCTAAAAGCATTACTTCTAGTTCTATTGCATTTGAATTGGTACATATGGATCTTTGGGGCCCTTATAAGAAACCTGCACTGAATGGAGCTCAGTATTTCTTTACTAATATGGATGATTTTACAAGGGCTACATGGGCTTATTTAGTTCACACTAAAGATCAGATACTGGATGTTTTGTCTCAATTTGTGGCATATGTTCAAAATCAGTACTCAGTCATCATTAAGACAATAAGGACAGGCAATGGTACTAAAATAGTTAATGGAAAATGCTTAGCTTTCTTAAACTCTAAGGGTATTGTGCATCAGAAGTCCATGCCTTACACACCACAACAAAATGGGGTGGTGGAGAGGAAACATAGACACCTCTTAGAAACTGCTAGAGCTATTAGAATTAAGGCTAATTTTCCTATAACATTTTGGGGACATTGTGTACTAGCTGCTACTTATCTCATCAATAGAATGCCAATGAAAATATTGAATTGGAAGACTCCTTATGAGAAATTACAGGGGAAAGTACCTTCCTACAGTCATCTAAGAGTTATTGGGTGTTTTTGTTATGCAACTGTTACATTGCCACACAGGGATAAGCTTGAACCAAGAGGTCTAAGGTGTGTCCTTTTAGGATATCCTCCTAATTCCAAAGGGTATTCTTTGTATGATCTAACTACAAAGTAGGTCTTTCATAGCAGAGATGTTTCATTTGAAGAAAAGATTTTTCCCTTTAAAACACAATCCATACCCACTCAATGTCTTGGAGGTTAGTTTCCTTCTTTTAGTTCTATTGATGAAACTGCTGAACATGTTCCTTCTAATGTTCCTCAGAGAATGAAATTCCTCAAGCTATTCCTTCTGATGAAACTGTTCAGGATGTCACCACTGAACCTATCCCTGAACCAGGGCTTCTGAATCTGTTCCTACAAGAAGATCAACAAGGAATGCAACCAAACCAGCTTGGTTAAAGGATTTTGTGGTTCCCAAGTCTCATGTATCATCTGCAAATGATATTCATACTCATACTAAACTGCCAAAATACCCTTTGTTTACTGCAGCAGATTTTGATGGCATTCCTGATCAACATGTAGCTTTCCTCTCTAATGTTTTTGCAACTACTGAACCTTCTTCTTATAATCAAGCTATTAAGTATTCAGAATGGGTGCAAGCAATGCAGACTAAACTCACTGCTTTAGAGAAGAATAACACATTGGAAGTGATTACTTTGCCAGCTGTTCATAGAGCTATTTCCTCAAAATGGGTGTATAAGATCAAATATAAGGCTGATGGGACAATTGATAAATACAAAAGCTCGTTTGTTAATTAGGGGTTTTGATCAAAAGGAAGGCAGAGACTACAAACATACTTTTTCTCCTGTTGCAAAGCTTGCAACTATTAGAGTTTTGATTGCACTAGCCACTGCTAAAAATTGGCCACTTCATCAATTAAATGTAAACAATGCTTTCTTGCATGGTTATATTGATGAGGAGATATATATGCAACCACCAGCTGGCTATAATGGAGCCTCTTCAGGACAAGTTTGCAAGTTGAAAAGGTCTTTGTATGGTCTTAAACAAGCCTCTAGGCAGTGGAATCATGAATTGTCAAAATTCTTGCAATCTTTAGGCTTTGTTCAATCCAAAAATGATTACTCACTCTTTCTTAAAAAGCATCATGAAGAGTTTACAGTTGTGTTGGTCTATGTAGATGATATGCTAATAACTAGAAACTGTGAATCTGAAATATTATCTACTAAGCTTGCACTGGATCAGAAGTTTACCATTAAAGACTTGGGTTTGGAAAAATATTTTTTGGGGATTGAGATTTGCAGAACTTCACAAGGCACTCACCTAAATCAAAGGAAGTATATCCTTGATCTCCTTAATGATGCATGTCTTACTGCAGCTAAACCAGTTGGTTCTCCCATGCCAACCAACTTGAAACTTTATTTAGCCAAGGGTAATCTTTTGAAGTCCCCTGAATCCTATAGGAGACTGGTAGGGAGGCTACTTTACCTCATCATGACTAGACCAGACATCTCCTATGTTGTTCAGCATCTTAGTCAGTTTTTTTCTGCTCCTACTGATCTGCATATGCAGGCTGGTCTTCATTTATTGAGGTATCTCAAAGGGAGTGTCAGTAAGGGCCTTTTCTATCCAGTGCAACCTCATCTACACATCACTGGATTTTCTGATGCCGATTGGGCAACATGTTTGATGACTAGAAGATCACTTACAGGCTATTGCATCTTTCTAGGTCATTCTCTTGTTTCATGGAAAACAAAGAAACAACCAACAGTGTCTAGATCTTCCACAAAAGCAGAATACAGGGCTATGGCAGTCACCACTAGTGAAATCATGTGGCTAAGTTTTCTTCTTAAAGATTTACATGTTCCTGTTAAACTGCCAATCACTTTGTTCTGTGATAATAAGTCTGCTTAGCAATTGGCTGCCAATCCTTGTTTTCATGATAGATCCAAGCATCTGGATATGGACTGTCATTTTACAAGAGAGAAAATACAAGAAGGATTCTTGCAAATAGCTTTCATTCCTACCTCTCAACAACTTGCAGATGTCATGACCAAAGCTTTGAATCATGTGCAACATTCCATTTTGATTGGCAAGTTGGGTATCACAGATCATCCAACTTGAGGGGAGGATGAAGAACATATTATTTCACATAAAGTACAAGGGTGCATAATGTCATGTTTGTAACATAGAGGGTCTTAGTTGTAATTATTTTAAATGTTTGTTAATTAGGCGGTTAATCTGTTTTAATCCGCCTATAAGTAGTTGTCTTTCTTCTTCATTTTGTACTGACTTCATTTCAGTAATATCAATTTTCCCTCTTTTCATTCCGCATCTATAATGGGTATTGGACTTTACAGAAAATTTAATCAAAAATGGATCTTGATGGAAAAGGAAACCACAGGCCTTTATATTATGATCAAGTAAATTGTCACATTAGCAAAGTTGTTCCTAAAACTTATACAATATCCATCTGCTCATCTCTAGCTTTTACATACTCACAAAGATCGTTGCTTTCGAAAGCGATCATTTAAGAATTACATTTTCATGTACAATCCAACCTGTAAACAAAAGGTATAGAAGACTATGGAAACTTGAAACCATCCATAACAACATCTAACAAGGCAATTCTGATAGTAACCGAACCAAGGAAAAGAAAAACAATGACTTTGTGAATCAAGTCGGTTTTATCTTTAGCTTATATTTCTATCTTGTATTCTATTTGCACTACACTAACATGAAGACTCGTCACCAGATGGGCCACCGAAAATAAGCCTCATGTAAGTGTGGTCAAACCTCCTCCAATAGGAGTGGATCCTGTAAACAGCCCTGTCCATTACAAACGTTTAATCAGCACCATATCATGGATTCATGGCCCAAATGCAGGCTAAGTTGCATGCGTCAAATGAAAATCTGAAGTAACTGTTTCACAGTTGCACGCCTGCACGTACTAAGTAACTAAATGATAGTGCTCAAGTTAAAATACACAACTATACCACTACGGTAAAACGATGTATATGTAACCAACGGTAATATTCTTTTCCTATTCTTTATCCACTGAGAAAAATAAAGCGATTAATATAAGTAATGCAGGACTGATTTTTTAATGGCGATACTTGACTACATACATGACTGTAATGACAGATTGTATCTTAATACACATTGCTAAATTGTGTTCTGTGCTACCATAAAGTAGATCCATGTTAAGGGATATGTAATCTATCTTCTCGTTTTCCCTCGCTTTTAAGTTGTAACATATTGGAGATTTGGGATAGTTATTGGGCACGAATCAAATATATATTCAAGTATTGCAGTTTCTGGATAATGCATGTTTCCTGAGCAACTCTTTGATGTTATGGCTATCTTGAAAGCAGCAGGTAAAGTCATAGTATGATCACTAAAGAGTAAAAGATCAAGTGGTTATTCCCGTCTTAGATCTCCTCTAATATGGTAGTGCATCTGCTATATAGAGCCTTCAACTAGCTAGAATCTAGTTCACTTGCTCATACCAAACACCCAGAACAAGACGTACTAGATTATATTCTCATTTCTTCCGACACAAACTATTAAAAGGCCTCATCAAAGATTCTCTTAATTCGGAAAAGCTCAAGTAACTGCTGTTTCTTGCAAAAACTTCTCACTTTGTCAGCTAGCTGTTATTTTAGCTAAAGCCTCCAAATATACAAAGATACTAGTCATAGGGGATATCGTGAACTCGATTTTATTTGAAAAAAGTAGAAGAAGATTGATCCAAAACCACGACGAGCTGAGACTATTTTTTTTATTCTTCCATCATTATTCCTAATCGCACAATGTTTTTGTTTCACTTTTCGATTGTATACTCCTATAGTCTCATTAGCGCGCAGTTTATTACTATTCTTAGCAACTACTTCTGTATCCTTACTATGTACACATTATTTTCGTTACATCCAAAAATTAGCAACACGCTTAACACACTACACTCTATTTTCACTTTTCGTGAAGCTATATAAAGAAACGCAAGACTGGTGTAAACGTTGATTATATCACGTCTTTATTTTCATAGAATCTTCAAATGCCATATAAAGAAACGCAAGACTGGTGTAAACGTTGATGTATCTATTACTCGTGAAGCTAAGCTGAACTATTTCAACATGTATTCCTTGAGTTGCTACATCCACTTGAGAACGTGATTATCAAGGCTTTATTTTGACTCCCTATAATGTTCTTCGTTGCACTCTGGAAAGTACTCTCCAAGAAGGATATAAAGTGCTTATAGTCCTAGATATAAGGTTCACGTACTCCTCACCGCCATCATTGTCGCCCTCACCATCATTGCTCGTATCCTCTCGCGATGATCATAGTCATACGCCCCCCTATCAGAATCTGAGCTTTAGTCATTCTCCGAGTCTTTGTCCTCGTTTGAGTCGGAGGATCTGCAACAAACATGGTACTTTAAGCAAAGGACACATCTAATTACAATTATATTGCAAACGCTAGGTACCGTAACCTTAGAATTGAAAATTCGAAGACAATCACAAGCCTACGTACATTGTTGATAAACAAGTAATACGCAACCCTCCTTGAATCAAAACAATAAAGAATTGAGGTATCTATAAACAACCATAAGTAGTAACTAAGAATCACATATACTTACACACTAGTACACCCAGTTCTTTCAATTAAAACAACAAATACAATAAGGTTGTGCGGGCGATTGTGAAGTAGCTAATGAAAACATCTAGTGCATTAGGCAAATGAAAGTGTCTACTTATCTGATGTGTAAACAAATACCCTGAACGACAATACTACTGTCTTTGTCTTGTTAACCAGTATTTAATCATAAAACATACATATGCATCAATGCCTGACAACTTTTTCATCACCTGAAAATGAACTTGCTATTACTTCTTCTTTAATTCAGCTGTTTGCCTATTAAACAACAAATTCAAGAACAGATCAAGTCCATCCTTATGCATATAGTTTAACTAACAAATGATTCAAAAACTGTTAACTAACAGATCTAATTTAATGTATCTATAACTAATTAAACTAACAGCTTGTTTTACATAAAGTTTCACCTACAGATGCAATGTATAATTAATTTATTTCACTAACAACCACAACTAATCCAACAAAATGATGACTGTTAAACCTAAACAATACCAAAAAAACTTATAACAATGGAGTACCAAAATAAAAATTTATACTGAGTGACTTGGGGCTACGAGTCATCAACGATAATGGGACTTTACTTCCGAGAATATCTTTTTTATCTGTATCCTAGGCTTCTAACTTCCACTCAAATTGATCCCACGCTCACCAATAACCGTTTGATCACCAAACACAAGAATTTCAAGATCTTTCTTCAACGACCAAACAAGATATTATCTTCAATCTTCCCACTTTGTATCCATGGCGATTGAGCTTCATATGCCTTTGTACCTTCTACTTTCACGCTTCCCGATACCTTAGACACCTCACCTAATATACAAGACAGTAAGCTCGACTTCTGTGATCCAATTGTCCCACAAACAGCAATACGCATACCATGATTCACTCTAATGTTTATATCTTTTGTTGGGGCTGTGAGTCATCGACGATAATGGGACTTTACTTCCGAGAACATCTACTACAACAATAAATCATGATGAAAAGTTCTTGACGGGTCTGGATCTGGTGGAGGACGGATGGTGACCATCATATATACTTGGTATGTTATGTTTGTGTAGTGAGGGTTGTTTACCGTAGAGCTATGTGTGTGTTAGTGTATTGGATTACAGATTTGCTTATCGACATGGAAGTCCTTTCCAACGAGAACAGCCTAAACATGGAAGTCCATTCCAACGAGAACAACCTAAACATGGAAGTCCATTCCAGTGAGAACACCATGGAAATCGAGGTTATTGACCGAGGAAAGCGCTGTGAAAATAAATTAACAATTTTCAGGGAGTGTCTTTCTTTGTTTGTGAATTATTTTTTATTTTCTGTAAAAGGAAATCAGGAAGAATGGTTATAGAGAGCTGATTAAATTTTATGGTTAATTTTGATGATTAAATTTGATTGTTAAATAGTTCATTTTAAATAGATAAACTATATAAGCCAAATCATGGTTAAATTTGATTTATAAACAACCTCTGACAGCTTCGGAGTTCATCCTATGGCTGGTTCAACTCAGAGATCGGTTAGGCATGTTCTGCGGTTTTGGCAGATTCAGTTTCAGGTAAAGTACTGAAAACCGTATCACTCATCCAATTTAAGCTCTCTATATCAAATTATCTATAACCATCCATGCATTAAAAGGAAATAAGAAAGAGTGTTTAATTTTAAACTGAATAGATAAACTATATAATCCTAATCATGGTTAAATTTGATTTATAAACCACCTCTGACGAGCTTCGTAGTTCATCCTATGGCTGGTTTATATAATTTCAGTAAAAGGAAAAAAGAAAGAATGGTTAAATTTAACATGCTAAATTTGATGTTACTTAGGATTGACTTGAAAAAGAAGGGCAATAGTGGACTTGCTCGTGTGGTAAAGGTGGACTATGAATGGTTGACTGATCAAGTGAAACAGGAATACGCAGGCGAGGTAGTGGTGGGGTAAAAGAAGGCACCCTATCGCGTAATATGTGATGTAAACTATTTTATAAATTTTTGGATGAGATACCACAGATTAATAAAGAAAAGTTAGGGGACAGCCCGTTTGCACATTTTCTGTGAATCTGAAGAATAAAAAGCTGCAACTGGATCAAGTAAGCGTGACTCTATCACTATGTCTTGAAGAAAAGTTAGGGGACAACCCATTTTCACATTTACAATTGTTGTCTAAGGGACGGAGAAGGAAGTCATGGAGGTTACAAAGGAATACTTCTCGGCACTAATGGGGATAGTGGACATGGACCCTATTTCAGATAACCAGAATATAGATGAGAGCATAGAAGAGAAATTTTGCGTTCGTTCCATAAAAGATAAGTGGGAAGATATTTTCCTGAAGATGGTCAAAGATGTACTCAAAGATGTAAACGAGGATGAAAATCACATTAAGAGAGCATTTGCGCTTATAGCAATGCACTATATTGTTTGCCCCCCAAAGCGTACTACTCTTGAAAAGCACATGCTTCATTATGTGAATGATGTAAATACTCTCAAGAGACAAGGTTGGGCATCTTTGGCTATATAAACTCTTAAAAGGTAGATATTATGGGAAATGGAAGACGAAGATTATAGGGGATGCTTCTTTTTCTTGCAGGTTAGTTTGATTAATTTTATATGGTAAAGTTCAAATATAGGTGGCATTTCATAATTTGTTCTATGTTTATGCAGTTTTACCTCATGTGGAAGCAAGATGAGGGGTTGAAACTGTTGAAGATTGATGAAGAACAGATAAAAAAGTTCAAATTGAAATGGGAGGTTAATGAATATCATCTAAAAAAATATTCTTCTTTTAATTGCTTTCCCCCTATTTACAGCAAGACTATTCACTAACCTCCCATTTCAATTTGAACTTCTTTATCTGTTAATCATCAATCTTCATCAGTTCCAACCCCTCATCTTGCTTCCACATGAGGTACAAATGCATAAAGATAGAACAAATTATAAACGCCGCCTATATTTGAACTCTGTCATATAAAATTAAACAAACTAACCTGCAAGAAAAAGACGCACCCCTATAATCTTTATCTTCCCGTTCCCATCATATCTACCTTTTAAGAGAGTTGATATCGCCAAAGATGCCCAACATTGTCTCTTGAGAGAATTTACATCATTCACATAATGAAGCATGTGCTTTCCAAGAGTAGTACGCTTTGGGGGGGCAAACAATATAGTGCATTGCTATAAGTGGAAATGCTCTCTTTATGTGATTTTCGTCCTCGTTTACATCTTTGAGTACATCTTTGACCTTCTTCAGGAAAATAACTTCCCACTTATCTTTCTTGGAACATACGTAAAATTTCTCTTCTATTTTCTCATCTATATTCTGGTTATCTGAAATAGGGTCCATGTCCACTATCCCCATTAGTGTCGACAAGTGTTCCTTTGTTACCTCCATGACTTCCTTCTCTGTCCCCTTAGACAACAATTGTAAATGTGCAAATGGGCTGTCCCCTAACTTTTCTTCAAGACATAGTGATAGAGTCACTCCTACGTGATCCAGTTGCAGCTTTTTATTCATCATATCAAAATGTGCAAACGGGCTGTCCCCAAACTTTTCTTTATTAATATGTGGTATCTCATCCAAAAATTTAATAAAATAGTTTACATCACATATTACGTGATAGGGTGCCTTCTTTTGCCCCACCACTGCCTCACTTGCGTATTTTTGTTTCTCTTGACCACACGACCAAGTCCGCTATTTCCCATCTTTTTCAAGTCAATCAAGTAACATCAAATTTAGCATATTAAAATTAACCATTCTTCCTGTTTTCCTTTTACAGAAACTATATAAACCAAATTTATTTCAAAATCAAATTTGGTTTATATAGTTTAACTCTGAGTTGAACCAGCCATAGGATGAACTACGAAGCTGGTCAGAAGTGGTTTATAAATCAAATTTAACCATGATTTGGTTTATATAGTTTATCTATACAGTTTAAAATTAACCATTCTTCTTTATTTCCTTATAATGCAGATGGTTATAGATAAGCTGATATAGAGAGTTGATTAAATTTGATGAGTGATACGGTTTTTAGTACTTAAACTGAAACTGAATCTGCCAAAATCGCAGAACGTGCCGAACCGATCTCTAAGATGAACTAGACATAGGATGAACTATGAAGCTCGTTAGAGATGGTTTATAAATCAAATTTAACTATGATTTGGTTTATATAGTTTATCTATTTAAAATGAACTATTTAACCGTCAAATTTATGCATCAAATTTAATCAGCTCTCTAAAATCATTCTTCCTGATTTCCTTTTACAGAAAATAAAAAAATTCACAAACAAAGAAAGAAACTCACTGAAAAGTTAAATTTATTTTCATCGGGCTTGCCTCGGTCAATAACCTCGATTTCCATGGTGTTCTCATTGGAATGGACTTCCATGTTTAGGATGATCTCATAGGAATGGACTTCCATCTTTAGGCTGTTCTCTTTGGACAGGACTTCCGTGTCGGACACATTAATCCTTTTTGATAATGCAACACAAAAAAGTTGATTTAATTGGTTAATATTGGTCGATCAAAGCTGTAACAAATCTATTTCAAATAAAGTAACTAAAATAAACAAGTAACCAAAATTCATTGCCAACCCTAGTAATCAGGTTTGACCTATTCGTTGGGTGTTGTATCATATAATGTCATCAAACGAGGCTACAGAGTTGAAGTTCTCATGAAGTCCTCACTAGTTTTCAACATCTTCACAATTTGGTAATGAGTAGACCTTTAGTGATTTATATCACAATTTATATTGTATTAGTTTACAATATTAAATCTAATTTGCAAAACGTAAAAATTAAAGTGGACATTAAATCAAAGGGTACGCTAGCTTCAACAATATTAATTGCATTTACTAATTTCATTCTTTGTATTAATGAGTATTGACACAAACTGAAAATTTAATACTCTTAAATGTTGATTCTATAATTTTGTAAACGTATATACAGGCTGAGAAGCTTTAACCAAAGCCGCCTCACATCTATTATTATTTGGTGGCTCGTATTTAGAGCTTTGAGGGAGATTCCAACGGATAATACATGATCAGTTAGAGCTCTGGAATTGGAGAAATCGAGTTGTAAACGCTCAGCTCGACTTGATCGATAAGCTTAAAGAGGAGGACGTCTTTCCAAGTATTCAACGTCTCTCTCTCCTTTGGATCTCTGCTCGTATCTCGGCCAAGAAGAATGCGAACTGGGCTTGCTGGACATCAAAGCCTTTTGAATTTTTTTTTGTATACTCAGTTTTTGTTTGTCTCCTGCTTGGAGCTTTCTAATTCAATTCAGCCTTTTTAAAAAAAAGAAAATTCTCAGCTCAATGGTTATACTTTACAACTCTGGACTAAGTAATAACAGAACCAAATCAAAAACATCATCTAAACAATAAACACAAAACATACTAAACAGCTCAACAACAACCTCGTATTTATGTTTTTCAACAACCACGTATTTATGTTTTTCAATAAAACAAACCATATAAACACGACAACTATATTATTAAAGGGGAAATCAGACCCTCTTCGTACTCAATGGCTTTTATGTAATCCATATGACTTGGAGAATGCTTTAGGAATTTATATGATAATTTTGATGTGTCGTAGATAATCAGTTCGTTTCTAGCACCCTTCATTAGAATTCTTCCATCATCCATAAGATTTATAATGTGGACACCCTCTCTGTCTTAATACGTTTACAAGGTAGATGTATCTTTGAAATTACCATCTGGTTAACATCGAGAGCCACTATCTTATTATATGCACGCCAATACAAAGATCCATTTACAAACGTACCCACATCACGTGCACTCCAAAAATAAGTGTCTTTCAAGAGGATTTCTGACGTGTTCCATGACCTCTCTTTAAGATTAAAGACATCACAAGTGAAAACAGTGGAGCTTTAAGTCACTAAAAGATGGCTTTGTAGCCTGTTTGCGTCATTTCAAAACAAAAAGAAGCCCATAAACTAGTCTTTTAAAACTGATTAAGCAAACTAATAATATCAGTTTGAGTCCTTTAACAACAAACAAAACCCGTGAAACTAGTCTTTTCAAAACTTACTTAAAAACTAACAAAATAGTTGAACTAGCAACTAATTCAACTGTTTGCCTATTGTACCACAAATTTCAAAACCTGATCAAGTCCATTCGTATGCATATAATTTGACTAACAGATGCTGCTGATATAATGTACCTCGTTTTACATAAAGTTTCATCAACTGATTCAATGTATATATAACTTATTTCACTGACAACTACAACTAATTCAACAAAATGATGAAGTAAAAAATAAAACAACTTATACCGAAATAAAAAATAAAACAAATTATACCGAGTTAGTCATCAACGATAATGGGATTTTACTTCCGAGACCACCTATTTCAACAAAAAATGAAAAGTCCTTGATGGATGGATCTGGATCTGGTGGAGGACGGATGGTGACCATAATACCTGGTATGTTGTGTGACTTGTGTTTGTGTAGTGAGTTACTGTCTATGTGTTCTTCAGTAGCAAATATAGTTGAAAGTTGGATAATGGGGTTGTTGAAAGTTGAATAATGAATATAGTGAAATTGTGCTGTGAATATGGTTGGGAGTAAATTTTGGTTGTTGAAAACTTACCCACACTTAAATGATACTCATGAATGCAGGGTATTATTAAATATGTTTATATTTATGTATTTCTATGTTTGGCAACAAACTTATACTATAAATTTTAAAGTAAGTTTACTTGTGTTGCTCTAGATTAAACAATGTATGAAAAGTCCTTGATGGGTGTGCAACACTTATGTTGTGTTCGTGTAGGGTAAAAGGCTTTGTTTACTAGTAGTAAATCTTTATGTGTGTGTTATGCTTAGTTTTTAAGTTTTTTTTACTAAAATAAAATAAAATAGTGAGTAAATATTTTTAGCCTAATTTTGGGAGGCAACATTTACATCAAAATTAATTTTATTTTCCAGTCATTTCTTTTTTTTTTTTTTTTTTTCCTTAAATTATACCCGAGAGCATAATTTATTTAAAAAAATTCACTTCGTTTTCTTTACTTTACTTCATGAAGTGATACTCGAAACACTAGTGTATTGTTGTGTTCTTGTTCTACTAAAGGTGCGTTTGGTATCTATTTTGGGAATCACGGAATAAATTATCATTCTAATCAAGGTGTTTGTTTAAGATGAAGGGCCCACCATTATGGGAATGAATGACAGATATAATTCATATTTCATATACATCAAGAGAGCTAGATATGATTCTTTAATAAGCGAAGACCCACCACTACTATCAAACTCATACCCATTGTGATTTATAGCAACATATCGAACGCACCTATATTCTTTATGCATTCGTCTCCCAATCTGTGTGCATGCTCTTGATTGGTTAAGGGAATGTGTGGGTACGATTGTTTGATGGTATGAAATAGATGGTGGAGATTATGTTGGTAGGCATGCATTTAAAATAAAGTAGTTGATGTCAAATTGATGTCTTTGTTTTAGTTGTTGAAAAACTTATGAGCAGGTCTTTATGATGGGCCTCATTTCTCCTTTCTTGTTTGATATTATCAGTCAAAAAATTAAAACATATATATACATGTTGTACTAAAAACATGTAGTGCTGATCGATCAACATTATCAAATTCACGAAAGAGAGATTTTATAAGATTCACAAAGTATGAGGTGCGACAACAAATTATATATATAACCAATGGATCTATGGTGATGAATTTAATATAACCAAAAGAGAGTTTATATATATGAGAAATGATTAGCATGCCTAAACTTGTACCTAAACTTATGCCTAAAATTACATGTAAATCATTTATCGGTACTAAGCAAGGGGCCCACTGTCTCACAAACCAATCAACTAATGACATGGATGTTCAGGCATAAGTTTAGACATACATTTAGGGAGCGTTTGGTATGGGGGTTTGGGCTGAAAGAATTGGGCACAAAGTAAAATATATTGTTTGTTTTCTATACGAGGGTTTTAATATAAGTATTCATGCCCCACTGTGAGGGTTTTCAGAAATCCAAGGGGGGACCCTAGGTTTAGTCTCTCACCTCTCTCTTTTTTTGTCTTGACGTAACAATGTCGACATTTTAGTTTGTCTACATGTGAAAAAGGACAAGATGCACGAGGAAATACTTGTTACATATAAATAATTTAATATTTATTTTTTTGTAAAATCATAATTTTTTTAATTTATAATATAATTTCTCTCTTACATTAAATCCAAATCCAAATCCAAATACTAATTCAAATCCAAATCCAAATCCAAAACCCGTCAACAAACCAAACGAGCCCTTAGTCATGCCAATCATTTCTCTATATATATAACAAAGTTTAAATTGAACATCACCAACATGTAAATTGTTATATTTTGAAAAAGTAACCAATTATTTACACAATTTAGCAATCAAATAAGTTGATCCAGCGCACGAGTAGTGATATGGATATTGTGTTTGTCAAATATGAAATAAACGAAGGATTGGTGTCCGCGTTTTACAGCGGGTTTCAAAAATACAAATCATTAAGGAATTTTTATTGTTTATGTACATAAATTTTTTTTATACATACAATATAGTTATATTGAACCCCTTTTTTTCAACGATAAACATAAGGTGTAGTTAAATCTATCATATCTATAGTCTTTTGCTACCTCAATCCAATGATTCCACCCTAAGCCTCGTGCAAAATAAAAAATGTACATTTCATCGAATAGAGTTAGGCAAGCTACTTTGACAATCTAAATATGTTAGTTACACTCATGATAGATGCATACAATACTTTAGCTCTACAAAATTTCGGGTTATTGCCTATGCATACAATATATTTAGCCTTTTAAAAACATAAACTAGATCTTCATAAAAAAAAAATTAGTATTATAATTTAGGGAGAATTTCATATATCACCTTAAAAAAAGTCCCTAATTCATATATATATATATATATATATATATATATATATATATATATATATATATATATATATATATATTTTGAACGGCGAATTAGTAGTTAGTGATCCGAGCCCACGGTGACATCCAATTGGGCAGTATGCAAGCCTCGAACCTTTCTCCTTAGGGAATAAACCCCACTCCTGCTTCTATTTATTTCGGGCCCCTGAAGGTCAATGGTGAGACTCGAACCTGAGACCTCCCCAAGAAAACCTCCCCATAGTTACCCTTGGTGGTCAACTGAGCTAGCACAGTTGGTTCCCTAATTTCATATATACCCAACGTAGATGCCAAATTTCATAAATACCCATTCTCTATAGTTTATAAATTTATGACTGTTTTACCCTTCAAAAGCTATTGTTCAATATACGTAACTCGTAAGAGTTAAACAAACCTTTTATTTCATTAGAGAACAAACCAGTATATTTCATTAGAGAACAAATTTTTTTTTTTTTTTTTTTTTGTTAACTACAGTAATACTTTTAATATTTATTCTTCCCTCATAAATTGTCAAGATGGTGTATATCTCTCCCATGTCATTTAGGTTACAAATTGTGGAACACATCTCTACGTCATCAGATTGAATTAAAACTGAATTTTAATAGAAGATCAAATAGTCATAACAGAAAGATCATTGTTTGTGTTTATATATCATTAAGAACGCCGTCTAATAAAAGATTGAAATATCACATCTTTGTACTTTTGATATTTTACATAAAAGTGTAGAAATTGTAGATGTAGATGTATGTTTGTTTTTTGAAAATTGTAGTTTATTGCTCAGTTACTCGTACAATTATTTGGGTTAATATGTAATTGTGGAAGTTGTAAAAACATGAAGGGTATATTAGTCATAATATACAGTGTTTTGAAGAAAGTAAATTGAAATGGGCATACATGAAATTTAAAGGGTACACGATGGGTATATATGATATTAAAATTTTGAATTGGGTATATATAAAATTAAGTAGATTTTATAATTTATATATAAGCAATAAGGTGGGATCAAATGAGAAATATAATTAAAATGAGAAGAATGAGAAGATACATTTATAAAAATAGATGCATTTCTTTATTATTTCTTTTTCCTTATATGAAATATGTGACTACAATTATTTCTCATTATTCTCATTTAAATTATTTTTCTCACTACATCCATATTCAAGCAATAGCACAAAGTTCTTTAATATTAATGATTCAATACAATAATAGAATTGAAACACAAACTATATCGTAGTTACTTCCATTACATATGCCAACTTTCAACATCTAACAAAGGCTTACAAAGTATATACAAATATGTTGATCAAAATCTTAAAATCGAACGAAAAATTATGAAATAATAACTTGACAATGACAAACAAAAAGGATCATATCCTTTTACTTTACACAAAAGGAAAAAAAAATACAAACACAGATCCATGAGCACAAGTGGATCAGACCCTTTTTATTTATTTTTATTTTTCGTATGTGTGAGTGTCTTGTCGGGTATGTTTGTGATTGAGTGAGGTATATATGTTTGGATGATAAAGTTAGTTGTCTTAGTACAGTATATTGCTCGTGGAGAGAGAAACCAATATGACGTAAAGTTGACGTTTGTGATGTCTGGTCACTACTACACCTACTTTAGTATGTTTTTGCAATTTAATACATTGGACCATATTATAAACTCGTAGGTGTAGCGTAGTAATGGGGCTTGCTATTTTTCGTTAAAGATCACAATAGTTCAAACATACAAATAGCAACTTTGGGGCAAGTTTCGCATATACCCAACACAAATATCCTTGTGGGCAATCTAAAAGAAAGGGTTTTTGTGAAATATGTCAAGGATTTGACCTTAACTCTTCTGGTTCGTTAAAAAAACAGTTTCAATATTGCTTAAAGTGCAATCCTTGAGAAAGAGTCGCATCGAGCCAAAATGAGCCTGAGGTTAAAGTTATTCGTTGAACCAACTTTCTGGGTGAAGTTAGCCCCCATATAACCCGATAACTTATGAGTTTATGATATGCTCACTTTCTTAGCTGAATGGGTATTGGACTTTACAGAAAATTTAATCAAAAATGGATCTTGATGGAAAAGGAAACCACAGGCCTTTATATTATGATCAAGTAAATTGTCACATTAGGAAAGTTGTTCCTAAAACATATTCAATATCCATCTGCTCATCTCTAGCTTTTACATACTCACAAAGATCGTTGCTTTATAAGTGATCATTTAAGAATTACATTTTCATGTACAATCCAACCTGTAAACAAAAGGTGTAGAAGACTATGGAAACTTTAAAACATCCATAACAACATCTAACAAGGCAATTCTGATAGTAACCGAACCAAGGAAAAGAAAAACAATGTTTGTGAATCAAGTCGGTTTTATCTTTAGCTTATATTTCTATCTTGTATTCTATTTGCACTACACTAACATGAAGACTCGTCACCAGATGGGCCACCGAAAATAAGCCTCATGTAAGCGTGGTCAGACCTCCTCCAATAGGAGTGGATCCTGTAAACAGCCCTGTCCATTACAAACGTTTAATCAGCACCATATCATGGATTCATGGCCCAAATGCAGGCTAAGTTGCATGCGTCAAATGAAAATCTGAAGTAACTGTTTCACAGTTGCACGCCTGCACGTACTAAGTAACTAAATGATAGTGCTCATGTTAAAATACACAACTATACCACTACGCTAAAACAATGTATATGTAAGCAACGGTTATATTCTTTTCCTATTCTTTATCCACTGAGAAAAATAAAGCGATTAATATAAGTAATACAGGACTGATTTTTTAATGGCGATACTTGACTACACACATGACTGAGACAGATTGTATCTTAATACACATTGCTAAATTGTGTTCTGTGATACCATAAAGTAGATCCATGTTAAGGGATATGTAATCTATCTTCTCGTTTTCCCTCACTTTTAAGTTGTAACATATTGGAGATCTGGGATAGTTATTGGGCATGAATCAAATATATATTCAAGTATTGCAGTTTCTGGATAATGCATGTTTCCTGAGCAACTCTTTGATGTTATGGCTATCTTGAAAGCAGCAGGTAAAGTCATAGTATGATCACTAAAGAGTAAGAGATCAAGTGGTTATTCCCGTCTCAGATCTCCTCTAATATGGTAGTGCATCTGCTATATAGAGCCTTCAACTAGCTAGAATCTAGTTCACTTGCTCATACCAATCACCCAGAACAAGATAACTAGATTATATTCTCATTTCTTCCGACACAAACTATTAAAAGGCCTCATCAAAGATTCTCTTAATTCGGAAAAGCTCAAGTAACTGCTGTTTCTTGCAAAAACTTCTCACTTTGTTAGCTAGCTGTTATTTTAGCTAAAGCCTCCAAATATACAAAGATACTAGTCATAGGGGATATCGTGAACTCGATTTTATTTGAAAAAAGTAGAAGAAGATTGATCCAAAACCACGACGAGCTGAGACTATTTTTTTTATTCTTCCATCATTATCCCTAATCACACAATGTTTTTGTTTCACTTTTCAATTGTATACTCCTATAGTCTCATTAGCGCGCAGTTTATTACTATTCTTAGCAACTACTTCTGTATCCTTACTATGTACACATTATTTTCGTTACATCCAAAAATTAGCAACACGCTTAACACACTACGCTCTATTTTCACTTTTCGTGAAGCTAAGTTGAACTATTTCAACATGTATCATTCGGCCGCTACATCCGCTTGGGAACGTGATTATATCACGTCTTTATTTTCATAGAATCTTCAAATGCCATATAAAGAAACGCAAGACTAGTGTAAACGTTGATGTATCTATTGAAAGGTTTATGGATAATTATTAATATTAGTATGACCGGATTCGAACTCGAGACTTCGGGATTGCACACATTACGTATGAGAATCAATGTATAAATAATTAATATATAAAATGTTGTATTTAATTATTTGATCACGAATAAAACAATTAACGGAAGTTGGGATTTAACGGAGTTTTGATTATCGGTCGTTAAATGTCAACGGGATATGAAGAAAAGTTAACAAGCCAAGAGAAGGTTTTAGGAATCCTCTTTTGGGCTTGTTTTGGCCGAAAACTATAGAATCCCACATCGGAAACTATAGTAAACTTGACATCTACCATAAGGCTATAAATACATCCCTATGTATTCATCCTTTGGTACACTAGATTTCAATAGAAGGCCAAACTTCTTCTTTCTTCCCTCTTACTCTTGGTCGACGTAGTGAATCCCCATTGTAAGGGATTTATGAGTGACCAACAAAGGTGTTTGGTTAATCTATTGTGATCAAGAACCTAGCTTTTCTCATTGATTCGCTACTAATACGTGTGTACAAGAATGAAGGGCCAATGCACTTGTGTTGGTAATCTTGGTATTCGACTAAAGGGGTCGAAAATTATAAACCCTAATTTTAAGGTTTAGGGTTTGTTCATGGTTCTTGCATGTTCTTTTAATTCGGTTAATTAATTTACAAGTATTATTCCTATTACTTCCGCTGCATGCTTTGATGATGTTTACATGTTTACTGTAATTGTTATGATTAGTAAAACCCAACAGTGGCATCAAGAGCCGTTAATACGTTGTAATTAATTACCGAAACACATAAAAATTGAATCTTTGTGATTATTACATGCTTTTATTGGTTTCTAGGGTTTTAAAAATTGGAACCCTAATTTTTTTATTATAAGGGTCGATTACCCTTTAATTTTTCATTAGGTTTTATTTTTTGTAAAACTTGTAGAAACCCTATGATTGCATGTATATTTTATGTGGTTTTCAGGGATAATTGTTATGTGCCATGATTATATGTGTATCTTGGGATTGAATAATTGTTATGTGGAATTCATGGTAAATACATGCATGTTTTATCATGGATTATTGATTATATGATTAAATTGTTAAGTATATATTTATCGTTAATTGTTAAGTTTATTCACATGTAATTCGTTTTGATAAATATTGAATTGGGAAAAACCTCAATATATCTAATGAATCAATTATGTGCTATGTGGTATGTGTTTTAGCTAATACTTACTCAATCGATTCATCGATGTATGTGGCTCACGTTGTACTTGATGAAAACACGTGGAAGTCTTGGTTAAACATATGCATTCTTAAACCTAGAATTGATTATTAGGGTTTTATCAAACATATTATGCATGTTGCTAATTGTTTTACATATGTTAATTGTTAAGTTATATGTATATTATTTGAGTTCCTTTTAATTTTATTAAAGTTTCTTTTGTTTATATTGTATGACACGTTAGTAAGCAAAAAGGGTTTTTTGAGAATAGAAAATTAAATGGACTAAATAATGGTGAAATTTGATTTGTTTTCTAAGTATTAAATCTTGAACTTTTAATGGACTGATGTACTAAATGGTTAGAACGGCTCACCCGCTAGAACAAACTCAAAAGGGGGTTCAAAGAAGTGCGCACAGTCACACTGAAAGGATTTCTAAGGTTATGCTTCAGCGCTTACTTGGTCCTCTGCCCCCTGTGCGTTCGATTGGAGCTACCTAGTATAACTATTCTATGTACGAAGCATCTTAGTGCAAAGTTGTAAGTTTCTCAACGCATTGATTAAAACTTTGTAGAATTTAATCTTAGCAATTTAAAACTATGAGTAAGGTTTTGAAATTTTTTGTGTTATGAAGATGTATGCATGCTTCTTCATACATAAGTTTTGATTACACATAAAAAATTGTACCCTTTAAAATTTAAGTTTATCCCATCTAATGATATGAAACACTTGAAGTTGTAATTTAGTTATGTGAGACCTTGAGCTAGATTACAATAACAAGGTGAATCTTTATGTTGTGTGAGACCTCAGCTTAAATAATTTGCAGTTTCTAAATAAGACAATTTAATTAAGTTAGTTAGTGAGACCTATAACTTAAGGCATAAGATGGGATAAAACATGCTTACATTTTGCACAATTGTTTGGCAAAATTGTAAATCCCATATTTTCTGGGAATTGAAAACTTTTTTGTCAATTATTGTTCTTCGACAATTACCTATTCTATACTTTCATCACTAGCAGATCAACTGATGTGGTGAAACTATGATAATGAGGGTCCTAGATTCAAGGAAAATTCTATGGTTAATATGAATTGACCTAAGGGTATTTTATTTTCTTGAAAGATTTAATTATCGAAAATACTAAAAAAATTGAATTTTGTTAATTCTTTTGATTGTATTAATGCAACATTAAACCGTAAACGTGGTTTGGGCTTTGGTAAATTGATCTAGTTCTGTTTTCAAACAAATGTTTGATCAAGAACAATTTACTAAAAGACAAACATAAACTCTTTTCCATGGAAGAAGAGTGAGACTCAATCCTATTCCTTTTCATGATTGAGAAAGGTATGTTAGGAATATTAGAATTGTCTAAATTCTAATATAACTCATAGCAACTTTAATAGTTAAGAAAATTGCACACCATGTTTTCCTTAAGAGATTTTTTTTGGGTAAAGGGGAGTAATCCTGCACCCTGGTAAATATATTAACCAAATAAATGTTTAAGTACAATGTATATGAGTGAGATCCCATATATCAGCCCGTTACATAGGCATAGAGCTTACATAACAAGATACTTCCAATTATCTAAACAAGAAACGAAACACTACTCAAATGATAACATATGACACAACGAAATAAGATTATATCCTAGGACCTTGAAACGTTGTGCCATACATGGCATTAAAGACATCCAAATTCCCAGGAAGATCACAAACCTGTTTCGCATAGTCATCGAAGTCATATTCATCATACTCATCTTCATACCCTTGGCCACCACCAAATAAATTAGCAGACTCATCAAATGGGTTAGCAACAACCTCATCTTCAGAATCAGACACCTCAATCTCTCCCACTTTAGAAAAAGGGTTAGCTCTCTTAGTAGAAGAGGTAGACGGAATAGGTTGACCATCATCATCCACAAGAGTAGCTTTCCCATCAATAAGTAGTTTTTCAAGCTTACCAATTTTCTCAACTATGGGAGTAGAACCAACATCCATTGTTCCCATTGAATCACTCACAAGCGGAACATGTGATGTAGAACCAGTCTTATTTAACACATCCTCATTAACCTCCATTGTACAACCCTTATCCACATCTGCTTCCTTAGAACAACCAGTAGAATCCCCAATCTTTGCCTCCTCAGAAGTAGAATCAACCACAGGACTTTGAATGCCCGTGTCCTCATGCACCTCAAGAGTCCCAAAAGAGTTAGAAGTAGTCACAGGAGTACCTGTAGCATTAACACTAGTAACGTCCGGTGTCTTCTTCTTTGGGATATAAACCTGCTTCCTAGGAGCAAATTTAGGACCCTTACCCATATTAATACCGCTAGACAACTTCGGACCTTGGGGTTTGACTTTCCGATTCTGCACCACCTTAAAACCATCATCATTCACATCCAAGGTCGAGGTGTGAGCATCAGCTTGATGCTCCTTAGGAGACTTCGGACAACAAGCATTATCATGCCCAAACACTTTACATTCCATGCAATGTGGAGGTTTCCATTCATATTCAACCTTGATACTAGCCGTAGTAAAGCCACTATCATCCTTTTTAGGGATAGCCATAGTTACCACATGTTTAAGATCAGCTTCCGATGATAACTCAACAAGAGCACGAGCAAAACTAATACGACCCCATGAGTCAACGCACATGGAGCTAGTGAATGCATCTAACATGATCGGCTTACCCACCTGAGTAGCAATAAGGCTCAACCCGTCTTCCGAATATGCAAGTAACGGCACATTATGCAATTTAATCCACACAGGCACTTTGGTAACCTCACTTTTGGACAATAGCACGTCAGGGGTCCATTTAGTAAGAATGATAGGAGAATTACGAATTATCCAAGGTCCTCGTTGAAGAACATTCTCAACACCCTCTTTAGAATCAAATTTAAAGAGAAATACACCATCATCATTCTTCATAAGTTTCTTTAAACCAAACTTACCCCATGTATTGGTGACATAATTCTTGACCAACTGAAATGCAATATTCTTGCCGACAAAGAAGCCAACAAGAGTATTATCATAGCTGTTAAACACACCCTCCATAGCAGCCTTAGGAAGAACTGTATCATGATTATCAATTCGATTCTCATTCACCAATGAACGGAAGTTAACTTTCCTAGATACACGTTCCGAGTTTAACACATTAGCAAACGACCTCACTTCATTGTGTATACTATCACTCACATTAAGACCAGAAGTAGAAGCATTCTTACCATCCTTCGAAGCAACATCCGGACCACCAGCATTAGTTTCAAAATTAACGTTACCCGAATCAGAAGTCAAAGGACCATCACGAGTATAAGGGTGACTCGAATTGTCCAGATTTGCATCACCCCACACAGACTCAAACGTACCATCAAACTCACTAGGACTGCGAACAACCCTAGCAGCATTACGCAAGTCAGGACCAGCAGCAGAATCAATTCCATGCTCTCCTCTAAGCTGTTTAAGCCTAGCCTCCAGCGATTCATACGGATTAGGTTCTATAGAGATTTCATTACCCTCTGTTGGTGATTGAATTCTTATATGACATTTTGGTCAACTAGAAAACATTTTTGACATTTTATGAGTTATTAAATTAGAAGCTAGACTAATTACCGCAAAATTGGTAAAAGACAAACTATTATATTTTATCTAGTTGTTTTGTTTTGACCAATTAAAGGTGCTACACACCATTGTGGGGATAGTAGACCTATTAAGGGAAGAAATTGCATGCTCAATTTTTCAAGTTAATAGCATTGATGGATGATTCATCATCTACAAAGTAGAATACACTCTTTTATTACCTAAGTAATTGTTACGAATGGTCTTACAAAGGGGTAGCAACGTAATAGCATGCTATTCTCATTGGTTAATGAAACACTTACAATGTTGTCAAATCCAGTGAGAGTATAGTGTATTACTGAATAAGACATTATTGTAACGTTGTCTAATTCAGTGGGAGTTACAAGATTTATTATCTTGGTAGTAACTCATATTATTTCTAGATTTTCTTGAAATAATACATTACGTTCAAAAATGTAGACATTCAAATTCTCAAGGATAGTCATGAACGTTTTCTTGATAAATTAAGTGGTCCTACATCTACTTGTAATACTTATATATCTATGACACCATCATATTGTTCACATAAACAAAATGCAAGTCGTGTTGTTTGTGTGCTATATGATGTTGTTCTATGCACAAGTGGGAGAAGTATTTATTGTGTGCAAAGGAACAACACATACAAATATGATTATTGGATTCTCTTGATCGTAAGGTAAGAGCTTAACGTTCTAATAAGATTGACTTTTTAGAACATGTGTCAAGATTATAACATAGACTACTTTTATGTCTTATGTCATTCAAATTATAGAAACACTTGAAGATACATTTTAGGTTAAGTGAGATCTTGGCTAGATTGTAATCTCAAGGTAAATCTCTACTTGTCGTGGGATCGGGCGTGGATGTTTTTACAGTTTCTTAAAGTTGAACACTTCATGAAATGACATAAATAAATAAAGTAATATAATACTATCTTAAATATTTATGTATTTTTAGAATGACATAAATAGATGGAGTAGTATATTAACTTGAAAATTAATTAATTGAAACCATGGTGTGGTGTTCATAATAACTTTAAATTATACATGGTTATGTGTTTCTGTATAAACTCACAAACATGTGGTCTTTTAAAGACTTATAATATAAAGTAAGATATTATAACTGTTATGTCTTTTGACTTTGTCAAAGAATACTTATGTTATAATAAACATGCAATTGGCTTGAATATTCTATTATACCATTAAGTTGACTTAGTTGGTAAATAGGTAAGCCAAATGGAATAAGTTTATCTTACATATTGTTAGATTGTCTTACAATATTAATTCTAATGAAATACTGTATGTATATGGTATGTTCAGTTAGAAGAATCAAACTTTTGTCATATTGTTTGATTCAAGATAACTATATCCTCTTTTCTTCCAAAAGTTATCAAGGTTAAAAATTGAGTATTGATTGGATATACTTAATAAAACTCAAACCTAGAAGATTATTAAGACACCATTTAAGTATGGAATGTGATGAATCACATTGAGTCTTATATTGAAGTCTGATTTGTTAAAACTACTTATGGAGTAGGTTATTAACGAACAAGATTTACGAACTGTCAATGTGTTTTGTAATATCCCAAAAGAAAACAATTTAGTGTTGTTCTAATTGCTAAAGTATTTATAGATAGTCTTTAAATTACAAAAGCAAGTGGGAGTTTTGTTTAGATCTTGAAGAGATTAAATTACAATTACAAAACACATAATCTTCTAAAATACACTAGTAAATATCATGATGAGGTCAAATCTGATAGACCTCAAGATGGTGGAATTGTCATTCATAGATCCGCAAGGATTCTCAGATAATTGATTGATGTGCTGAGATATATGAGTTGCAGGATTATGGTAAACCTGTTAATCATGATGATGCATTTACCTAATATTGAATTGTGGTAAATTATTCATACTATGAATGTTAAGATGTTGTCCAAAAAGATAATCAACTTTGGAAACTTGGTTTATCTTAATGAAGATGAGTTTCTTCAAAAAGAAAGAAAACCCTAGTGGTTTAAATCCTTGTGTAGAAATCATATGGACAAAATTGTACATGTGTTTAATGCATGACTTGTGACAAGATTATTAATCACACTTAAGCAATTAACTGTAATTGAATATTCTTTCCTTGGCACATTAAATCTATAATGATTATAATTGTCATACTTATTTTCATTAATATGAAAAATGACAATGGAATATTAAAACTCTTTCTTGTGTGATTGCTTTTACGAGGACGATAAGTAATACAAATGAGTTTTATGAATTCACATAATCTTTGAAAATGTACAAACTGCAAGAATCCATAAATGGATATATGCATGCATCTAGGAGATGATTCTTATGTTTAACTATTAAATCCTAGTTTTGGTTTAAAATTAAAATAAGATAATTTCTAAGTATTCCTGAAAGCTAGTGGGAGTATTATGTTTATTTTCTTTAAATCTTATATGTTGTGGGTAGTAACATTCCATCTAAGCTAAATGTTAAGTTTTAGTTTGGAATGGAACTTCACTTGAAAGATTTAGAAAATAAGACATACAACCTTGGAATATATGTTTATTATTAATAATAAACATGTGCGGTAAAATAAATGAGTCTAATAGAACATGATATATCATTTGGAAAATGGATATGTAGAACATGAATTAAATCTTTGTTTGACATAAGGATTTTTCATGTACATCATGTTGTTGTTGTATCATGCTTGAATGTAAGATGATTTAACAACATTGATATCTAATGAGTTATTAGATAACTAGTGTAGTGAATATTCTAATAGAATATGTTTGAATCTAGAATTACATTCCTCAGCCTGGAATTGCTCTCAAAATTCTATAGATGAGCAATACAGCAATTGTTGCGTAATTGTCATAGCTAACAAACTTGAAAGTTTGGAAGGCATCAAACATTACACTGTAGATATTTAAGTTTACGGAGATTTTAAAGAGCATTTTATTGTTTGTATACAATGATGCTGGTTTAATTGAGATGACACTCAATACTAGTCATGGTAGGATTTCATCCTTGTAAATGACCTTGTGAACTAGGTGTGCTCAACTAAGAGCATAGTTGCATTATACATTAAAGAATAAGAATACTTTAAACTTTAAAATGTTTGAAAGTTTGATTGTAATAAATTGGTGGTTGAGGATGTCACACATTTTATGAAATATTATGTGGCAATATCAAGATATTTTGAATGCACACATACAATAATTTCACTAGTTGAATTCTTGAAATAAGTATTCTCAAAATTTCGATAGATCAAAGTTAGTTGAAATTATGCCTTGTCAACAAGTATGATTGTCATTACTTGAGGCATAATTCATTAACAAGTATTATCATGCATTGATCTATTTAGTATTTGGATAAGGGATCTTATGAACAAATATTATTTAAATGAAATAAAATATTGGTTATGTTTATTTTTCATTTTCTTAATATTATATCCTATATTTGCATGTTTAATCCGTGAATAACTTATGTTATTTTAAATAGTCCGTTGTCGATCAATGATGTGGGAATGTCATTGAATTAAGACAAATCTGAGTTTTGGTAGAATATACTTTTAAAGTATATTGATGCGTGGGACATACCAGATTCACATGATATTCAATGAATTGAATATAGGACTCATCCCAACTTTACATGATGATACTTTATGGATCTTTGTCATTAAGTATATCATGAAGTGTTTATCCTCAGACTTGAGATACCAGATAACTGATATGAATGTAGTGCATTTGTGTAAGATAGTCTAACGCTATCCGTAACTAGCAGTTATAAGGGCTATTTTCAGAAGTGTTAGAAAGTTCATGAGTTATGTTTGTAGTCAAGAGAATTTGTTCCTTTGAATTTGTTTCAAAGCATAATACTATAATTGGGCCCCTCGTAGGGTTGACAAGATGTTTGTATGGGCATACCCAAGATCTATCTGGAATATGTTAGATGATTTGGTAATCTTGTTCAATCAAATACAAAGAGAAACAGAGTATTAACTTATGAAATGACTTGATCCATATTCGTAGTTAAATGTAGTATTAGTAACAAAAGGATAAGTAAAAATGATGAATCATTAAATGGTTTTTCCAGGAGACCATACTCGATTCGATCTGGGGGCATTGGCGTGTTAAAGCTAGACTAACCAATGTCATTACTATATTAAGTAATATCCAAGTGGGAGCTGAAAGGTTTATGGATAATTATTAATATTAGTATGACCGGATTCGAACTCGAGACTTCGGGATTGCACACATTACGTATGAGAATCAATGTATAAATAATTAATATATAAAATGTTGTATTTAATTATTTGATCACGAATAAAACAATTAACGGAAGTTGGGATTTAACGGAGTTTTGATTATCGGTCGTTAAATGTCAACGAGATATGAAGAAAAGTTAACAAGTCAAGAGAAGGTTTTAAGAATCCTCTTTTGGGCTTGTTTTGGCCGAAAACTATAGAATCCCACATCGGAAACTATAGTAAACTTGACATCTACCATAAGGCTATAAATACATCCCTATGTATTCATCCTTTGGTACACTAGATTTCAATAGAAGGCCAAACTTCTTCTTTCTTCCCTCTTACTCTTGGTCGACGTAGTGAATCCCCATTGTAAGGGATTTATGAGTGACCATGAGCATAACAAAGGTGTTTGGTTAATCTATTGTGATCAAGAACCTAGCTTTTTCTCATTGATTCGCTACTAATACGTGTGTACAAGAACGAAGGGCCAATGCACTTGTGTTGGTAATCTTGGTATTCGACTAAAGGGGTCGAAAATTATAAACCCTAATTTTAAGGTTTAGGGTTTGTTCATTGTTCTTGATATCGTGTGTTCTTGATTCGCTAAAAGGTACGCATGTTCTTTTAATTCGGTTAATTAATTTACAAGTATTATTCCTATTACTTCCGCTGCATGCTTTGATGATGTTTACATGTTTACTGTAATTGTTATGATTAGTAAAACCCAACATCTATTACTCGTGAAGCTAAGCTGAACTATTTCAACATGTATTCCTTGAGTTGCTACATCCACTTGAGAACGTGATTATCAAGGCTTTATTTTGACTCCCTATAATGTTCTTCGTTGCACTCTGGAAAGTACTCTCCAAGTAGGATATAAAGTGCTTATAGTCCTAGATATAAGGTTCACGTACTCCTCACCGCCATCATTGTCGCCCTCACCATCATTGCTCGTATCCTCTCGATGATCATAGTCATACGCCCCCCATCAGAATCTGAGCTTTAGTCATTCTCCGAGTCTTTGTCCTCGTTTGAGCCGGAGGATCTGCAACAAACATGGTACTTTAAGCAAAGGACACATCTAATTACAATTATATTGCAAACGCTATGTACCGTAACCTTAGAATTGAAAATTCGAAGACAATCACAAGCCTACGTACATTGTTGATAAACAAGTAATACGCAACCCTCCTTGAAAACAATAATAAAGAATTGAGGTATCTATAAACAACCATAAGTAGTAACTAAGAATCACATATACTTACACACTAGTACACCCAATTCTTTCAATTAAAACAACAAATACAATAAGGTTGTGCGGGCGATTGTGAAGTAGCTAATGAAAACATCTAGTGCGTTAGGCAAATGAAAGTGTCTACTTATCTGATGTGTAAACAAATACCCTGAACGACAATACTACTGTCTTTGTCTTGTTAACCAGTATTTAATCATAAAACATACATATGCATCAATGCCTGACTACTTTTTCATCACCTGAAAATGAACTTGCTATTACTTCTTCTTTTATTTTTTTATTTTTTTTCTGTTTATAGATGTGTCTAGTAGCAACTAATTCAGCTGTTTGCCTATTAAACAACAAATTCAAGAACAGATCAAGTCCATCCTTATGGATATAGTTTAACTAACAAATGATTCAAAACTGTTAACTAACAGATCTAATTTAATGTATCTATAACTAATTAAACTAACAGCTTGTTTTACATAAAGTTTCACCAACAGATTCAATGTATAATTAACTTATTTCACTAACAACTACAACTAATCCAACAAAATGATGACTGTTAAACCTAAACAATACCAAAAAAAACTTATAACAATGGAGTACCAAAATAAAAATTTATACCTAGTGACTTGGGGCTATGAGTCATCAACGATAATGGGACTTTACTTCCGAGAACATCTTTTTTATCTGTATCCTATGCTTCTAACTTCCACTAAAATTGATCCCACGCTCACCAATACCCGTTTGATCACCAAACGCAAGAATTTCAAGATCTTTCGTCAACGACCAAACAAGATATTATCTTCAATATTACCACTTTGTATCCATGGCGATTGAGCTACATATGCCTTTGTACCTTCTACTTTCGCGCTTCCCGATACCTTAGACACCTCACCTAATATACAAGACAGTAAGCTCGACTTCTGTGATCCAACTGTCCCACAAACAGCAATACGCATACCATGATTCACTCTAATGTTTATATGTTTTGTTGGGGCTGTGAGTCATCGACGATAATGGGACTTTACTTCCGAGAACATCTACAACAACAATAAATCATGATGAAAAGTTCTTGACAGGTCTGGATCGGGTGGAGGACGGATGATGACCATCATATATACTTGGTATGTTGTGTTTGTGTTGTGAGGGTTGTTTACCGGTAGAGCTATGTGTGTGTTAGTGTATTGGATTACAGATTTGCTTATCAACATGGACGTCCTTTCCAACGAGAACAGCCTAAACATGGAAGTCCATTCCAACGAGAACAACATAAACATGGAAGTCCATTCCAATGAGAACACCATGGAAATCGAGGTTATTGACCAAGGAAAGCGCTGTGAAAATTAATTAACAATTTTCAGTGAGTGTCTTTCTTTGTTTGTGAATTATTTTTTATTTTCTGTAAAAGGAAATCACGAAGAATGGTTATAGAGAGCTGATTAAATTTGATGGTTAAATTTGATGATTAAATTTGATTGTTAAATAGTTCATTTTAAATAAATAAACTATATAAGCCAAATCATGGTTAAATTTGATTTATAAACCACCTCTGACAGCTTCGTAGTTCATCCTATGGCTGGTTCAACTCAGAGATCGGTTAGGCATGTTCTGCGGGTTTGGCAGATTCAGTTTCAGGTAAAGTACTGAAAACCGTATCACTCGTCAAATTTAAGCTCTCTATATCAAATTATCTATAACCATGCATGCATTAAAAGGAAATAAGAAAGAGTGTTTAATTTTAAACTGAATAGATAAACTATATAAACCTAATCATGGTTAAATTTGATTTATAAACCACCTCTGACGAGCTTCGTAGTTCATCCTATGGCTGGTTTATATAGTTTCAGTAAAAGGAAAAAAGAAAGAATGGTTAAATTTAACATGCTAAATTTGATGTTACTTAGGATTGACTTGAAAAAGAAGGGCAATAGTGGACTTGCTCGTGTGGTAAAGGTGGACTATGAATGGTAGACTGATCAAGAGAAACAGGAATACGCAAGCGAGGTAGTGGTGGGGCAAAAGAAGGCACCCTATCGCGTAATATGTGATGTAAACTATTTTATTAAATTTTTGGATGAGATGCCATAGATTAATAAAGAAAAGTTAGGGGACAGCCCGTTTGAACATTTTCTGTGAATCTGAAGAATAAAAAGCTGAAACTGGATCAAGTAAGCGTGACTCTATCACTATGTCTTGAAGAAAAGTTAGGGGACAACCCATTTTCACATTTACAATTGTTGTCTAAGGGACGGAGAAGGAAGTCATGGAGGCTACAAAGGAATACTTCTCGGCACTAATGGGGATAGTGGACATGGACCCTATTTCAGATAACCAGAATATAGATGAGAGCATAAAAGAGAAATTTTGCGTTCGTTCCAAAAAAGATAAGTCGAAAGATATTTTCCTGAAGATGGTCAAAGATGTACTCAAAGATGTAAACGAGGATGAAAATCACATTAAGAGAGCATTTGCGCTTATAGCAATGCTCTATATTGTTTGCCCCCCCAAAGCGTACTACTCTTGAAAAGCACTTGGTTCGTTATGTGAATGATGTAAATACTCTCAAGAGACAACGTTGGGCATCTTTGGCTATATAAACTCTTAAAAGGTAGATATTATGGGAAATGGAAGACGAATATTATAGGGGGGTACGTCTTTTTCTTGCAGGTTAGTTTGATTAATTTTATATGGTAAAGTTCAAATATAGGTGGCATTTCATAATTTGTTCTATGTTTATGCAGTTGTACCTCATGTGGAAGCAAGATGAGGGGTTGAAACTGTTGAAGATTGATGAAGAACAGATAAAAAAGTTCAAATTGAAATAGGAGGTTAATGAACCCTGCTCTGCTTAGTATCATCTAAAAAAATACTCTTCTTTTAATTGCTTTCCCCTTATTTACAACAAGACTATTCACTAACCTCCCATTTCAATTTGAACTTCTTTATCTGTTAATCATCAATCTTCATCAGTTCCAACCCCTCATCTTGCTTCCACATGAGGTACAAATGCATAAACATAGAACAAATTATAAACGCCGCCTCTATTTGAACTCTATCATATAAAATTAAACAAACTAACCTGCAAGAAAAAGACGCACCCCTATAATCTTTATCTTCCCGTTCCCGTCATATCTACCTTTTAAGAGAGTTGATATCGCCAAAGATGCCCAACGTTGTCTCTTGAGAGAATTTACATCATTCACATAACGAAGCATGTGCTTTCCAAGAGTAGTACGCTTTGGGGGGCATACAATATAGTGCATTGCTATAAGTGGAAATGCTCTCTTTATGTGATTTTCGTCCTCATTTACATCTTTGAGTACATCTTTGACCTTCTTCAGGAAAATATCTTCCCACTTATCTTTTTAGGAACGGACGTAAAATTTCTCTTCTATGTTCTCATCTGGTTATCTGAAATAGGGTCCATGTCCACTATCCCCATTAGTGTCGACAAGTGTTCCTTTGTTACCTCCATGACTTCCTTCTCCGTCCCTTAGACAACAATTGTAATGTGTAAATGGGTTGTCCCCTAACTTTTCTTCAAGACATATTGATAGAGTCACTCCTACGTGATCCAGTTGCAGCTTTTTATTCTTCAGAAAATGTGCAAACGGGTTGTCCCCAAACTTTTCTTTATTAATATGTGGTATCTCATCCAAAAATTTAATAAAATAGTTTACATCACATATTACGTGATAGGGTGCCTTCTTTTGCCCCACCACTGCCTCGCTTGCGTATTCTTGTTTCTCTTGACCACACGAGCAAGTCCGCTATTTCCCATCTTTTTCAAGTCAATCAAGTAACATCAAATTTAGCATATTAAAATTAACCATTCTTCCTGTTTTCCTTTTACAGAAACTATATAAACCAAATTTATTTCAAAATCAAATTTGGTTTATATAGTTTAACTCTGAGTTGAACCAGCCATAGGATGAACTACGAAGCTGGTCAGAAGTGGTTTATAAATCAAATTTAACCATGATTTGGTTTATATAGTTTATCTATACAGTTTAAAATTAACCATTCTTCTTTATTTCCTTATAATGTAGATGGTTATAGATAAGCTGATATAGAGAGCTCATTAAATTTGATGAGTAATACGGTTTTTAGTACTTAAACTAAAACTGAATCTGCCAAAATCGCAGAACGTGCCGAACCTCTCTAAGTTGAACCAGACAAAGGATGAACTATGAAGCTGGTCAGAGATGGTTTATAAATCAAATTTAACTATGATTTGGTTTATATAGTTTATCTATTTAAAAGGAACTATTTAACCGTCAAATTTAATCATCAAATTTATGCATCGAATTTAATCAGCTCTCTAAAACCATTCTTCCTGATTTCCTTTTACAGTAAATAACAAATAATTCAAAAACAAAGAAAGACACTCACTGAAAATGGCTTGCCTCGGTCAATAACCTCGATTTCCATGGTGTTCTCATTGGAATGGACTTCCATGTTTAGAATGATCTTGTTGGAATGGACTTCCATCTTTAGGCTGTTCTCTTTGGACATGACTTCCATGTCGATAAGCAAATCTGTAATCCACAGTTTATAGATTTATAACCAAAAATAGACACAATAATCCTTTCTGATAATGTAGCACAAAAAAGTTGATTTTATTGGTTAATATTGGTCGATCAAAGCTGTAACAAATCTATTTCAAATAAAGTAACTAAAATAAACAAGTAACCAAAATTCATTGCCAACCCTAGTAATCAGGTTCGACCTATTCATTGGGTGTTGTATCATATAATGTCATCAGACGAGGCTACAGAGTTGAAGTTCTCATGAAGTCCTCACAAGAGTCAGGTTTAATCCTCACTAGTTTTCAACATCTTCACAATTTGGTGATGAGTAGAACTTTAGTGATTTATATCACAATTTATATTGTATTAGTTTACAATATTAAATCTAATTTACAAAACGTAAAAATTGAAGTGGACATTAAATCAAAGGGGTACGTTGCATTTACTAATTTCATTCTTTGTATTAATGAGTATTGACACAAACTGAAAATTTAATACTCTTCACTGTTGATTCTATAATATTGTAAACGTATGTACAGGCTGAGAAGCTTTAACTTGCGAGATTGATTGGAAAGTTAAGGTGAGCAATCTCGACCAAAGCCGCCTCACATCTGTTATTATTTGGTGGCTCGTATTTAGAGCTTGGAGGGAGATTCCAACGGAGAAGACATGATCAGTTAGAGCTCTGGAATTGGAGAAATCGAGTTGTAAACGCTCAGCTCGACTTGATCGATAAGCTTAAAGAGGAGGACGTCTTTCCAAGTATTCAACGCGTCTCTCTCCTTTGGATCTCTGCTTGTATCTCGGCTAAGAAGAAGGCGAACTGGGCTTGTTGGACATCAAAGCCTTTTGAATTTTTTTTTGTATACTCAGTTTTTGTTTGTCTCCTGCTTGGAGCTTTCTAATTCAATTCAGCCTTAAAAAAAAATAATACTCAGCTCAATGTTATACTTTACAACTCTGGACTAAGTAACAGAACCAAATCAAAAACATCATCTAAACAAAAAACACAAAACATACTAAACAGCTCAACAACAACAACCTCGTATTTATGTTTTTCAACAACCTCGTATTTATGTTTTTCAATAAAACTAACCATATAAACACGACAACTATATTATTAAAGGGGAAATCAGACCCTCTTCGTACTCAATGGCTTTTATGTAATCCATATGACTTGGAGAATGCTTTAGGAATTTATATGATAATTTTGATGTGTCGTAGATAATCAGTTCGTTTCTAGCACCCTTCATTAGAATTCTTCCATCATCCATAAGATTTATAATGTGGACACCCTCTCTGCCCCTTATATCCTCCGCCATTGGATAAAAATCGAATGGCAACAAACATGACTTCGACCATGAATTCTTAACACCTTGTTCTGTCTTCATTACCCACATATTGAACTTGTTAGAATGGTTGTTCTTGTGGCTGGTGATCATTGAAAGGCATCCATGTAACGTACCCAAATGACTCCCGCTCTTAATATGTTTACAAGGTAGATGTATCTTTGAAATTACCATCTGGTTAACATCGAGGGCCACTATCTTATTATATGCAAGCCAATACAAAGATCCATTTACAAACGTACCCACATCACTCCAAAAATAAGTGTCTTTCAAGAGGATTTCTGACGTGTTCCATGACCTCTCTTTAAGATTAAAGACATCACAAGTGTAACAATTTTCATTGCAATTGGGAAAGTTTCTAAACCTAACAATCTTCAACTCATCTTCGGTTGCACCATAGCCAAATCCATAACTACATCCGGAGTCATAGAAAGGGGAATATGGATCAGGAATTATCTCGGATGCACCTGTAAATGGATTGTATAGGATTATATGACTAGTGAAATTTACAGACTTACTCCCACCATCTTTATGGTCATGAACAACTAAAGCGACTATCCCATTGAATGTTCCTATAATTCTAATATCTCTAACACCACCGTCAGTCCGGCATTCAAAAGGATAGTGAAGCTTGACCATGTCATCACCGCAAGGTCCATTGTCCTCTAAGGCATGAAATTCTGGGGCAACAAGAAGTATCTTTCGACGTAATCTTGCCTTCATAAAATAAGGATCTGAAACCAAACGATTCCAATGTGTTGAGACACATCTGGCCCGTAGTAAAGGCTTTGTTGGAAGTCTTGCTAGTATATTTTGAATAATATCATCAGGTATGTTGACGCTCGCCGTCTGCATGTATACAAGAAATAAACACAAAAAATTAACAGCAATAACAAAAGTGCATCATGTGGTTGGAAATTATCATCTTGAATTTTTCCATGTAAATAGCTTCTTTAATGTCTAGGTTATATGGTTTCCATTACATTCAAATTCTATTCACCTTTTTTTTTTTTTTTTTTTTTTTTTTTTAATCTATATCATATGTAAAACTCTAGACATCGATGCAATTACGATACTGCAGCCTAAATATACAGTGTTGTCAAGTTTCATTAAAGACCTTTTCTTAAGATTATGTGAACAAACTTATCTTTCAAAAAATAAAAACCAAGAAAAGATAGTTGTATTACCTTCCCAGTGAATGGCTTACACTGATCAGTTTGTTGTTTGTTTGCTACGGTTGATTCTTTTATCGTCAACTTCTTCATGGATTGATAGACGGTATCGTATCCTTGCAAGATTGCTCCACTCCATTGGCCTGGAAACCGATCAGGCCAAGGTTGTTTATAATAATCCAATGGTATTGCAAACTCCACCTCATAATCTTCGTTTTCAAATAATGATATTACACGTGATGGCTTAGTTTCCGCAATATGAATCAAATACTTGTTATCATCATGATTGACCACAATATTGTCCCCCGTTGTTAAACAAGCGACGCTGTCCCTAAATGCTTTCTTGAGAACCAGTTTCGGGTCCGAGAGAGTAATGAATTTAGTGGCACGTGGTTGTACCTTAATGTAATTCCCTTCAGGGAGACACGTATTTTTTACGTTCACTAGTTCACCTTCTTTGATTCTCAATTTTTTCATCATCCAAGTGGGCAAGAAAACAAACCCGTCATCAGCTGTGAACTCGGCAACACCGCAGTGGTAGTGGAGATTACTTGTGTCGTTGGATTTTGCAATGCGGAAGGTCATCCTGCAAAACAGTTTTTGGCAACTACCGAGGGCGGAAACTGGCATGATGATATTGTTTCCTGCTTCAAGATTGGTTTTGTCGAATTCTGATAGTGGGAAACACATGTAGGATTGGGTGTCATGATCAGTTTGATCATCGGATCCCATTATCAAGTATGAATCTAGCTGGAGACTCGACTGACTATTAGAAAAGTACCTTAGGATAATTGGTCCGAGTATTTTTATAGGCGATAAAGTCTATTGAATGTTTTGTATATATGTAAATTTAGGTTTGGTTTTTTGGTTATGGAATGTTTTGGAAACGCCTAGAGATTCTGTTTATGGGACATGTTAACAAATATGGGAAGTGGAAAAATTCCAAATTTGAGTATATTATACTGGGGAAAATAAATAAAACAAATATTATTAGTATAGGTTTTTTTTATGAAGTGTTTTAATTTAATTGTCCATTATTATAAATAATTAATGAAGTTTGATTGAGCTTACCGTATTATCTTTGATTAAAATTACTAATACAAACTTTAAAGAAACAATAATTAACTAGTTTAAGGTAAAACAGTTATTATGTAAAAAAGTAAGAGAGAGAAAACGGTAATAATGGCTTCATCCGTCTCAAAATAATAGTTCATGTTTCCTTTTCATAATGTACCAATTTAATTGTCTAATACTAAAAATAGAGAGGAAAGTTTGATTGAGTTTACTATATTACCTTTGGTTGAAATCAATATTACAAACTTTAAAAAAAAGACATTAATTAATTAATTAGGGGCTAATAACCTATTAAAGCACTATATTTGTCAAAAATGACAGTTCTGCGTAACGAACTAAAAAAATAACTATTTTAGACATTAATGCTGACATTTTTGTCTTCATGTGAGTAATAAAGATAAAAAAAATTGTAATGACCATTTTACCCTTCAATTTTTAAAAATTGTATCCATTGTCCCAAGGATAAATTACATAAATGGTCCCTCTACGTTTTAATCTAAAAAAAATAAAAATAAAATCGCATGTCGTAAAAAAAGTTCTAAAAAAATTATTTCAGAAAAAAAATTCAAAAAAAAAGAATTTCGAAAAAAAACTCAGAAAAATTTTTTTATCGAAAATTTTGAAAAATTCAAAAAAAAAGTATTTCGAAAAAAAAATTCAGAAAAAAAAATATTTTGGAACAAAATTTTCGAAAAAAAAGTATTTCGAAAAAAAAATTTTAATTTGGAAAAAAAATTTCGAAAAAAAAGTATTTTGAAAAAAATTCAGAAAAATAAACTCGAAAAAAAAATTTGGAACAAAAATTTCGATAAAAAGGGACGATGGACGCAATTTTTTCCAAACGACATGGACCATTTATGTAATTTAGCCTAGGGACGATGGATGCAATTTTTGCAAACCCCCAGGGACCATTTATGTAATCTGGAAGGGTAAAATAGTCATAATACTTAAAGAAAGACAAAAATGTCAACATTAATGTCTAAAAGAGTTATTTTTTTATTTCGCTAGGCAGAACTGCTATTTTTAACAAGTATAGTGCTTTAATAGGTTATTAGCCCAATTAATTAGTCGGGTAAAATGGTCATCATGCAAAAGAGTTAGAGAAAGAAACATTAATAATTGTGTTTTTATTAAAGCGTGTGTTTTTTCTTTATCATAGGGCACTTATTTACCGTTCAAAAAAAAATAGGACAGTTATTTTGAGACGGAAAGAATATGTTTTTTTTTTTTTTTTTTTTAATTTTGAAATATATGTTTTTAACAATTAGTTTGGAGCGGAAGAAGTAGATGTTGAAGGGAATTGGATAGCCCAACTAAGTTTACATAAAGCTTTAGAACAAGGGGTATGGTGGCATGCCCTTATGCATGTCATTGTGCCACTTCGGCGCTATGTCAGCTTTTCACACTTCACATTCACACACTAAAAACACCCATCCCTCATCACATGCCGTTTGCGTACGGTTGTGCACATTTTTGGGCCACACATTTTTTTTTTTCAAATTTTCACACAAACTAAATATTAATTCATAATAAAAATTACAATACGAAAAATAAGCAAATACAATACGAAAAAAAAAAAAAAAAAAAAACATGTACGAAAAAATACGAAAATTAAAAACACATGCGAAACTTAAAAGATAAAATACTAATTCGGGAAATTTTGTTGTTGTTGATATTTCTTCATGATTTCATCTTTTTGATATTCGATGAACCTTGCTCGTTCCGATGGCAAACTCAGGTCAGTTGGCGTATTCAGAAACCTCAACTCTTCCATTTTCATTATCACCTCGTCTTTTCTCCTCGCCGACTCGTACAACATTTGAGCAGATTCTCGTTTTAGTCGATACTTATTTTGCATAATGGCCAAAAGGTTTGGCGGGTTACTTCTGTTGGTGCTTGACGAGGTTTCTGATCTTGATTTCTTCGAGGGACATCTTTTCTTGCCCGGGGGTCGTGTTCTTGCGTCAGGGCCGAAGAATTCTGCACTCCCAGTTTGATCATCCGGGTCGACGGCTTCAGGCGGATCTCACTTGTGCTGGTCTTACAATATTTCCCAAGCATTTTCTTGCGTAAACTTTTGATTTCCTTTTGGAGACTCTTCAAGAAATGCTTGCTTTGCACGCTTCATAAAATTCGCCTCGTTTTCTCCACTTCTATTTCCAATACGTTTCAAACGCCTAGCGTTAGAGTTGAACCTTGTACAATTGGCGTTCAAAGTTGCCCAGTTTCCTGTTAGCATATCCTTGGTATGCTTATGATGAGCGGAGGCGTTGTACTACTGAAGAACCCTTTTTCAAAACGAATAATATCCTGAACCCGACATACCAAACATAGTGACTTCATACGGCTTCGTATTCGGATTCGGTGTCGGGTACTTCGATTGTGGTACGTTTTGCAGGTCGTTTTTCCGTCCACCTTTGGCCGACGAGGGTTTTTTTTTATAGCGGGATCGGTTCGTTTTCTTGAGGTGGATTTTGTTGGAGATTTTGAGATTGTTGGTTAAGCACTTGATTTTGATATTGTTGATAAACTTGTTTGGGAATCAACATATTCGGCATGCCTCCTAAACCCGACATACCAGGCATAGAGTATTAGATACCAAACGAAGGATATTGCAAAGATGTCGAATAACCGGATGTGAGTGTATTTGGGTTAGACAAGGACTCTTATTGTGACAAATTTAGTAGATTTTGGAAAAATTGATCGTGAGGGTTTTGAGACATGTTTTGTTTTTGAGTGAAAGTGAAAATAAATATGTTTTTTAGTGTGTAAAATGATGATGGAATGATAAATATTGTGAGTTAATGTGTTTATATAAAGTGGTAATTGTTATTTTTGTTTATTTTTTTAAAAACATAAAGAAAAAAAGAAAACTAGCCGTTGCATTTTCAAATGGTCGATGACTTGTTTGTTTGTGAGTGTGGTGAAAAACAAACACAATATCAATATATCAAATTAACCGTGAAATTCGACAAATTAACCTTTTAGGAAAAGGGTTAACGTGCCAAATCTCACGGGTGTGATAAAAGTGATACCGGAAAAGTGATTTCCCGGGTCGTGTCCCAATAAGGTGTGAAATTGACGGTGTCGTTGAGTTTCGTGATTAGGACTTGAATTGGTTAAACGAATTTGGATTTGATTTCGTTATTCTACAAATTGAAGAACGGGAATAAAAATAAAGCATGTAAAACAAAGAAAATACTAAATAAACTACTACTAAGCCTAAGGAACAATAAAACAATGCTAAACTACATCCTAGGGTGCTAAAATGCAAAAACGCTAAAAACCGGGAACACACTAAGCCCCGAAAGTAAAAAAAAAAATTCAATTTAAGTCCTACAAGTGTGAAAACAATTTTCCTACATTCTAAATGACTAAAAATAATTTTAAGAAAAAGCCGGGAATTTTTTCGACTTTTATTTTATTTATTACGAATTAAAAACTAAATTAAACTAATTAATTAATTAAAAATACTAAACTATTTTATAAAAATCTGAGAAATTTAAAAAAATACTTTAAATGAAACTGAAGTTAAGAAAAATAAAAAAGTTGAAGGTTGCTTTTTGAAATAAGCTGCTAATAAGGAAAATTAAGCTATATGAACTTAAACTAAAAGTGACATTAAATATTAAAGATGCTGAAGGTATGACAAGCAATACCCACTAGAGCAGTTGGCAAAGTGTTGTGCGTGGGCTTGCTGTTGATGCTTAGAGACCCAGGTTCGATTCCTGGGTCAGTCACTTCTTTTAACTTATTTTTTTTTTATCTTTTGCAACTGAACAAGAGACCAAATGAAGACCTTTTTACAAAAACTTTAAGTTACTAAACTGAAAATAAGCTGAGAGAAATAAAAAAAAAAAAAAAAAAAAAAAAAGGAACAGAAGCTGAAAAAAAAACTACTAAAGGACTGTTTGGTTCTTGGCCTAACTAAGTGACATCAAAAGCTAGATAAAAACTTGCAAAAGCTTCTATAAGCTACCTATCCAAGCTCCTAATCTACATGTCCTAAAGAGCACTAAGGGGGGCTGTTTATGGGCATAAAAAGGCAAACAAATAAGCTCAAAAATCCCAATCAAGTCCAGAAATACCAAATTCCTATCACTAACTACTTGCATAATCAAAATCAAACCTTAAATCTAATTTAATCCTACTAAATCTAATGCTCAAAAGGGGGCAGTTGGGAGAGAATACACCACAGTTATAAAAAAAAAGAACATGTAAAAACTACTCTAAAGCAAAAACGAACTTACACTCAACTTGTAAACTAGTTGAAACAACCAACAATAACTTGGTCAAGAATCACAATGGGTCAAAATTGAATTTTGACCCATAAGCAAGCTAATCCAAACATCACCTTAAGGGACAGGAAATCGGTTTTGAGACTGTGACGATGTGAAAACTTTGAAGGCAAACATGTGAGCTCAAACATAAGCTAACATGAGCTAAAAATAAACAAACTTTTAACAACTTTGGCCAATTTTGATTTCAACTAAAAAGAGTAGCAGATTCAATAATTAAATTGCAAAACTAGGAATTTAAATTAACTTGAAATTAAAATGCATTTAAGTTAAACATTACAGAAAATGTAAATGACAAGGAAAATTTAAAAAAATGGGACTAGAACAAGATTTCTTGACAAGTATTACAAAGTCTCAACTATCCTATTTATAAAAAAATCTGGCTTCTGTCTTCTTCTTGTCTTCTTTCTTTTGTGTTTTCTGTGTGAGACAAAACAGCTCAAAACATCCTTGTGCTTCTTTGATCAAATCACAGCCATGGATTACTCTTTGGAGACCCATTCTTATCATCACAGCCATTGATTGGCTTGGTTATGTTGTGGATCGATGACTTGGCAAGGGGAGACATGTGACTCTTCCTTGGTGATGGAGCTAGTGTGTTGGGATTCTGTGATTGAGAGTGACAGGAGGAGAGGGGAAAGGAAATGGCGGGTAAAAGAGGTTTCCTGGGTTTTTCTTTGTGTTCAGGTTTTGTGGGAGAGGGAAATGGGTAAGGTTTGTATTGGATTGGGTAAATGGGTTTATTTTATAAAAGGGTTTAAAAGGATTTTTTGTATTTTGTTTTTTAAGGTTTAGTATTTTGTAAATAGTTGTAAAATAAAAGTGTAAGTTTTTTTTTTTTTTTTTTTTTTTTTTTTTTTTTTTTTTTTTTTTTTTTTTTAAATAGGTAATTGGTTTTAAAAAAAATGGTTTTTAATAAAAATAATTGGTTTAAAAATAAAAATTGGTTTTAAATACAAATAATTGTTTTTAATGAAAAAAAATGTTTATTAAAAGGTAATTTAGTTTTCGGGTGAAGGGTAATTTAGTCGATTTGGCTATCGGGGACGGGGTAAAATGGTGATTTGGGTTTCGGGTTAGGTTTGTTCTCCCACTCTCACTTCAAAAACATGTCACGAGCTCTGAAAATGTAGAAAATCACTCCTCGGCTCCGTCTGATTCAGCACTTTTCTGATTTCGGCTTGATTTTGCTCGTTTTCGCTCTATTTTTAATCCTTTTGTACCTGAAAGACATAAAACACACTCCGAGGATATTTTTAACATATTTTGATCGTATTTGGGTGTTTTTAGTCATTTTTTAGGTCTTAGGTGGGTAAAAACGATGAATGAATAAGCACTCATCAAATCCCCCCACACTAGGCAATTGCTAGTCCCTAGCAATCAATCATATGAAGTAATGAAAGACTCAAGATTACCAAGACTACCCCGTTTCGACTTTTTATTTGATGCGAGAATTTTAAACTAGACTGAAAAGTAAACAACATGCTTGATTATCAAAAAATAAGCGGTATCATGGAACGGGATTCACACAAAATGGGTGTCTCCGGGGAATTTGAATCGTCATCCTCTTTTTTATACTCTCAAACTAAGTCTAAACTTGTTGTGCAAACGTTTTGGCAAAATGCTAACACTACTTATACAAATAATCTATGTAAGTCGAGACTTAACTTTTTACTCCCACAGTTTATACAGTTTAAGTTCGTGTGCTCATTTTCAAAAGTTTGACCATTAAAACCGACCTTGTTGGGAATTATGTGAAGTTTGGATTATGCTGAAATTACTGCCGAAGGGATTCTACTGAAGTAGAGTGGATTCTGCCGAAGACATAATCTGCTGAAGTATAATAGTTATTAGTTTGTTTCTGCGGAAGTGATTATTCTGTGGTTAGTATATTTAGTTTGGATATATTTGAGCTTTATTAGGAAGTGATTGTGTATATCTTATTTAGTTTTATGTTTATACGTTTCTTGGGAAACGGTTTAGGGTTTAGTTTAGGGTTCCTTGTCTATAAAAGGAACACATTAGAATGAGTTATGTACCGATTGGAAAAACAAAGTTCTAGTTAATATAACGATCCATAGAGGATCACAGAGTTCTTAGTTATTTGTGTTACTTGTGTTTATATTCCGCTGATAAATATAAGTAGTAGAGATTGTCTTTTATTGTGCTTGTGATTACATAGGCATATATAACGATCCACGAGCTCAAGATCTATCAAGGTCTGTCTGTTTCAACAAGTGGTATCAGAGCCAGGTTAGAGTCTCTACGATACTAAGGACAAGTTTTTCTGAACACCCATACAACCATAACAAAAAATCATCATGCCTGGATCAGATGTTGATACTGAAATCACCAACAACCAAAACTCCACCCATCTGCAACAACTAAGTCTCTCTAATAGCAATGCTAAGTTTCCTTACATAAAAAGGGAGGAGTATGATCTTTGGGCGATGAAGATGCAGAACTGGATCTCCAACATTGATTAGAATCTATGGGAGATAGTCTTGAAGGGAAACAGTTTGAAGAGAACTACCACGGATGCTACGGGTAAGATGATGAATGTTCCTCCCAAATCTGCTGAAGAATTACTGGCGGTTCAGAGAGAAACCAAGGTCAGAACCATTCTTCTTCAAGCTATTCCTGAGGATCACTTGAGTGATTTTCACTTCATGCAAGATGCTAAGGATATATGGTTAGCAATTAAGGCAAAGTTCGGTGGGAATGAGGAGTCTAGGAGACTGAAGAAGTCCATGCTGAGACAACAGTTTCAGGACTTTCAAATCTCTGAAGAGGAAGGAATTCATAAGGGCTATGACAAGTTTCACAAGATTTTAAGTCAGTTAAATCAGCTGCAGGCAAAGCCAGATAATGATGATTGTAATTCTAAGTTTCTGAGGTCTTTACCTCTATCCTGGCTACACGTAAGCATTGCTTTAAAAGCTAAAGGTGGTTTGGACATGATTACGTTTGATGAACTGTACCACAAACTTAAAGCTCTTGAACATGATGTAAGAAGCCCTTTTAGATCATCTTCTTCTGCTAGTCACACAGCATTCGTTGGAGCCTCTACTCCAAAGACAAGTTATGGTCCAAGCCCATATTCATCATCATCTTATGCTGCTCCTTCATCAAGTTCTCATTCTAAATCGAGTGGTATTATGGAAGATGTTCTTGGATCCTTCTTTGCTGATTATGATCCTCAGCAGGATCTGGCTTATGAGGATTTTGATCAGGTGGACCCGCTTGAGATGGAAGAGATGAAGCTGAGGTGGCAGGTGGCCATGCTTTCCATGGATATCAAGAATTTTGAACGCAAAGCTGGCAGAAGGTTTGGATTCAAAGGACGAGATCCAGCAAGGTTTGACAAGAGGAAGGTTAAATGCTTCACATGTCAACAGATTGGTCACTTCTCTAGAGAATGCAAAGACATGAAAACTGGTGATGATACAAGATACTCTTCTTATCAGCAGTATCAGAAGGAGGCAGGCACTTCAAAGGGATCAGCTGCTTTGGTCACTCTTGATAGCAATGTGGACTGGAAGCAACATGAGCAGGATGATAATGATGGTCCTAGTAATGATAATGTTGGTTTGATTGCAAGCTGTACTTCAGAGGATAGGCATGATCAGATTGCCTTGATGGGCATCTCTCAGGTACAAAAATGTTTGTGTGGTTGTAGTGAGCGTTATAATATACTCAAAGAAGCTTATGATATTTTGGAACCTAAATATAATGAATGCTATGTGGAAGTTGAAGCTTATAAACAGGCTTTAAAAACACTAGAAAGACAAAAGGTTTGGTTTCAGAAGAATCAAATAGCTTATGATGAGAAAATAGGTGTTTTAGAAAGGGATCTCGAATGTGCTAAAAATGAGTTAAAGTGGTCTGAGAAGTTAAGAGCAGATGTAGTGTCAGAAAATTTAGAGCTTAAAGAGAAACTTAATGAGGAAATTGATAGGCATAAAGAATGGATAATGAATGGAAATAAGTTAGCTGGTTTTATTTATAGTAGCCAAGCTTCTAACTCTACAGTGGCTTTAGGTTTTAAGAAATATGTTGGCTTAGAAGCTAGGGATGACACACGTAAATCTACACCAGCCAAATTAGCTAATTTTGTCAAAGAAGGTCAACTACATGCTATACATGGACCTATTAGAGGTGAGCACATGCCCATTGACCTTTCCATTTCTGTTGACTTTGATGGATCACACCATCTGTATGGCAAAAAGTCAAAGGACTTGCTAGACCCTGATACTTCTTCTAATGACTTTGTCTCTTGTGTTAACAGTGACAAGTCCTCCAAGCAAGGGTCTACAGAGTGTGATTCAAATGACAAGTCTGACCTTCCCAAGTCTTTACCCCTGCCTGCACCCAAGACTATCAATAAGAATGTCAGAGTTGCTGCCAAGGAATCCACTTCCAAGACAGTTGCCTCTGAAGACTTGCTTTTTAATTCTTTGCATAATAGTACTGTTAAAAACAATTCTTTTCATGGTTTTGGTTTGAATACTTCTGCTTGTAATAACACATCTTTTGGTTTGAATAAATCTTCTAAACAGAAGACATGTTTTGTGTGTGGAAGTAAATTTCATTTAATTAAGGATTGTGATTATCATGAGCAAAGGATGAATAGGTGTGGTGATTCTAGGAAATCTAGACCAATGTGGACCAATGTTAATGATATACCACCTTATGTTCCACAAGCAACTTATACCAATACTCCTTTTCCTTGGAGGAGACCAGTTGTAAAACCATATGTTCCACCAACCAGTGAATATTTTAAAAATGGTTTTTGGCCTAGATATGTTAACCCTATGACTGATGGGAAAGGGTACTGGGATGCTGCTGTGAAGACCTCAGCAGGTTGTTCTTGGTATAAACAGGGACCTAAGTTTCAATGGAAACCCAAGAACAATAGTGGATCTTATACTTCTACATGGCATAACTCCTATGATCCACAAGGTAGGTTCAAGTCAGCAATGACTTGAGCCTCCATAGTGTACTAATTTTCTGTATATTTTTTGTTGGTGTTGTAGGATCATCCCCTTAAGCATAAAGATGTTAGAATTGTTGACAGTGGTTGTTCTAGAAGTATGTCAGGAAACAGGGATATGATGCATAACTTTGTACCCATTGAAGGAGGAGGCAATGTAACCTTTGGAGGAAGTGATGGCAGAATTACTGGAAAAGGGACCATCAAAACACCTCAGCTGGACTTTGAGAATGTATATTATGTCAAGGAACTTCAACACTTCAATTTGTTTTCTGTCTCACAAATTTGTGACACCAAGAACAAAGTACTCTTCACAGAGGATGAATGTCTTGTGCTATCTAAAGACTTCAAACTCCCAGAAGAAACTTCAATACTGCTGAAAGTTCCTCGTAGTCACAATCTTTATACATTCAACTTAACTAATGTCAAACCAGCAGGTGACTTAACGTGTTTAGTGGCTAAAGCATCCATGGATGAGTCCACCAAATGGCACAGAAGGATGGCCCATGTCAACTTCAAGACCATAAACCAGCTCTCTAAACTGGGCCTTGTTCAAGGTCTTCCTTCCAAAGTTTTCACCAATGATCATAACTGTGTTGCATGCAACAAAGGAAAGCAGCACAGAGCCTTATACAAAGGTGTTCCTGTTACAACAGTAAGCATTATTTCTGAACCTCTTCAGCTGCTTCATATGGATCTGTTTGGTCCAACTCAAGTGAGAAGCATTGATCATAAATATTTTTGTCTGGTGATCACTGATGGTTATAGCAAATTTTGTTGGGTATTCTTTCTAAGGACCAAAGATGAAACATCTGTAGTGTTGACAGACTTCGTTACCCTTATTGAAAATCAGTTGAACAAAAAGGTGAAAGGAATTAGGTGTGATAATGGGACAGAGTTCAAGAATGCTGTACTAATAGAACTCTGTAGGTCAAAAGGCATCAAAAGGGACTATAGCACTCCAAGAACCCCTCAACAAAATGGGGTGGCAGAAAGAAAAAATAGGACCTTAATAGAGGCTGCAAGATCAATGCTGGCAGACTCTAAACTTCCAACCATGTTTTGGACTGAAGCTGTTGGTACAGCTTGTTATGTACTAAATCGAGTGTCCATTACTAGACCACATCTTAAAACACCATATGAACTTCTTTTTGGGAAAGTTCCTGTTATTCATTACCTTAAACCGTTTGGCTGTCAAGTGACAATTTTGAATACAAGTGATCCGTTGGGCAAATTTGATGAGAAAGCTGATGATGGTTACATTGTGGGATATTCTGCTCATAGTAAGGCGTACAGGGTTTACAATGTATCTGCTAAGAAGATTGAGGAGACATTGAATCTGAGGTATCTAGAAGACAAGCCTAATGTTCAAGGACAGGGTCATGTTTGGTCATTTGACCTTGATTACTTGACTGATTACTTGGGTTATTCTAGACATATGGCTAACCAACATGCAGATTCTCAAGCATCTCCAACTACCAGTGCAGAGACTATGGATGCTCATTCTGACAGTGGGTCTGAAGATGATGAACAACCCATTGTAGTGCCTTCCTTCTCCCCTAACAATTTTGTAGGTGACACTTCTAAATATTACACTGATGTGGGTGAAGATGAATTCCATTATGCTGAGGACCTTGCCAGACTGAAGAAACAAACTATGCAGCCAATTTAGACGCTGAGAGGAATTGTAAAACCCGAAAATCTAAAACCTATATAAAGACTAAAATGCCCTTGGAACCAAGAATAATAAAATATGTAAAATACGTTTATAATAAAGTACGAAATTAAAAAAACCTAATAAACAAAACTTAACGAATATAATTTCGTGAGGTTCTTTGGTACGACGAAGGACGTAAATGTTTCGCTAATAAGTTGGGCCGTTCGTTTATTTAATGGACTCGTTTCTTTTCTTTTGTTTTGCGCCAAGCCGAAGCCCAAAGGGGTGTTGGTTTGTGTTCGTGTGAGCCAAGGGGCTGAAGCCCAAAGGGGTGTTTGTTTGTGACCGGTTGGACCCAAGCCAACCCAAACCCAACCTTTCCTAATCCTAAACAAATTGCTACCACTATAAATACATCACATATTCATTAAATTAAAACCCTAGTTTTGCTTTGCCTCTCCTTTTCTTTCTTCTTGCTCGGCCGAGAACTATAACACCATTGGTGTTGAGATTTTGCTTCAACGAGCTAAGGTATAACGTTTATTCATCTTCCTTTAACGTACCTTGCATGTATATGTCGAGATATATTTGTTTCGTCGCGTTTTTGTTCTCTTTTGTTGTGACCGAGAGGTGTAAACCGAAAGACAAAGAAACCCTAATCCATTTAACTTGTATTTAATAAGGAACGTGTAACGTGATAAGTAATATTGAATCGGGTCATGTATATGTTGAGTTAAGCTAGGCCGAAACATGCATGAGTTTGGACCGAGGCATGCATGATTTTCGAATAGGGTTTAAAACATTATAACTTGAATATGTAACATGTTTAGATGAACTAGGTCTTGCGTAAAACATGCTAGCCAAAAACCCTAGTTGAACCGAACATGTATACAAGAGTTTTGGACGTGTAATAAATAAGTAAGGGTTATGTAAACATAAACCCTAGTTTAATATGTTAAGCGAATAAGTATATAAAACCCTAAATGTTTGTAAACCATGTCTCTTTTGTGTGCGTTATATTAACTCAAGTGAACTAGTAGTTATATAAACGTGTAAGTTATACGAGTAATAAGTAACTAGTATGTCACATAAAATCATGAACGTAATGTGTAAAGTAAATGCATATTAATGAGTATTAAAGAATAAGAAAAACCCTAGAACGTAAATGAGAGTCGATTAGGGTTGAGCTAAATATAGTAATACGTTATTTCATGTGTGAGTTATGACTTATAAATTATTTTTACATTTAAAGATGGACTTTAATAAATGATATAACGAACCCTAATCTACAACATTAATTATAAAATATTTAAGACTCATTAATAAAACCCTAAAAGTATGAAGATTACTAATTATGAATACCAAATATTAAAGGATCATTTTGACGATTATGGAATCATAAATAACTTGGACGACCGTTAATGTCTATAGGTTCTGTGAAGAGGGAGTAATCCTTTGCTTTTCGTCTTTCTGCTTTTCGATCTTTGCGTTGGAATAAGGTACAGATATTCTGACCTTTTCAGTAAAGGTTTCTCTTAATGTTTTCTTTTGTATTAGGTTTTCCTAAGCCTTTGCTATGAATCCCAAATCTGATTTCTGTTTGAGCTATTGCTTATCTGAACTTTGATTTCTGAATTTATGAAACATCTGATTTTGAACTATCTGATATGAAAACTATGATTTTGGAAATATGAATGATTTTCTGATAAATATGATCTGTGTCAGTTATGACATTCTGATTTGACCTAAGATAGTTTGACACCCGAGCCAAATATTTAACTAGTCATGGGGGTTCCATGTCCGTATCAGTGATGCACCTCTGATATGACTCTAGGGCAGTAGAGTGATGTTCTGCCACGTCTCTGGATGGTGAAGCAAATTTGTGAATATGTAGGAAGGGGCGTATGGATGCATCCTAGATCTGTTATATGTTATATGATATCTGTTATCTGATGATTGATGCTGCGTGCATGCACGTCCTTCATAACTCTGGTAGGTCTCCCCTACAAAATGTTGCCTTATGTGGATATGAATATGATCTGATATAAGTTCTGGGCTCGTGGTAGTTTGACTATAAACTTCATTTGAAATTATGATTTATGTTTTGAAAATGATAAAGATTTTGCTATTGCTCATTCACTTTATTTCATATCCGTTATCGTTTAGTATTCGCTTTTGCTTTCATATCTGTTCACTGGGCTTTTGAAGCTCAGCCGCACTTTTCTTTTCTTCCGCGGCAGGTATCTAAGCATTGGAAGCTGGGTTGCTTTGGGATGAGTGCTTGAGTGGACTTACCTTAGAGATTTTAGCTTTGATTTCTTATGATGCCATTTAGACTTATTTATTTCGGATATTATGTTGACGTTTATTTCGTTTCCGCTGGGACCTATGTATTGAAGTCATTTGACTTGGATTATTTTCCGCATTTATGTTAAGACTTTCTTTTGGTTATGAATGTTTTGCTTTGATATGACACCATTACTTGTGATTCCTTTACCCTTGGCGGGTCGGGGCGTTACAATTTATGGCATCAGAGCCCAGGTTTACGACTTGTAGTCAGGACCTGTGAACATAAGAACCTTAAGTTATCCCTTAGAGTTAGGATTTGACCTGTGAGGATTGGGTAGACTTAGGTTTCCTTCTGCGAACTTCCATTTCGTATCTCACCCTTGTTCATTTTGCTAATCGTTTGAATATCGTTTAGATGGTTCGAACTCGTACTACTGGTGGCGCGGATGGAGACGATGATGCTGTTAACATGGATGCTGCGATTGCGAATGCTCTCAACTCTCTCTTCCCTGGTTTGACTACACCTGAGTTGATGGAACAGGTGATCAATAACATCCGTAATCAGAATGGTGCTTCGGGTAGTGGTGGAGGAAATCAACCCACAGGCATTCACACTTGGCTCGAGCGTTTCGGTAAGCTCAAGCCTCTTTCTTTTAGCACTGCTGCTACTCCCACTGAAGCTGAGGACTGGATCACTCATGTTGAGAAGTTGTTTGAGGTATTGGGTTGTGGAGACGAGTTTAAGACTCGTTTGGCTGCGTTTAAGTTGGAAGGTGATGCTTTAAATTGGTGGAAAGCATTGAAACAAGCACGAGGAGGAGATGCTTTCGCTGTTACTTGTACTTGGACGGAGTTTCGGACTATCTTCTATAACCGTTACTTCCCTGATGCTGAACAGCAAAGGTACGAGAGGGATTATCAGGCAATCTACCAGCTTGATCATGAGAACTCCAATGAGTACATGAGTAGGTTTATGAGGTTGGTAAGCTTTGTTGGAGCGATTGCTGGAGATGGTAGGCGCCAAGCTAAGCATTTCAAATGGGGACTGAAGAAGTGGGTGTTGGACCGACTGCTTAACACTGACTATGAGGATGTGTCGGCCTGCAATGATGCAGCTCGTAACATTGAGATCTTTCATGAGGGTTCAGGTTACAACAAGCGTAATCGCGATGGTGATCGGATTCAAGGTAGGACTCAAAGTAATGAGTATAAGGGAAATACTGGCAGGAGTTATGATTCAAGGGGACAAGTTGATAAGAGTTATGATCAGCGGGGTCAGTCGGGAAGGAATGTGGACTCTAGGCGCCCTGAGGCGAGGGGTCAGGATAGCAGAGTTGCTGGTAAGAATGGAAATGATCGTCAGAATCAAGGTAACAATAACCAGCGTTACAACAAAGATCAATCGACTCGAGGATCGAATCAGGGTCGTGCTTCAGGATCTTCTGGTCAGCAAAGGACAGCTGAAGTTTTGCCTCCCCCACCTATCTGTACTACTTGTGGAAAGGCTCATCCGGGACCGTGTTTCAAGGCCACTGGTGGATGTTTCTCTTGTGGTTCCACTACTCACAAGATTAAGGATTGCCCTAAGAGGAACCCGGCGATTCCTAGGAACTACACCAAGCCGCCACCTACTACTGGACGTGTCTATGCTACTACTCGGAATCAGGCGGAGCATACTTCAGGTACCATTACGAGAACTCTTTTCATTGATGATTATTCTGTCTTCGTTTTATTTGACACCGGCGCCACACACTCCATCATATCTGTCACATGTGCTAAGAAACTTAATATGAAGCCACAACCACTAACAAATCACTTATCGATATCTACGCCTATGAAAAGCCACATGATTATTGATCATAAATACGTTAAGTGTCCTCTTCGTTTTGATGATCGTATCCGCCCTGCACATCTGTATCCTCTCGATATGGTCGACTTTGATATCATTCTAGGCATGGATTGGTTAGCTTATCATAGAGCTTCCATTGACTGCTATGCTAGAACTGTGATCTTTGGAGACGTAAAACATCCTGAATTCGTTTATTATGGTTCTAAACCACTCAAATCTGTTAAGTTCATTTCTGCTATGAAGGCACGAACCATGATTGCTCATGGGTGTCAAGGTTTTCTAGCATCTGTTAAGGACATATCTTTGGAGAATCCTAACATTGAAAACCTTTCCGTTGTTTGTGAATTCACCGATGTTTTTCCTGATGAACTCCCTGGACTTCCTCCAGCTCGAGAAGTTGAGTTTAGCATTGAGCTAATCCCTGGTGCTAAACCGATTTCGAAAGCTCCGTATCGTATGGCACCTGTAGAACTGAAGGAGTTGAAGGAACAGCTGCAAGAGATGATAGATAATGGATTCATTCGACCTAGTGTTTCTCCATGGGGTGCACCTGTCTTGTTTGTGAAG
>BPTQ01000009.1:354080437-354100694 GCA_019973895.1 Chrysanthemum seticuspe
CAACCGATTATTTCCGTTCGTTACATTTTTGTACAACAAGAAAACCACCTTCAATTGCTCAATCTTTTTGTTCCAATAATGTGGCAAAGTATGGTACGTTTTAATTCGATTATTGTTATTCGATCCATGTTATAATGAATCGTTGTTGTTATTCGATTAATGCCTATGTTACACACGTTTTAATTCCATTCTACAATCAATTGTTCTTTTTTATGTCTGTCTGATTCGTAATTATGTAGTCTATAATACGTTGGTATAGATTCCTTCTATGGTCGTCTTAATTTTGTTTATTTTTATAAAAAAATGTCCTGTTAAAAATGTCATATTTGGTGGGTTAAACATCCAAACCTGAACCTTTTTTCAAAGGTAATCCTGTTAAACTTTGTGGTTATTTATTACTTGTTTATAGGTAAAAAAGTAAACATACACAGAAAAGTGAATTTTCCATTTCCACCTATTTAACTCAAGGCATATGCATAAATACTAAAAAGATCTGCACAAATAGTCACAACAGATTTCAGGTGCACATATTATAGATTAAACAGATAACAACCATTGCAGTTGTTTTAGTACATCAACAAACCAGTAGATAAGGTAACCAGATGTTACTTGTAAGCCATTTTTATTTTCCCTTTGCCTTTGCCTTTGTCAGCCGCTCCTGCGACTGTGGATGGATTATTTGTGTCAAATTTCTTCTCTTTAATATCAGCCCATGTTTGTTTATTTGCAAGTCCTATTACCGGAATCCTTTTACCTGAGAGGTTCCGACTTTCGGCATCACTAACTGGAGCCTTTTTTTCCTCGAAACTCATAAACGTTGCCTTTTTCAATAGACTGTTGTGGTAAGCTATCACATCGGGTCTGTCAAAATAGTCACTTGAGCTGTAGGTAGACAAATAGCTGGATATAGAGCTTGAATCACTTTCAGAGGTTTCAGCATTTGGGAAATATGAAGCCCATGGATTACATGGCTGCATTGTATCTGAACTGCTTGAGGACACTATTATGCTTGAATCAGAAGAGATTGTTATGATATCTGCAAAATAAACAAAGTCTTTAAAGATGCGTGAAACCAAGCTTAGCATTAGAAAAATAAGATTTACAGAAACAAAAAACGCACTACCTTTTTTTTAGTCCTTTTTATTAGGGTTTTGCTGATATGTGTGTGTAAAAGCAGTTTTAATGTGCGTCTGTTTATGACTGCCTGTCACTATAAAAGAAAGCCTCTGCCTAACCACATTTAAAAGCATTAACTGCCTAATAAATGCTAGGTTGTTGACCTTATCCCTTAACTTTGAACTTATAACTACAGATTATGCTAAAGCTTAGTTTTGCACCATCCTATACATTCTAACATATTTACAATAAAACTTTTGTGACCGTCATACAAGCATTTGTAACCCTGCTTAGCACTGTACACGCATCTGTAACCTTTTATTGTTTGGTCTTCATGACTGGCAGTATCAACTTCCACTTTTAGTTTATCACTTTAATTACATATCCCTTAAAAAATGTTGTCTTATCTCAGTATTTTAAATATTTCACACGATCGTATTTAAACTTTTGTTTTTCAACACATTATCAGCCAATGTTGCATCCTTATATGTTTCTGGTTGTTTTTTTTATTTTATTTATTTTATTTTTTATTTTTTATTTTCAATACAATCTACTAAAACATAAGCATCAGTTATCAATAAATCTAGTATTTGTCAAACTCCAGCAGTATTCTAGATGATCCTAACAACCATCACCACTTCTAGAATATTACAACTTAACCCAACCTACAGAATAGTACCAGTTGTTCAAACAAACTAGCAGTAGTTCCAATCTTATACTAGCAGTGGTATACCTTGAGCAGTCACTCTATCCTCATAACCATAACCAAAAACCCAACAATCCTCCCGCAAACTTGATATCTTCGTTCAAAAAACATCCAGTAACAATTTTCAATCTTCATCTTCTGAAAGGATTTGGGGAATTCTTTCAAACACTTCATCTTCTTCTCAATGCTTGAATAGCTCTTGAACATTGATCTTGAAGTCTGAGTAACAATGCTCTGACTTTCTCTCTATCTTCATGAACTCTGATGCTTGTACATAGCATCACAGTGAGAGTTCTAGCTCTGAGTGGATATTCTTTCTCAGCAAGCATGAATGCATCTACTCCATTTGTTGTAGAAACATGATGAACTTCACATGAATCATAATAATACCATTTAGTACCGGCACATGAACATGAATCATAGAGCCTTTTAAGATTAACCCACAACTGCATCTCCTTCATATCTTTGGGATCTTCAACATTAAACCTTTCTTGAACTAACCTCCATAGTGTGTCAAGATCATCTCTGTCAAAAGCTTTTATGAGATCTTCAAACTGAATGAATGATGAAGTTTCACCACCCAGCCTTGTAATCTTCCATGTTGGAGGAAAATTGCTATCAATAAATACTTCCTAATCAATGATAGGATGTCTGAATTGCAGTGGTTCAGGGTAGAAATCTTCTTCTTCTATCACAATCATCTCAGTCAGTTGTTCTTCAGTGAACTTCTCAGTTGGAACTTCTTGTTCTTCAGCAAACTTTGTCTTCTTAGATGTCTGAGATTCACTATCTTTGGCCTTTCTCTTCAAATTGGGATACCTTCTTGATTCTTCTTCAGAGTCCATTGGAATAAAAGCTTTATCTTGTCTTTGAACTCTGTAGTAGATACTTTCAACTTTATCACAGACAATCCTTTGAATTGATGTCTCTTCCAACCACCAACATTGCAACAGTAAGTCTTCATGTATGCAATAACTTGTGCCTTAGTTGGTTGTCTTGGTTTCTTTTGACCCTTCTTGACTGAAACAATATCCTCTTGAAGTCCTTGATTATTCTTCATCTGTATGAAATCTTTTAACTGTGCAGTTCTTTGTTCTTCAGTTAAAGATGCATCAGCTACAAGCTCAATTGCCTTCTTCTTGATCACTGGATCATTTGCAATCAAGAAATCAATTTCTTCTTCATTAGGTACATAGCTGAACTCTGGAGTCTTTTCTCTAATTCTTGTAGGTTGAACAGTGGAAATTTGATCTCCCATCATATCCCGCCTTTTACCCTCCATAAAGCTTACAATCTCCAATTCTTCTTGCTTTTTCTTTTCAGCAACTTCATCTTGAGTATCAGCTCCCTCTGATCCTTGGAACACTTGTCCTTCATTTTTCAATTTTTCAATCATTTTCTGAGAAGCTTCCTCCTCTTCTTGCTTTTTCTTTTCCCTATTAATTACATCAGCATTTAGTTCCAGATGTACTCTTTGAGCTTCTTCTCTATCATAAGCCTCCTGATCATCTATACTATTAAACGTCAAAATTGTTTCTGCAATTCCTTTACCCTTTCCAATATCTGGTTGACCAACAACTGACTTCACAGGCTCACCAATCTTCAAACTTCCCAAGGGTTTAGGTGCATAAGGTTTAATTGTATCAGGAATGGGTGCAACGATAGGTTCAGGGATTGGTAAAGATTGCTTTTGGTTTAGCAGTTGAATGGCAACCTCCTTTTCAGCTTCTTTTGACTTTGGTGGTGATGTAATAGTGGTTGTGATTGTAGTAGCAGTGGTTGTGATAGCAATGGGAATATCTGAAGTAACAGTTGTTATAATTACCTTAGGGGTGGTTCCAGCAGTGGCTTCTTCTTTAGAAGCAGTGGATGCAGCAACATAGGCAGTGGATGTTGCCTGCACCACTTCCTTCTCTTTTTCTGCACAAGTAGCTTTCAAAGCATCATTTATCGCTGCAGCTTTTCCTTCCATGTCAGTCAACAGATAACCATCTCGATTAGCACGACTATCCTCCCCTGAATCTATGCTTTTACTTCTCCTCTGTTTAGATGCATCCTCCAAACTCTGATCCTTTGAGGAGCTAGCCTTCTTTCCCATCCTTTTGACTCTTCTATATGCAACAATCCCTGGTCTTCTCATTCTCTCCAAAACATTCAGCCTGTGCTTGTACCTTTTAATAGTTCCAGCTAGAGAGGTTGTCAATTCCTCAAGACCAGACATTTTAGACTCCATGTTGCTACATTTATCCGTCAATTCCTTTAAAAGTTCCATTCTATCCTCACAACTTCGACATGTGTTAACTGGTCCGAGAGGTGTACACTGGGAATTGTCATTATGCAGAAAAGTATCATTACCCATCAATTCATGTTCAGTTTCACGTCTATCCTCATCACTCCGATTTGTGTGACCTACTCCGAGAGGTGAATCGTAGTATGTGAGTACCATGGCATCCGACCGAGCCTCCGTATACATGGACCCCAAGTTACCCAGTTTCCTGGGGATTCCTCCATATGTGTTGAGCTCGAGCGAACTCTCCACATTAGGAGTTGCCAGTGGTTGGGTCATACTTAGTTTTTCACTTACCTGGTCAGCGTCTACGCCTGAAATAGTAGTTACACCCTCATGTCCTTCACCCCTTCCACTCATGTCACCTCCCACACCTGTTACACCCTCATGTCCTTCACCCCTTCCACTCATGTCACCTCCCACACCTGTTACACCCTCATGTCCTTCACCACTACCACCAGCCTCAGGTAGCTGAGTGCCCTTCTTGGAAGTGGTAGTAGGGGGTTCATCAGTGGTTTTGGAAGTGGTAGCAGGGGGTTCATCAGTGGATAGATTGGGTTGTGGATTTTCCTCCTCTATAAGTTGTGGCGGATTTAGCATGTGAGGAAACAAAGGTGTTATGGTTCCTGTAAAATTTTGACTCTTTTTCCTCATATGGGCAAACACCCTAGGAAGCATATGTAAAACGTCATATTTTTTCTTATGGGGAATGGGTTCTATTATTTGACTTTCTGCTATCAATTGAACAAACCTAGGATAAAGGTAGTATTTGCCCTGTTCTTTAATGTTCTTTTTAAAACCCTCAAAAATCATTCGAGACCAGTTAAAACCCTTTCTTGAGATAAACAGATGATAGCAGTTGCAATATTTGAGGGAAACTCATCAATATTGCTTACACACTTGAGCAAGGTATGGATTAAAAACTTCTATTGCGGAGAAAACATACCTTTGTGAAACTTTATACGATCCCCTTTTCTCTGATAACCGAGCATCAGACAGATTAACAACTCCTTCAGCATCATGAAGCTTCAAAACACCTCTAATCACCTCCTCTGTGATCAGAATCTCCGTTTCATCAACAACCGCCCTAATAACCTCTTTTCCACCTCTTTCTTGAATTTCAGCATTCCTCCAAAACTGCCGTATATAAGCTTTAACAATGAAGGGTTCTATAGTTAATGGATAGTGTATGGGACTATGTTTGATGAAATCAATCATCTCATGAAAACCTTAAGAATGGTCGTTCTTGACTAGGTATGCGACTAAGTTGTGGGTTTTGGAATATTTAGTTGCCATTGTACGTTGAAAGTGAATGTGATATGGGATTTGTGAAAATTATAGTTGGGAGCGGTTAGGGTTTCTGTTCAGCGCCAATTGGGAGTGTTTAAAAGATCAATTAATTGATCGGCAGTGAATTAGGGAATAAGTACGGTACAAGCAAAATGTTTCACAAAAGCCCCTGTTGTTTCCATATTCACCACAACTGCACTAGCAGTGTATTTACCATTACTGGCAGTGGATAGCGCAAACCAGCAGTGTCAACATCACTGACACTCCCATCCTTTGACCAAGGCTACGGCTACAAAGTCGTTGTTAACTGAATGTGATGATGCATAGATTTGAAGGATTACTTTAATTCCACCTTTTATGGGAATACGTAAACTTTATAATTAATGGACATAAACAGTTCAAGTACATGACACTGGGCAACAACATCATTTCAGTACGTCTTTTCCTCATTATTAAAGTTTGTCCTACTTTTGTGCATCCCCGATTTGGGTTATTTCAAAATAACCATGCAATACTGAAGAAATCACAGGCAACTGCACACATACTTGGAGTTCATGACATAAATTGTTAGTTATATTATAATTGTATATTGTTACAGAAAAATATAAAGTAAATGTACACCTAATAATACCATTTGTATGTTAACAACAAGGGTAAATAATATTTTTCCTAAGGCATACACATCATAATGTTATGGACCACGTGGCATACCTTACTAAAACATTTGTTTGAATTGCAAGTAAACAACAGGCTAACTAGTTTAGTTGCCCCCAAATGGTTTAGTTGCCCAAAAATTGTTATCTTTGGGCCAGGAAGCGTATGAGTACTACAGAAGCTTCATTAATTGCATTTGGCTTAATGTGCATTTCTAATTACTTGACAAGACGCAACTATTGACCAGTTGACTATCCACATTTACTTATATTGACTTTAATTGAAAATAAAATCCATGTCACCCCACATACCCCATTTTGCTTATATAAACGGACACCATCTAATATATTTTCAAACTACTATTGTGAAGTGACACACACTACCCACAACAGCATTTACTACAACAGAAATGGATAACTATATTTACCACATGGCTAACACTGTCTTTGTGCGTGACAATGGACGTGATCTAAATTTCAATAGTGACATGCATGCAACGGTGATGGAGCTAACTTGTCGATGCAGTGTGCGGGGTGAGCAGATCAAGCAGTTGGAGTGTTTTGTTGGGTCCACTGTTGCCAGTGCTTATATGGAAATGCTTTGTGAAATCCAGGATGAGGAGCTAGAGAAAAATAGGACGCTGATGAGGCTCATCACTAAGACGCAGTTGCAAGTTCTCAAGAAAAGCTCCTTTCTGGCCATGATGCGCAAAAAATATTAAACCTATACTTCTAGCTTGTTATGTGCTCTCTCTCAAGTTCTGTCATTGTCATCTTTTTTTTGTTTTGGACTCATCATCAATGTTGTTGCTTCGTTACTCTCTTTTTTTATCGCTTAATGTAATGAAATGAAATGTATTATCAAAATTAATTGCGAAGCAACTGTCAAATGGTCGAATTTATACGTATCACGCATAACAAACATATAATGCTTTTGGAAAAATATTCAATTAACAACACTATATATACTACGTATTATTTTTAATCCTTCTTGAACAAATAACTGTAGTTTATGTATAACTTACTTATTTCGAGTATACAATAGTAACATTTTTGACAACCCTCCAACAAGATCAACCCTGTATGCATTTTAACAATCTCGGTTATTGTACAGGCCAAACTACCAGTTGTTCTAGAGTAAGCAACGTTTTTTGATAAGACTGGAATACGTCCGAACGACTATAAGATTACATGTAGTGAAGGGTGTGTTTTTGGTGATTGTGGTGTGTGGGTTTGTATATTTTTATGTCGATTGGCACATTGTCAATGGTTGCAAGTTGATGATCCTGCTGACGTTCGCTAGCTTATCGCGAGAACATGATTCGGTTTTTTAATAGAGTTAGATTTTATCCTTTGTGTCAACAGTTTTTAACTTATCTCCAACAGCACTTTCGTTGTTTTATCATGCACTATCGGTTTTCAATATACGATATTCTATCAAATACATTTTACAATCAAACATATATCATGCCTCATCCATTGGCATATTCATTCACACATTAACACCAACATTATTACACAAACACGCTAGACATAAAAACGTTTAACAAAATAAAATAACATTTACCCCATAACTATTTCCGTATCAAAATCAATGGATCATAAGTCTCATATAATATATAAGTACATTGTTAATAGTAAAATAATACTACCTTTGCTAATATATAGCAAATATTCATCAAGATCACATTTGTACACTAGTCAGGATGCCTTTCTCCAAACAATCTCTTTCATCAAAAAATGCTTCTAAGCCTTCAGTTGCCTTATTTGATCTCAAACTAAGGTATGAATACCGTCACCCTTCCTAAAAATGTTTATAAGTTACCTCGTGGTTCTGACTTGCCTTGACTATATTTTTTTACCATACTTGCTATTCTTTTTTATGTACATTTATATACCTTTATTACAGGACGCCAGGGTCTGTAGCTGCGTATCCTGTTTTTGAGATTCACTACGATGGTACCTTCATTCGGTTGCCCAATTTAGTTATGCGTTTGGCCGAACCCTTTCGCTAAGGTTTAGTAACTCCACAAGGATGAACTTTAAGCAAATGCTTGACTTGTTGGCCTACAAGCTTGAGTGTGAGATACGGGCTTTATATTTTTGCATGCCAAGATTTGTTCTTTCAACTGGTTTGACAATTGTTGAATGTGATAATGATGTTAAAAGGATGTATGAACTTGCCGAGGAATATGGATTAATCGGCTTGTACGTTTCACATAAACCTGTTAACTTAGCATGTTTCTATTATCCTAACCTAACTTTTAATCTTCTTGATAAGGAAACGCATGCAAAGCTTGCGATACATGATAAACTTGTGCAACTTGCTACATCTAAGTCTTACTCTGATATTCTTGCATGGGAGGAGGAAGAAGGGCGTTCACCTCCCCTAAGAACCCCTTGATAACGCTCAAATTGTGCATGTTTTTAGTAGCGTTATCCGTGTTTTTATGTATGTTATTTGGTTATAATCATATGCTTTTGTTGCTTAATCGTATCAAAGTGCGTTTGCTAGTTCATTTGTAGCCAAGTACAGAAAAGTGGAGAAAAAGACGGAAAAAGAAGTAAAATACGAAGATTTCTCCATATATGAAGAATTCCCGACCAAAGAAAGACTTGTGGAGTATATTCGAGAAGATAAAGTCATCAAGTTAGTGGTCCAAAGACTCAAGAATAAAGTTCAAGAAGGAAAACGAGAAAGAAATGAAGAAAAGAAGCTTAAACGAAGACATATTGGAAGACTCGTTGTTTCCGACACACCTTCACCATTTTGGCCATAACTTTTGCATACGGACTTCGTTTGACCCCCGGTTCGCGGCCACGGAAAGCTAAGAGAGAGATCTACAACTTTCGTGCTTATGACTTTTTATGATTTTTGCTCCAACCGGTCGGTCGAGACCCGTAACCGGATCCGGTTGGAGAATTGTCACGTAGACCAACCGAACGGTTGGAGCTCAACCGGATTCGGTTGGAGGGCCTGTTTCAGCCATTTCTTCATTACTAAGGTTCCAAACTTGTTCCAAACGATTCTAGTCCCTTCCTACATGTCTTCTAGTCCCTTCCAAGCTCCTTGGTGACCAAGAAATGCATTTATAACCCCAAGGGCTTGAGAGTAGTATAAATAGGACTCATTTGTGTATGTTTTCATCATCCAAATACACCAAAACTTGAGAGATCTTCTCTCACACCTACCTTACCACCACTACTACTCTCTCAAAGCTTAAATTCGTTCATAAAGTTCCAGGAAACTTTGGAGGTCCAAGAAGTCATCATTTGGAGGTCAAACCATCAAGAAGTCAACACCAATCCTTTGGGAATCATTACTACACCATTTGTAATCTTATTCCAAGCATTGTAAGACTTTCAATCATGTTTTCTAATGTTCAAAGTTATGAGTTTATGTTCATGTTTGCTATGAGTGGCTAGTTTCTTTATACACTTGCTTAAATGATGTTGATTATCATATGATTAGTTAGTGATTGTGTTAACATGTTTTAATTCAATTTCAAGTTGATTCTAAGATCCAATTGTGCTAAAGTTTCATAGTGACATTTGTTAATCAAGTTTGGCTATTTGACAATAATCGTTGGGGTCGAAAGAACTTCGTGTTATTCAACTAGTCATAATCATTTTGTCTATGGATGATTGTTTTTACCCATTATTCTTGATTACACAAAGGAACTAAGGTGTGGTTGTAATAGAAACGCTTTTTGATTATCAAATTGGATTGGTTGGAAACATCTAAATGGTCGTAAGATTAGTTGTTGAGAATCAATTGTAGCCTTTTGTCTATGATCGGTTACCTTTTGTATTGACCATTTCTTAAGCAATTTGATGAACAAGTGGATGTTTTTGTGTTTAAGTTTATGTATGTAGACTTATGAAACTTGAATTGATCTTGAATTGATTGGTTAAACTTAATGCTTGTTTTTATAAACTAAACTTTTGATCAAGCTTTAACTTGTAAGAACAATAGATTAGTACACCAACTAATTATCATAACCAACATGTTAAGAGGTTAACACAATCACATTAATCTATGATATGAAACTAGTTTAAGCAAGTGTAGTTTTTAATCATCTGAATTTCATAATATCTATTTGCTTTGTTATATGTTTTGGATAGACTCCGTTAATTCAAACTTGTGTTTAGATTCACTCAAATCCCTGCGAACGATCCCGACTTACCTTCATAATCTTGCTATAACGGACGAGTATACTTGCTCGTATGTGTTATTGGTAATATTGGTAATTCACCTTTTATAAATTTAAAACTTGCACCAACCGGGCACATCAAGTTTTTGGCGCCGCTGCCGGGGATTTGATTGTGTTTCAACAAGTTTTTGAATTTCCCTCAGCCGATTCTAAAAAAAAAATTCTCAGAAACCTTAACCGGATCCGGTTGGCCCTCAACCGAATCGGTTACAATTTTTACCCATAACCTAGCTGGTCTAACCGATCGGTCGCATCCCGCAACCGATCCGGTTACCTAATCTGTATCTAGAAAACTATTTTCGTTGTTTGTCCGTGTGTTTAGATATTGCCTGGATTCTCTAGGACATTGTATGAACACTCGAGCAGCGGGAATTGAACCAATTACACCTCTTACCAACCCCGAACGTTTGATTCGAAGAAGAAGAAGAACACTTTTCATACCATTGGAAAATCGTGTACCAAGAGTACCAAGCCCACCATTTGATAACCTCATTGAAGCCAAAGTTGTTTATAATCCTTTCACCAATTTACCTTTTCCCATGGCGGACGATCAACCCATGTGGGGAACCAACCGAACCGTAGCACCAACCCCCGAAAGTGCTATTGTTGCTATTAACCTTGGTGACAACTTCACCGTGAAGGGACATCACCTTTCTATGATCAAAGACTGACAATTCGATGGCCGTGCGCGGGCCGATCCGCATAAGCACATTGCCGAATTCATCGAAATTTGCGGCATGTTCCGTTATGGAGACACCGATGTCAATGCCATCAAACTCAAACTTTTCCCATCATCACTCGCCGGAGATGCTAAAGTATGGTACAATGAATTAACCCCGGGAATCATCAATACTTGGGAGGAGATGAGGCAAGCTTTTGTGAGCCGATTCTTTCCACCTGCCATGTTTGATCGATTAATGGGAGAAATTCGTGCTTTCAACCAAAACCCAAACGAATCACTTGTCGAAGCTTGGCTTCGAATGAAAGATTTGCTTCGTAGTTGTCATGGACATGGACTATCAAAAGGAACCATTATCCAAATCTTTTACCATGGACTAGATGAAATCTCTCAAGGCATCCTTGATGCTGGAGGAATTTTTCTCTATAAGACTCCCAACGATGCACATCAATTGCTCGAAGATCGAGTACTTCTCAAACTTGATTGGTCCAAAGATTCCAAAACCAAACCTCTCCGAAAAACCGTTGCTTTTGTCGAAAATACCGACACCTCAAAACTCATGGAGAAGATGGAAGCGTTAACCTCAAAAATCGACTCGCAGTACAAAGATATCAAAGAGGAAATGAAGGAAATGAGAGACGGATGCAACAATTGTAGAGGAAATCACCCATCGTCCGAGTGCGACGATAAACCTATGGGTGGACCTAAGGAAGGAGAAGCAAGTTATGATCAAGGAGGATACCGTGGAGGAGGATATCGTAGCAATTATTACGGTCGAAATTCTGGAAATTGGCAAGATCGCCGACCAAGGGATGACAACCGTGATTCTCAACCACGAACTGACGATCCACCACCACAAAATCCCGACAAAAAGATGGAAGAAACCGAATTCGAGAAAACCATGAGAGAATTCGTGGCTGCTCAAAAATCTGCAAATGATTTTATCAAAAATCAATTTTTCAATCTCAAAGCCAAAGTTGAGCAAGGACAGAAAAATCATCAAGCATCTATCCAAGATCTTGAAAACAAGTTTGGCAGATTTTGTGACCAACATTCCTCTAGACCATCTGGTTCATTGCCAAGTAATACCCAATCCAACCCAAAACCATCAAATGATAAGACGTACCATCCACCACAAACAAGAAACGAGTATGTCAACGCTATCTTTACAAGTAGTGGTTTCTCGAACGATTCCAATCCGAATATCGTTGTTTCCGCCGGTGGAAGCAACATCAATACCGATCATGCCTCATTGATCGAGAAATTGGAAGCTCTCTCCACAAACATCGATACCCAATTCATAAGCATACGGAGGGAGATGATGGAACTGCGAAATAATCACCACGCTTCAAACTACGATGCTGAGGATAACACGCCGATGTGTGATCCCATGGAAGCGAACCTAGTCCAACATGAAGGATATCACGGAGGATATCACCACCAAAATTCCAGAAATTCGTACTCCTATCCATATCACAACCCAACCCATACATATCCTCGATATCAGTCATGGAATACAATACCTCATCCATCACAACATTTCAATACACCTAAAACCTCACCGGAGGAGATGATGAGAGAATGGATGGCCAGTCAAACAAAAGCCAATGAGAATATGACGAACCTGTTGGTTGAATTGGAACATAAAGTCGATCAAGGAAGAAGGAACCAACAAGCGATAAGCCAAGACTTGGAGAGGAGGATAGAAAGATTAAGTAAGGAACAGGAAGTCCATCACGTTGAATCTCTTCCTTACACCACAGATTCCAACTCTAGACATGAGTTTGTCTACAAACCACCCTCAATTCAATACGAGAACGATAAGGGTGAGGATGAATTTATCGAAGAGGACAAGACCGAGCATATTCCAACCACGCCAAATCTGAACCAAATCATGTCTAACTCATCAACCATGTTACCTTTTCTTGAGGATTGCACCATGCATATCCCAATGACGCAATTAAAAGGTCCTGAACACAATCATGTTGATGATGAGAAGTTCAACAAAATCAGTGACAACTGGAATGGAGAACTGGAAAGAAAGATAGACAAATGGTCTGAACCACAAAATCCAGTTTCTTTAAATCAAAACGGTAGGACTAAGCCACCTCCTACATCTCACCTTGAGAATGTGGATGCAATATTCACTGGGAGTGGAAAGTCCGATGATCCTCCGAAAAATCATAAAGATCCGCCACCTGTCCTCATTACTAATGAAATCGACCAAATGTTCGAGATAACTAAGAGGGACTTTCACTTGGTCAAACCAAAAGAATCAAATGTATTTCCATCGCTTGTGGAGTACAAGCCAAAGATCCCATACCCTCAACGTTTAAGAGCTGAAATTCCCCATTTAAACCGTATGGTCAAAGTATCCTAATCCGGGGAAGATTCGAGTCAGGCTGATGACTCGGTAATAAAACAAGCGCTTCTCGGGAGGCAACCCGTGTGTGTTTTTATTTTCTGTGGTCACTCCCCAAAGTTTTAACCTTCGGTTGAACTTAAGTGTGGGGGGGTGCCATCCTTTTAATAAAACCTTTTGTTTGTTTATAAGATTGTGTGCAGGTGATGATTTCTCTAGTGGACGCCAGGAATGAAGAAAGAATTTTAAGCTGATAAACTCGTTGACATATCTGGTTTCATCTCTATTTTCCCTATTTCTATACTTTGAAGTTCGTTTATCATTGAGGACAATGTCTAACTTAAGTGTGGGGGGTGAATAGGAAAAATTAGAGTTTTCATGCTTAAATTTAAAATTTTGTTTGCCCTTGTGATCTAGTTGTTTTCACACTTTTAGGATTATCTATTAGAATAACTGGATCATTCCACTGGTAAAATTGGTAATATTTGAAACTTCGAGATGTGTTCCAATTACTATTGCAATCCATTCTGGGATCGATAAACATTTGCTAGCACATATTATACCCTTTCCACTAAATTGTGAGGATTTGAGCCTATTTCTTATTAGCATACATCTTTTATGCTTGGATCTTTTGCTATGAGTGTGCCGGTGATTTTATTTATTCTAGAACTTGTGCTTGTAAATCATTACCAGACCGCAGTGAGATTGCATTCGTGCGATATAAGTGAATTCGTGTGATAAAGAGGCACCTTAGGATTTAACCCAAATGGCCTTCCATTTTACATCTAATGATATATTAGCTAGCCACATTGGTTAGTTAACCTCCCACATGGACCCATTTGTAGTGCTCATTTTTAGCACTAGATACCCCTAGTTACACCCTCTGAGCCATCCTTTTCATTTTTGCTTCACCCAGAAAATACAAAAAGATTTTACACTTTAAACCTTAGCCTCTCCCATATCAATGTCTAAACGGTTGGTTGCTAGTCGCCTGGAAAGTAAAGATTGTTCAAATGATTATGAGTACCACATCCTATGTGATTGATTGAGCCATGAGTTGAGTTTATGTTAAAAAAAAAAAAAAAAAAAAAAAATGTTGAAAGTATGGAAATAATAGCCAATGTGCTATGATCGAAGAACAATTGTCATGGCAAAGCAAAAAGCTGTGGAAAACGGAAAAGAAGAAATTGAAGCTATAATCGTTTATTTGGTTCGTGGAATGTTTGGTAGCTAGCAATATGGGTATTAGACTTGATTTCATTTTTATTTTAACACCGATTTCATAAACATTCCCATGCCTTATCCATACCCTTAACCCTTAGCCATATCATTATAACCCGAATAAAAGCCCTCTTTAGATGTTTTTACTTGGTGCTCACGCCACGTCGGTGGAGTTTTGTTTCTTGTACAAGCCTATGGTAATATTTAGATCATGACTGTGCAATATGAGTGTACTATTCCTTAATACTATCCATCTCTAAATAAATTGAGTGTTGAGTGAATTATACATTCGTTCCTTTTTCGTGAGGTGTTCTGAAATGTTAATCATGCAAGAAAATCATTGGATATTGTCAAACATCTTGATGTTTCACCTTTATAAAGCATAATTGATGAATCCTCTCTCGTATTTATACTTGGTTGATTTGCATCACATTTTTCATAATCACGATCTTGTACTAGTGGATGTTTTTCCTAGATTTGCTTGAGGGCAAGCAAAGTTTAAGTGTGGGGGAATTTGATAACGCTCAAATTGTGCATGTTTTTAGTAGCGTTATCCGTGTTTTTATGTATGTTATTTGGTTATAATCATATGCTTTTGTTGCTTAATCGTATCAAAGTGCGTTTGCTAGTTCATTTGTAGCCAAGTACAGAAAAGTGGAGAAAAAGACGGAAAAAGAAGTAAAATACGAAGATTTCTCCATATATGAAGAATTCCCGACCAAAGAAAGACTTGTGGAGTATATTCGAGAAGATAAAGTCATCAAGTTAGTGGTCCAAAGACTCAAGAATAAAGTTCAAGAAGGAAAACGAGAAAGAAATGAAGAAAAGAAGCTTAAACGAAGACATATTGGAAGACTCGTTGTTTCCGACACACCTTCACCATTTTGGCCATAACTTTTGCATACGGACTCCGTTAGACCCCCGGTTTGCGGCCACGGAAAGCTAAGAGAGAGATCTAAAACTCTCGTGTTTATGACTTTTTATGATTTTTGCTCCAACCGGTCGGTCGAGACCCGTAACCGGATCCGGTTGGAGAATTGTCACGTAGACCAACCGAACGGTTGGAGCTCAACCGGATTCGGTTGGAGGGCCTGTTTCAGCCATTTCTTCATTACTAAGGTTCCAAACTTGTTCCAAACGATTCTAGTCCCTTCCTACATGTCTTCTAGTCCCTTCCAAGCTCCTTGGTGACCAAGAAATGCATTTATAACCCCAAGGGCTTGAGAGTAGTATAAATAGGACTCATTTGTGTATGTTTTCATCATCCAAATACACCAAAACTTGAGAGATCTTCTCTCACACCTACCTTACCACCACTACTACTCTCTCAAAGCTTAAATTCGTTCATAAAGTTCCAGGAAACTTTGGAGGTCCAAGAAGTCATCATTTGGAGGTCAAACCATCAAGAAGTCAACACCAATCCTTTGGGAATCATTACTACACCATTTGTAATCTTATTCCAAGCATTGTAAGACTTTCAATCATGTTTTCTAATGTTCAAAGTTATGAGTTTATGTTCATGTTTGCTATGAGTGGCTAGTTTCTTTATACACTTGCTTAAATGATGTTGATTATCATATGATTAGTTAGTGATTGTGTTAACATGTTTTAATTCAATTTCAAGTTGATTCTAAGATCCAATTGTGCTAAAGTTTCATAGTGACATTTGTTAATCAAGTTTGGCTATTTGACAATAATCGTTGGGGTCGAAAGAACTTCGTGTTATTCAACTAGTCATAATCATTTTGTCTATGGATGATTGTTTTTACCCATTATTCTTGATTACACAAAGGAACTAAGGTGTGGTTGTAATAGAAACGCTTTTTGATTATCAAATTGGATTGGTTGGAAACATCTAAATGGTCGTAAGATTAGTTGTTGAGAATCAATTGTAGCCTTTTGTCTATGATCGGTTACCTTTTGTATTGACCATTTCTTAAGCAATTTGATGAACAAGTGGATGTTTTTGTGTTTAAGTTTATGTATGTAGACTTATGAAACTTGAATTGATCTTGAATTGATTGGTTAAACTTAATGCTTGTTTTTATAAACTAAACTTTTGATCAAGGTTTAACTTGTAAGAACAATAGATTAGTACACCAACTAATTATCATAACCAACATGTTAAGAGGTTAACACAATCACATTAATCTATGATATGAAACTAGTTTAAGCAAGTGTAGTTTTTAATCATCTGAATTTCATAATATCTATTTGCTTTGTTATATGTTTTGGATAGACTCCGTTAATTCAAACTTGTGTTTAGATTCACTCAAATCCCTGCGAACGATCCCGACTTACCTTCATAATCTTGCTATAACGGACGAGTATACTTGCTCGTATGTGTTATTGGTAATATTGGTAATTCACCTTTTATAAATTTAAAACTTGCACCAACCGGGCACATCAAGTTTTTGGCGCCGCTGCCGGGGATTTGATTGTGTTTCAACAAGTTTTTGAATTTCCCTCAGCCGATTCTAAAAAAAAAATTCTCAGAAACCTTAACCGGATCCGGTTGGCCCTCAACCGAATCGGTTACAATTTTTACCCATAACCTAGCTGGTCTAACCGATCGGTCGCATCCCGCAACCGATCCGGTTACCTAATCTGTATCTAGGAAAACTATTTTCGTTGTTTGTCCGTGTGTTTAGATATTGCCTGGATTCTCTAGGACATTGTATGAACACTCGAGCAGCGGGAATTGAACCAATTACACCTCTTACCAACCCCGAACGTTTGATTCGAAGAAGAAGAAGAACACTTTTCATACCATTGGAAAATCGTGTACCAAGAGTACCAAGCCCACCATTTGATAACCTCATTGAAGCCAAAGTTGTTTATAATCCTTTCACCAATTTACCTTTTCCCATGGCGGACGATCAACCCATGTGGGGAACCAACCGAACCGTAGCACCAACCCCCGAAAGTGCTATTGTTGCTATTAACCTTGGTGACAACTTCACCGTGAAGGGACATCACCTTTCTATGATCAAAGACTGACAATTCGATGGCCGTGCGCAGGGCCGATCCGCATAAGCACATTGCCGAATTCATCGAAATTTGCGGCATGTTCCGTTATGGAGACACCGATGTCAATGCCATCAAACTCAAACTTTTCCCATCATCACTCGCCGGAGATGCTAAAGTATGGTACAATGAATTAACCCCGGGAATCATCAATACTTGGGAGGAGATGAGGCAAGCTTTTGTGAGCCGATTCTTTCCACCTGCCATGTTTGATCGATTAATGGGAGAAATTCGTGCTTTCAACCAAAACCCAAACGAATCACTTGTCGAAGCTTGGCTTCGAATGAAAGATTTGCTTCGTAGTTGTCATGGACATGGACTATCAAAAGGAACCATTATCCAAATCTTTTACCATGGACTAGATGAAATCTCTCAAGGCATCCTTGATGCTGGAGGAATTTTTCTCTATAAGACTCCCAACGATGCACATCAATTGCTCGAAGATCGAGTACTTCTCAAACTTGATTGGTCCAAAGATTCCAAAACCAAACCTCTCCGAAAAAACCGTTGCTTTTGTCGAAAATACCGACACCTCAAAACTCATGGAGAAGATGGAAGCGTTAACCTCAAAAATCGACTCGCAGTACAAAGATATCAAAGAGGAAATGAAGGAAATGAGAGACGGATGCAACAATTGTAGAGGAAATCACCCATCGTCCGAGTGCGACGATAAACCTATGGGTGGACCTAAGGAAGGAGAAGCAAGTTATGATCAAGGAGGATACCGTGGAGGAGGATATCGTAGCAATTATTACGGTCGAAATTCTGGAAATTGGCAAGATCGCCGACCAAGGGATGACAACCGTGATTCTCAACCACGAACTGACGATCCACCACCACAAAATCCCGACAAAAAGATGGAAGAAACCGAATTCGAGAAAACCATGAGAGAATTCGTGGCTGCTCAAAAATCTGCAAATGATTTTATCAAAAATCAATTTTTCAATCTCAAAGCCAAAGTTGAGCAAGGACAGAAAAATCATCAAGCATCTATCCAAGATCTTGAAAACAAGTTTGGCAGATTTTCTGACCAACATTCCTCTAGACCATCTGGTTCATTGCCAAGTAATACCCAATCCAACCCAAAACCATCAAATGATAAGACGTACCATCCACCACAAACAAGAAACGAGTATGTCAACGCTATCTTTACAAGTAGTGGTTTCTCGAACGATTCCAATCCGAATATCGTTGTTTCCGCCGGTGGAAGCAACATCAATACCGATCATGCCTCATTGATCGAGAAATTGGAAGCTCTCTCCACAAACATCGATACCCAATTCATAAGCATACGGAGGGAGATGATGGAACTGCGAAATAATCACCACGCTTCAAACTACGATGCTGAGGATAACACGCCGATGTGTGATCCCATGGAAGCGAACCTAGTCCAACATGAAGGATATCACGGAGGATATCACCACCAAAATTCTAGAAATTCGTACTCCTATCCATATCACAACCCAACCCATACATATCCTCGATATCAGTCATGGAATACAATACCTCATCCATCACAACATTTCAATACACCTAAAACCTCACCGGAGGAGATGATGAGAGAATGGATGGCCAGTCAAACAAAAGCCAATGAGAATATGACGAACCTGTTGGTTGAATTGGAACATAAAGTCGATCAAGGAAGAAGGAACCAACAAGCGATAAGCCAAGACTTGGAGAGGAGGATAGAAAGATTAAGTAAGGAACAGGAAGTCCATCACGTTGAATCTCTTCCTTACACCACAGATTCCAACTCTAGACATGAGTTTGTCTACAAACCACCCTCAATTCAATACGAGAACGATAAGGGTGAGGATGAATTTATCGAAGAGGACAAGACCGAGCATATTCCAACCACGCCAAATCTGAACCAAATCATGTCTAACTCATCAACCATGTTACCTTTTCTTGAGGATTGCACCATGCATATCCCAATGACGCAATTAAAAGGTCCTGAACACAATCATGTTGATGATGAGAAGTTCAACAAAATCAGTGACAACTGGAATGGAGAACTGGAAAGAAAGATAGACAAATGGTCTGAACCACAAAATCCAGTTTCTTTAAATCAAAACGGTAGGACTAAGCCACCTCCTACATCTCACCTTGAGAATGTGGATGCAATATTCACTGGGAGTGGAAAGTCCGATGATCCTCCAAAAAATCATAAAGATCCGCCACCTGTCCTCATTACTAATGAAATCGACCAAATGTTCGAGATAACTAAGAGGGACTCTACTTTGGTCTATACAGTTGCTCAAATAGTCGAATTTTAAGAAAGAAGTAAGGACCGCAGGTGATCTCTTTAGTAGTGGACGTGTGTTAGAATATTTGTTTGTTTTCCAAAATAATTTTCCTACCGTGGGGGGGTGTGAATTCAAGTTGGCTTCCAATTTTGAAACCCCTCACTGGTGTCTTTTATTTTTGTGTGTGCCCAACGGAGGGCTCTTCGCGAACAAAATAATGGCTCAGTAGTCGGACTGAGCTTAGAAGGGGCCTAATCCTATGAAACTGGTATGCCAAATTTACCCCTTAAAGTCGAGAATTTGCAACTCCCATACCCTAGAAACCGAACATGAGGTGTTCGCTACCTTTATGTAAACTAAGAAAACCAAACTGGTTCACTTTCAGGGAGAATCAATAGAGCTTGTAAACCAGCTAAAGTAATCATTACTCCTGTCCACCGCCTAGAAATACTAAAA